>SJYX01001533.1:0-126682 GCA_006410675.1 Oreotragus oreotragus
CAGGACTTTGGCCACCTCATGCGAAGAGTTGACTCATTGGAAAAGACTCTGATGCTGGGAGGGATTGGGGGCAGGAGGAGAAGGGGACGACCGAGGATGAGATGGCTGGATGGCATCACGGACTCGATGGACGTGAGTCTGAGTGAACTCCGGGAGATGGTGATGGACAGGGAGGCCTGGCGTGCTGCGATTCATGGGGTCGCAAAGAGTCGGACACGACTGAGCGACTGAACTGACTGAACTGAACTGAGGCCTCCATATCCTTAGGAAAGGTCAGGACTGCTGACCCCCGCATGACTTTAAAATTTCCATTTGTCTCTATGTGTAACAAAAAGATATATAAGCAAACCTAAAAAATGAAGAAATGGGATCAGTTCCCAGAAAGACTGACTCCCCCGTGTCATTTCTTTCTTGTTCTCCGTTTTTCTGGCTGAATTCCCATCTGGAGCGTGTTTGCTCGCCACGTCTACTTACTTGCCCCGGCTTTTAAGTTCCACGTGAGAAGGAGCCCAAGGAGGGGCATCTTCCGATATTCAAGTGGCGCCGGTGGCCCAACGTAGATGGTGCAAGCTTCTTGTCTTGAAGCTTTATTGGTATCCCACGTAAACCAAGTTATTCAGCCTCTTTTTCTCCACTAATATTTCCTACTACACTATCCATTTGTAATCTCTCTCTATACCTGTAATTAAATAAGTTTTTTCCTAGGATGCCGACTCCATCCCCACTTCGAATTACCCTGGATCCCGGCAAGTGTGTTTTTCAGTTGACTGTAATTTCTGTTTGAGTCTTTCTTATATTTTCTATTTCTTTGTTGAATTCTCTCTATGTTCTTCCATTCTCCTCCCAAGATCATTGAGCATCTTTAAGATCATTATTTTGAACTCTTTATCAGGTAGGTTGCTTATCTCCATTTCATTAAGGTCTTTTTTTCTGGAGGTTTGCCACATTCTTTGGTCTGGAACACAGTCCTCCATCTCCTCATTTTGCCTGTCTCTCTGTGTTTGTCTGTATGTATAGGTAAAATGGCTGTCTCCCTCAGCCTTGAAAGAGTGGTGTTGGGAAGGAGATGTTCCCTGTGGCCAGAAACGCAGTCTCCCGTGGTCACTAGAGCCAGGCCTTCTGTGGGTATCTGTCATGAGGGCTGCATGCACCTACTGCTTATGAAAAGGCTGAGATGCAGTGAGGGGAGAATGGAACTCTAGGTGCTCATCTGCTCAATTGTGGCCCATCTGCTGACAGGGAGAATGGAGCTCAGGGCTCTGGCCAGGCTTAGTTTCTGCTGGGCTGCCGTTTAGGGTGGGCAGGACCCAGGGTGCTCACCTGTCCCAGCTCTCTGTGAAGTGGGCAGGGTTAAGAGCACTCACCCAACCATGTTGTGACTCATTTGATGTGTGAGGAGGACAAGGCTTAGGGTGCTTGTCCAACCCAGTTGCAGCTCCATCACTGCTCTGCTCAGGTGGGGCTTGGGAAGCTCTGCCGTTCTGGTTGTGGCTCAGCCTCTGCAAAGGTTGGGTGGTGCTCAGGGCACTTAACTACACCAGCTATGACCTAGATGCTTCATGGGGAGGACGGGGTTCAGTACAACACTCTAGTACAACATTGAATAAAAGTGGAAAGAGCCCATATCTTTGTCTTATTCTTGATCTCATTTACCTTCTTTCAGAAGACTTTTATTACTTGCATCTCCATTTCTGTAGAGTGATAAATTGGTTGTAAAAAATCAGAATCACTATGCATAAGGAATAGTAAAACTCTTCCCCTTATTCTGAGAAAAACATTTCACTCATACATGTGAATTTTTTATTTGTCATCACTGTGATTCAGACTAGATTTACAGGAAACCCTAGCACTTTTTTTCAGCTATATTGAAATATAGTTGACTTTGAGGGCAGATTTTACTTTTTTTTTTTTTTTAATGTCTCTGGGTTTATGTAATCTACTTGCTTAATTGAAATTTTTTTCTCTCAGAAATTATTCATTTGTCCCTGCTTACTCTGTTTACTTCAGTGTTCAACTTTTAGAAAGAAATATTTCACATTACATGAGAAATAGAAAATATATTTGTGTTACAATACTTTTTTTTTTCCCCAGTTTAGCTTATGTGATTCTGATTTGGATATCAAACAGAATCTACATGCTGAACTGAAACATCTCTTTCTTTAACCAAACTTCTCTCATGTCAGTAGCCTGCTGCAGTAAGCCTGATTTTTGTATCATGGAATCATCTTTGCAGAAATCTGTCTGGTATGTCATAGGAGAAATAATCTTTTGTATTTCATATTTTGGCCTCCTTCTAAACCTTCCAGGTTACCCTGCTGTCAGTAGGCTGGGAACTCTCTAATAAACCATGTCCTGTGTGTCTCAACCTGCTTCCTTATCCAGTACCCTTCTACAGCTAAAAGAACCTCTTCCTATACCATTTTAGGACATCCTTGTTTTCTCACCTGTAATAACCTGTCATTTTGTAATCTTCCACTTGTTACCTAGCAACTCATCTACCATTCCCTCTGGGAATGGACCCAGTAAAACACATTGTATACTAAAAACATTGTTCCTTTATGTGTTCATTCAGCAAATGACTTTTGAACACCTGTTGTGAGCCAGACACTGTGCTTAATGATATGGATACAACAGTGGACACACAGTCCCTTTCCTTAAGTTGTTTGAAGTAGTGTCTGACAGTCCTCTTAATGTATAGAAGCAAATCTCTTTTTCTTGCTTTTCCTTCTCCTCCTTCAAAGAAAAAATAATCTTCCTACCAATTTTCAGTAAGAGACTATCCCAATCTATTTTAGCTATATCACAGTATTGTGAGTCCCTTCAGCAACAGATCACTGATTCACTAGACATGAACGTGGGTGAACTCCTGGAGATGGTGAGAGACAAGGAGGCCTGGTGTGCTGCATGTAGTCCATGAAGTTGCAGAGTCAGACACGACTTAGCGACTGGAGAGCAGCCACAATAGAACTCAAAGTGATTGCTAAGCATGAGTGTACTTTGGAACCCCCTAAATCCCCAGTAACTTGCTTAAACTGAACATCTCCAAATTCTTCCTCTTAGCTATCCCCCCACCCTCTAGATCTATGCAGGCAGCTCCAGAACCAGGAGGGCAAGAAGTACACACGTGCTTAGTCGCTTCAGTCGTGTCCGACTCTCTGCGACCCCATGGACCATGGCCTGCCAGACATTGAGTTATTAATGTACAGAACAAAGATCCTCAGTCTTAACTCTACATCAGAATATCCTGTAACTAGAGTCAGCTTTAAACATTTTCTGATTCTGAGTTGTATAGAACAGTTTCATTTGAACATCAAGGGACCCCAAGCATCAGTATTTTTAAAAACTCCCCTGGTGACCCCAGTGTGGTGCTAAGCATCTACTACACTGTGGTCTAACATTCAAAATTAAATTATCTAAAAGTGATAGTGAGGGAACTTGAGGAAAAGGAAACACATGTGCAATTAGAGGAAACATTCAAAGGCACACTTTGAAAATGGATGGTCCTTATTTTCATTGTTAGCAGTTGCTAATGTGTCTGTTTTATCTCCACGCTCCTCTGTCACAATGCCCATCTGTAGGGTTGTAGCATCTGCTCAGTGGGGCCGTGAGAATTACCGGTAGGTGGCACCCCACTCCAGTACTCTTGCCTGGAGAATCCCATAGACGGAGGAGCCTGCTGGGCTACAGTCCACGGGGTCGCAAAGAGTCGGACACGACTGAGCGACTTCACCTTCACCTTCCTGAGGAGTATATTATAGGAGCGCCTTTAAAAGGGAGACAAAAGAGGTACCCGGGTTGAAGTGTGGATTGTGCTTCAGCTAATTCATGTTGGATTATCAAGGTTGTTGCTTGAACCATAAAACCTAATTTATAAAGCAAAGCTCATCTACTGTTAGTATCTTCAAATCAAGAAAAGAGTCTTAAAACCCCAAGAGTCTAAAGTTTGGCCTTGTTCATGTATCTGGAGAAAACCATAATTTGAAAAAAATTTACATGCACCCCAATGTTCATTTCAGCACTATTTATTATACAAATAGCCAAATATATTATACAGTTATACAGTAGTCAAACATGGAAGCAACCTAAGCGTTCATTGACAGATGAATGGATAAAGAAAATGCAGAATATATGTATATATACAGAAAATATATATATACACATACACATAATGGACTATTGCTCAGCCATAAAAAGAAAAAAATAATACCACTTGTAGCAATATAGATGGACCTAGAGATATCATACTAAGTGAAGTAAGACAGAGAAAAAGAGCCTCTTGATGAAAGTGAAAGGGGAGAGTGAAAGCTTAGCATTCAGAAAACTAATAGATCATGGAATCTGGTCCCATCACTTCATGGCAGATAGATGGGGGAAACAGTGGAAACAGTGACAGACTTTATTTTCTTGGGCTCCAAGATCACTGCAGATGGTGATTGCAGCCATGAAATTAAAAGACACTTGCTCCTTGGAAGAAAAGCTGTGACCAACCTAGACAGCATATTAAAAAGCAGAGACATTACTTTGCCAACAAAGGTCTGTCTAGTCACAGCTATGTTTTTCCAGTGGTCATGTATGGATGTGAGAATTGGACTATAAAGAAACCTCAGCACCGAAGAATTGATGGTTTTCAACTGTGGTTTTGGAGAAGACTTTTGAGAGTCCCTTGGACNCCCAGTGTGGTGCTAAGCATCTACTACACTGTGGTCTAACATTCAAAATTAAATTATCTAAAAGTGATAGTGAGGGAACTTGAGGAAAAGGAAACACATGTGCAATTAGAGGAAACATTCAAAGGCACACTTTGAAAATGGATGGTCCTTATTTTCATTGTTAGCAGTTGCTAATGTGTCTGTTTTATCTCCACGCTCCTCTGTCACAATGCCCATCTGTAGGGTTGTAGCATCTGCTCAGTGGGGCCGTGAGAATTACCGGTAGGTGGCACCCCACTCCAGTACTCTTGCCTGGAGAATCCCATAGACGGAGGAGCCTGCTGGGCTACAGTCCACGGGGTCGCAAAGAGTCGGACACGACTGAGCGACTTCACCTTCACCTTCCTGAGGAGTATATTATAGGAGCGCCTTTAAAAGGGAGACAAAAGAGGTACCCGGGTTGAAGTGTGGATTGTGCTTCAGCTAATTCATGTTGGATTATCAAGGTTGTTGCTTGAACCATAAAACCTAATTTATAAAGCAAAGCTCATCTACTGTTAGTATCTTCAAATCAAGAAAAGAGTCTTAAAACCCCAAGAGTCTAAAGTTTGGCCTTGTTCATGTATCTGGAGAAAACCATAATTTGAAAAAAATTTACATGCACCCCAATGTTCATTTCAGCACTATTTATTATACAAATAGCCAAATATATTATACAGTTATACAGTAGTCAAACATGGAAGCAACCTAAGCGTTCATTGACAGATGAATGGATAAAGAAAATGCAGAATATATGTATATATACAGAAAATATATATATACACATACACATAATGGACTATTGCTCAGCCATAAAAAGAAAAAAATAATACCACTTGTAGCAATATAGATGGACCTAGAGATATCATACTAAGTGAAGTAAGACAGAGAAAAAGAGCCTCTTGATGAAAGTGAAAGGGGAGAGTGAAAGCTTAGCATTCAGAAAACTAATAGATCATGGAATCTGGTCCCATCACTTCATGGCAGATAGATGGGGGAAACAGTGGAAACAGTGACAGACTTTATTTTCTTGGGCTCCAAGATCACTGCAGATGGTGATTGCAGCCATGAAATTAAAAGACACTTGCTCCTTGGAAGAAAAGCTGTGACCAACCTAGACAGCATATTAAAAAGCAGAGACATTACTTTGCCAACAAAGGTCTGTCTAGTCACAGCTATGTTTTTCCAGTGGTCATGTATGGATGTGAGAATTGGACTATAAAGAAACCTCAGCACCGAAGAATTGATGGTTTTCAACTGTGGTTTTGGAGAAGACTTTTGAGAGTCCCTTGGACTGCAAGGAGATCCAACCAGTTAATCCTAAAGGAAATCAGTCCTGAATATTCATTGGAAGGACTGATGTTGAAGCTTAAACTCCAATACTTTGGCCACCTGATGCAAAGAACTGACTCACTGGAAAAGACCCTGATGCTGGGAAATATTGAAGGCAGGAGGAGAAGGGGATGACAGAGGATAAGATGGTTGAATGGCATTACCGACGTGATGGACATGAGTTTGAGCAAGCTTCGGGAGTTGGCGCTGGTCAGAAAGCCTGGCATGCTGCAGTCTGTGGGGTCGCAAAGAGTCGGACACAACTGAGCAACTGACCTGAACTGAATTTACATATGAAATTTAAAAACAAACAAACAAATAAAAATACACTCACAGATGTAGAAAATAAACTTGTGGTTACCAAAGGGGAAATGTGGGAGGCGCAGAGATAAATTAGGAGTTTGGGATTAAAATATGCACACTACTATATATAAAGCTACTATATATAAAATAGATAAACAACAGGGACCTACTGTAGCGTACAGGGAACTATACTCAATATCTTGTAATAATATATAATGGAAGAGAATGTTTAAAAAGAATACATACATATATATATGCTTAACTGAATCATCTTGCTATATACATGAAAACTAATACAACATTGTAAGTCAATTATGTTTTAATAAAAATTTACAAAATAGAAACACAAATTACCAATAAACATTTTTTTAAAGTACCTGAGAACTCTCTGGTGTAACCCATAAATAAAATAGGGCCTTGTTTATTTGAAAGTAAAAAGGTCAGTTTTTATTCAGCACTGTGCTGGCTGGTTAAATATTCCTTTGACCTTTCAAAATGCAATTCCCCTTTTCCTTTCTGTTGACACCAGAAAGAAGGATCAATTCATATTCCAGAGGCTCTCTTCTTGCGAGACCATATTTGAATACCACACAGGGTTAGAAAACATGAAGTGAAGAGCAAAACAACTTGAAAATAGAAAATGGATTTTAGTTCTCTCTAGTCTTTGGTTTACCAAATTGGATTTAAAAAAAATTTGTTTCTGAGCTTGAAGTTGGTGACCGAATGAAGGACTGAAATTAAGGCTGTAGTTTCTGCAGTGGTTTTTTAGATCACAAAATTGGAAGATAAAGACCTGAAAATACGAAGTAATGGATTTTGCAATGGTTTTTACACCTTTAGTTAATTAGTTTTGTAACTTTCATGAAGGAATGCCTGTTGCCCTGTAGGTGGCAGCAAAACACTGCTCCTTTTGAAATAGAAACAATAGTAGAACTGAAAGTGAAAGTGAAGTCGCTCAGTCCTGTCCCACTCTTATCGACGCCATGGACTGCAGCCTACCAGGCTCCTCTGTCCATGGGATTGTCCAGGCAAGATCACTGGAGTGGGGTGCCATTGCCTTAACTGACTTGCAGTTCGGTGACATTGCTATTCCTTTGTATTGGTTTCCCTTCCAACATAATTTGTTGTGTGAGGGTTTAGTTTGTTTTTAATTTTTCCTGTACTGTATTTCATTTTGCACATAGATTGGTTTAGATTGCTCCCCAATGAATGCTAAAACTGCTAACAAACACCAATTTGGGCTTCTAACTAGTGAAAGATACTCAAGGAATTTTAAAGTTTTAGAGTTTTATAAATAGTACATTTAATGGATGAGGGATTTATATCAGAAAAAAAAAATCATCATCAGTCAGTTCAGTTCAGTTCAGTCGCTCAGTCGTGTCCAACTCTTTGTGACCCCATGTATCGCAGCACCCCAGGCCAGCCTGTCCATCACCAACTCCCAGAGTTCACTCAAACTCATGTCCGTCGAGTCGGTGATACCATCCAGCCATCTCATCTTCTGTCATCCCCTTCTCCTCCTGCCCCCAATCCCTCCCAGCATCAGGGTCTTTTCCAATGAGTTAGCTCTTCGCATCAGGTAGCCAAAGTATTGGAGTTTCAGCTTCAGCATGGTCCTTCCAATGAACACCCAGGGCTGATCTCCTTTAGGATGGACTGGTTGGATCTCCTTGCAGTCCAAGGGACTCTCAAGAGTCTTCTCCAACACCACAGTTCAAAAGCATCAATTTTTCGGCGCTCAGCTTTCTTCACAGTCCAACTCTCACATCCATACATGACTACTGGAAAAACCATAGCCTTGACTAGAGGGACCTTTGTTGGCAAAGTAATATCTCTACTTTTTAATATGCTATCTAGGTTGGCCATAACTTTGCTTCCAAGGAGTATGCATCTTTTAATTTCATGGCTGTAGTCACCATCTGCAGTGATTTTCAGTGCAGTTCAGTTCAGTCGCTCAGTCATGTCCAACTCTTTGCGACCCCATGAATCGCAACACGCCAGGCCTCCCTGTCCAACACCAACTCCCAAAGTTCACTCAGACTCGCATCCATCGAGTCAGTGATGCCATCCAGCCATCTCATCCTCGGTCGTCCCCTTCTTCTCCTCCCCCTAATCTCTCCCAGCATCAAAGTCTTTTCCAATGAGTCATCTCTTCACATGAGGTGGCCAAAGTACTGGAGTTTCAGCTTTAGCATCATTCCTTCCAAAGAAATCCCAGGGCTGATCTCCTTCAGAATGGNTTTCTCATGATATACTCTGCATAGAAGTTAAATAAGCAGGGTGACAATATACAGCCTTGACATACTCCTTTTCCAATTTGGAACCAGTCTTTTGTTCCTTGTCCAGTTCTAACTGTTGCTTCCTGCCCTGCATATAGATTTCTCAAGAGGCAGGGCAGGTGGTCTGGTATTCCCATCTCTTTCAGAATTTTCCACAGTTTATTGTGATCCACCCAGTCAATAAAGCAGAAATAGATGTTTTTCTGGAACTCTCTTGGTTTTTCCATGATCCAGCGGATGTTGGCAGTTTGATCTCTGGTTCCTCTGCCTTTTCTAAAAGCAGCTTGAACATCTGTAAGTTCATGGTTCACATATTGCTGAAGCCTGGCTTGGAGAATTTTGAGATGAGTGCAATTATGCAGTAGTTTGAGCATTCTTTGGCATTGCCTTTCTTTGGGATTGGAATGAAAACTGAACTTTTTCAGTCCTGTGGCCACTGCTGAGTTTTCCTAATGTGCTGGCATATTGAAGGCAGCACTTTCACAGCATCATCTTTCAGGATTTGAAAGAGCTCAACTGGAATTCCATCACCTCCACTAGCTTTGGTCATAGTGACGCTTTCTAAGGCCCACTTGACTTCACATTCCAAGATGTCTGGCTCTGCGTGAGTGATAACACCATCGTGATTATCTTGGTCGTGAAGATCTTTTTTGTACAGTTCTTCTGTGTATTCCTGCCACCCCTTCTTAATATCTTCTGCTTCTCTTAGGTCCATATCATTTCTGTCCTTTCTCAAGCCCATCTTTGCATGAAATGTTGCCTTGGTATCTCTAATTTTCTTGAAGAGATCTCTAGTCTTTCCCATTCTATTGTTTTCCTCTGTTTCTTTGCATTGATCACTGAGGAAGGCTTTCTTATCTCTCCTTGCTATTCTTTGGAACTCTGCATTCAGATGCTTACATCTTTTCTTTTCTCCTTTGCTTTTCTCTTCTCTTCTTTTCACAGCTATGTGTAAGGCCTTCCCAGACAGCCATTTTGCTTTTTTGCATTTCTTTTCCTTCGGGATGGTCTTGATCCTTGTCTCCATACAATGTAGTACTATGTGTATATTGTGTAGAACAGCAAATTTCTCAAGGTGGTTTCTCATTATTTCTCATGAGACAGTCCAAACTGCCAGGGAGGGAGGATAATTGATTAAACATATTACGTTCCAAGTTGTCAGTAATTAATATGATCTTGTTGTATCCTAGGAAAGATGGGGTCACTTGACAGAAGTTAAGAACAGTAAAATTCAGTGTCCTTCTATGAGTACATTTAGCACACTCAAGCCTTCTTTTCTTTTACTTAAAAAAAGAATCCCTCTCCGTCTTCATCCTCTGCTGTGCTTCTGCCTTTAACAAAGGTGTGCTCTGCCTTCATTCCAAAGCTAAATTGCCATTTGCAGTCTTAATGCCAGCTTTCCTGTCTCCTTTTGGAGAAGCTGTGGTGCTTGGTTAGGACACCTATCCAACGGACACTCAGTGAGTGCCTGCTGTTGACAGGTCCAGGTCAGGTGGAGCATCCAGAGACGACAGTGTGTGTCCTCCAGTTGTCCTAAGTCTAATGAAGATGGCAGATGAATAGACCATTCATTCAGCATGATTGTCCTGGGGTTTTAAAGGGGAGCTTCGGGATCCTAAAGGCAGGGCTCCGTGCTCGCTCCAAGGGAACCAGGAAAGATTTTCCAAAGATGACTGAATTTTGAGGCAAGCATTTTAGGCAGCATGAACAGTGTGTAAGAGAGGCATGAGGAGGAAGGGCCGAGGCAGGTTCTTTGCTCTGGTGCATTTGAGGGTGATGCATGGGATGAGGTTCTGAAGGGCTTTGATTACATTTCTGCCGTCCATTTAATGTGGGTCTTAATCGAATTATCTAATCTTTCTAACACTTAATTTCCTTATTTACAGGTAAGGGGATAAGAAAATATTGTTTCTAAGGCTCTAAATTTTGTCTTGCTGACTGCTAATCTTTGCTATATGTATATATATACGTGTGTATGTGTGTATAAGTGAATGTGTCTGTATCCATATCTATGTATATGCATATACAACCACTATATATGCTATACACAATCATCTCAGTCCTTTAGTGAATAGATAGGAATTATTACCACATTTGTTGTTTAACTCTTTGGCTGAAGTTGATGTTTGTCTCTCTTACAAAAAAGAGTTTTGAGAGCAATATAATAAAGTTAGATGCAAAAGAATAATCAATCTATTATAATTAGGAATGAATACCAACAAATTGTTTATAATCTTACTTAAAAGTCCCTTTTAGCAGCATGCTTGAATGTGAACAATTCATTTGTACTAAACCAGTGAAATGTCATTGTGTGCATGTGTAAATGTGAGGGTGTATGTTTAGTGCATCAGTTCAGTTCAGCCGTTCAGTTGTGTCCGACTCTTTGCGGCTCCATGAACTACAGCACACCAGGCCTCCCTGTCCATCACCAACTCCCAGAGCCTACCCAAACTCATGTCCATTGAGTCGGTGATGCCATCCAACCATCTCATCCTCTGTTGTCCCCTTCTCCTGCCCTCAATCTTTCCCAGCATCAGGGTCTTTTCAAATGAGTCAGGAGACACCTCTGTTTTTCCATTATTCTTACCAGGTGTTTCCAGACACCCAAGTGAAATGGTGGATCCATATTTTAACAAGTCTAATGACTATCATCTGAAATTCTCTAATTGTACAGTTATCATTTATGAGGAACTCTTAAATTCACTTTAAAACTAAATAATAAAATTAATTGTTACACACTTATTATTTGTAAAGCACTTAAAATATACCTGATGCCATACTTTTAAACTAATCTTTATGACTTTTAATTTTTTTATTTTTTAAAAAATAATTTTGTTTATTTATCTTTGGCTGTGCTGGGTCTTCGTTGCTGCAGAGGCTTTTCTCTAGTTTTGCCGAGTGGGAGCTGCTCTGGTCGTGGCACGTGGGCTTTTCGTCGCAGTGGCCTCAGTTACTGCAGAGCACAGGCTCTCGGGATGCGGGCTCCAGGAGCTGTGGCGCATGGGCTCAGTAGCAGCAGTCCCCAGGCTCTAGAGCACAGGGTCAGTAGCTGTGGTTCACGGGCTCTAGAGCACAGGGTCAGTAGCTGTGGTTCACGGGCTTAGTTGCTCTGTGGCGTGTGGGCTCAGTAGCTGCCGTTCCCAGGCTCTAGAGCACAGGGTCAGTAGCTGTGGTTCACAGACTTAGTTGCTCTGTGGCGCGTGGGATCTTTTCAGACCAGGGATCGAACCTGTGTCTCCTGTGTTGGCAGGCAGATTCTTTATCACTGAGCCACCAGGGAAGCCCAGTTTCTTTTCTTTTTTAAAAAAATTGTAGTAAAATACACATAACATAATATTGGCCACTTGTACTATTTCTAAGCATGTAGTTCAGTAACATTTACACATTCACACTGTTGTGCAGTCATCATTAGTGTCCATTTCCAGAGCTTTCTCATCTTTCCAAGTTGTAACTCTGAGCCCATTAAATAGTTACTGCCTATTTCTCCCTGCCCCAATCAGCTAGCAGCCACCATTCTACTGTTTCTCTGCGAATGTGGCTACTTTAGGTACCCCATATAAGTAGAATTATACAGTATATGTCTTCTTTTAACTGGCTTATTTCACTTATCATAATGTATAACCTTTCATTTCAATAGTGATCTTACAAAGATTGTTGAGCCCATATCCTCATTTACAGATGCGGAAACAAAGGGTTTGAGAAATTGAATAACTTGGCTCAAGTTATTCCTTTAGGTGAATGACCCACCAGCCTCAGAGCTGGGCCTGTCTTAAACTATTGAATTAATTCTTAATCATTAAACTATAGATGTGTAGGTATTTTACACTTTACAGTTACCCTGTGAAGAAGAGATGATCACTCCCATTTGATACTCAGTCCCAGAGCTCCCACGCCAAATTCCATGCTTTTTCACATTGCATAGCAGGGGATTCTTAAATTGTAGTAATATCAACTTCCGTTTCTCAAATCTATGTTGACATTGAACTATTAATGAAAAAATTTCCTATCCATATTGTTTGAAGACTAAGTAGGGGTGGAAGAGTTTTCCTTGACCCTCGTAGAATCCATGCCTGGACCTGAATACTAAATTGACAAAGACAGATTACCAGAAGAAAGCTTACAAATTTATTTAATATGTTTTACATGCCATAGGAGCCTTCAAAAGAAAGTGAAGACCTGAAGAACCAGTTAAACTTGAGTGTTTTCATGCTGGGTTTCATGAAAAGTGAACAGTTATGAAGAAGTATGATTAACTGAGAAAAATATTGTAAGACCTGTTTGTCTGAATTCTTTGCAGCATCTTTCTCTCTGGGAGATAAGGATGTTTTTCCTTCCAGGTGTGGAAGGATACCTGTCACATGAGGGTGTTATGATCTGCTTCAGAGGAGAAAGATGGGGGAAGGTCTGGGGCAGGGTGGGAGAAGGCCACTTTCTCATACTCCTTCAGCTTAAAGTATTCAGCATTCCAAGATGCTGCATTTTGGGGTAGTGTGTTTTGAACTCCTTCAACTGCATGTTTAGAGATAGTCATCCCAATTTTGAAACGTCACTGGTTGAATAGGACAGAAACAGAGCCAGGGAAACTAGGAGCAATTATTATGTCAACAAATAATTGAATTTAGGCTAATGAAAACCAACTAGCTATCAAGAATGATCATGAGGGCTTCCTTGGTTGTTGAGTGCTTAAGAATCCACCTTCCAGTATAAGGGATGCAGGTTTGATTCCTGGTCGGGGGACTGAGGTCCCACATGCTGCAGCTAAGCCTGCTAGCCTCAACTAGAGAGCTTGCATGCCACAACAAAGGCCCAGCACAGCCATCTAAATAAATATTTTTTTTTAAAGAAGAAGAAGAATGGTCATGAAATTAAAATATTCTCTGCTGTTGACTGGCTGGAATAATATTTGATTCCTAAACTCAGCCTATCCATTTCTTCTTTCATGGCCATTAAGATGTATAGAGTCATCCCTGAATGCTGTTTAATGCCCTACTCAAACTCCGTTTCACTCTGACCAACCATTGTGTGGGGGCTGGTCATAGGGAGATACTATCAAGAGATTTTGTGAGAGGATGTCACTGCCCAATAAGTTTTTATGACCCTTTTTATCTGCAAGAGTTGCTGGCATTGCTTTTCAGCATGAAATAGACTAATTTTGTTCATTAAGGTGCTGACAGGGTTGATGACTCACTGTGGAAATCGATAGATATTATCACAATCGGAGAATCAGTCAGAGGAGATTCAACTGAAGCATATAAAAATTTGATACTTGGTTTATGCAGGTTGAGAACAGGTTAAGATATACTCTCTTTACTGGAAATACAATCACCAAAAACTTAACAGTCTTGGTCTTTTTTCTCCTTTGCTGTTTTCCTTTGACTAAGGAAATCTGGGTTTGGCATAGCCAAATGAATTTATAACAAAATCAGTTACTTGTGGCCTAGGTCACTTTAATTAATTAGGGTGCAGGCTAAGCTGCTAATTAGAAAGCAGAAGAGCACATGAACGAGAAATCCTGAAAAATATGGTGGTTTTTATTTCTCTCACACATACGTACCAGTCCAAAAAGAGAAAGACTGGCCCAGAAAGGCAGGCAACCGGCTCTGTAGATGACTTAGATGATATTACAGCTCTGCTGTCTCCTAGGATGTTGTTCTCATATACATGGTTAAAACTAGATCAATGCCGTATCCAAGTTCCAGTTCAGAGAGAGGGGGAAATTTTAAGCAAATGAAGAACAAGAATGTTTATTTTAAGCAAATAGTGAGTAATTTGAATATATTACTTTTGCTCATGTTCCAATGACAAAATGTTTGTCCACGCCACACTGAGCTGCAAGGGCGCAAAGAAATACAGTCTGTGGCGCAGCAGCCACGTATCCTGTTAAAGCAATTATGTCTGTGGAAGAAGGGGGAAATGTTTTAGAGAACAGTTAACAAAGTCAATCATAGTTTGCCTGCCCTTTGGCCATTCACTGTCTGTGATCACCTTTTTTCCCACACATAGACACTCCCTCCCTCCCTCCCAAGCGAGACATTCAAAGGCCCCCATTCAGTTACTTTGTCTGCTCAGAGGCAAGCATCCCTGGGTGATGCACAGTCCTGTCTGTCAGGTCTGGGATGGTTCCTCACAGTCCAGTGACAAGATGTCTTTTTCATCTCACATCCAGTGTGCAGACGTGATAGGGAAAAGTCTAAGTGCAGTAAAAATTCGCATTTTGAAAAGGGAGAAATGGGAAACACACTGTAATCAGTGGTCCACAGAAACATCCAAGGTTCCCTCCTCCAGCCTGGCTGCCCGCTGGTTCTCATCTCCGACAGCCATGTCATTGTCCACTGTCCTCTGTGACGACATCTAAGTTAGTGTTCGAGAGTACCCCCTCCTTGGGGATTGTACAGTTTCCAGAGGTGACCTCCTCCTTGTGGAGATTTGGAAGCTTGAGAGTTGTTTTAGTGATCAGATGAATAAGCTGGTTTTGTTTAGGCCAGCCTTTTGGAAATTAATCTCCTCAGTATTTTTGTAGGCTTTGGGATTTTTGCTTCCAGTCAGTTCATTATGAGTAAACTAATAAAAACCCAAATCTTTCTTTTAAACATAATTCTTAAGTCTTGTAGTATTTGTTTGTTTGTTTTTAGTCGTTCATCCTCATCTTACCCCATTTTATCAATGATTTCAGGGAGGCCAGCTCTAAAACCACAAGTTTGGGTGGGAAGGCAACATCCTTCATTTGATCTTTGCCTCTTGACTGTCTCCATATTTTGGCTGAGAAGTCTTACTGAGAGATACTTACGAAAAAATATAGACCCTGTGTATCCTTCCATTGGGGAGACAGGCTAGAGTTTCCAACTCTGAGGCATCAGATGACTGTACTCGGTCAGTTCAGTGTATAGACCGCTTTCCATCCAGTTTCTCTAAAGTGACAGGTGGCACTTCACCAGTGAAGACAAAATGTCTCCAGACGGTACCAAATGTCCCCTGGGGAGCAAAATCACCCATGGTTGTGAAATGTTGCTTTATAACATCTTAGAATCACCTTTATGAATATGGCCAAAGCAGAATTTGATCCATAGTGAAGAGAAAAACCAACTGATCAAGATGTGCCCAGGTGCTATAATTAGCAGTGACATTAACATGATAATTATGACTTATGACTTTATTTCATAGGTTCAAAAAGTTAAGCAAGGAAATTGAAGATATTAAAAAATAGACCCAAATTAAATTTTAGGAGATAAAAATTACTGTTTAATAGAATTAAGAAATAGTAAGTGATATTAATGGTAGATGTGATATTATAGAAGAAAAAATTAATGAACTTAAAGACATACCAGTTGAAACTATGCAAAATTTAAAATGAAGATGGGATTTTTAAAAAGAAAGGAATAATGAATTGTAAGACACTGCAAAAGCCTGCTGGGTGTGTAATTGGGGTCCCTGAAGAAGAAACAAGGGAAAAGGGGCAGAAAAACATTTGAAAAAATGATGCCTGATGTTTTTCCAAATTTGATGGAAGCTATAAAACCCACACATTCAAGTTCAGTTAAATTCCAAGCAAAAGGAACATGAAGAAAAATGCACCAAGGCATGTCAAATCAAATCGCTCAAAACCAGTGATAAAGAGAAAATCTTTTTAAATTGCCAAAGAAAAAAGACATAATATCTACAAAAGAACAAAGATCAATATTTAGCAGATTTCTCTTTAGAAACAGTGCTAGCAGTAAGACAGTAAAACAGCATCTTTAAAGTATAAACAAGAAAGGGAAACTTATTTTTAAAAAACTGAGGCAAAATACTTTTACAGATACATAAAACCTGAATGAATTCATCACCAGCAAATACAAATTGCTGAAAATGTTAAAGGAAGTCCTTTGGCTGAGGAGTGAATATATAAAACCTTTTCCTGATTAATTATCTCTAAATTATAATTCACTGTTTAAACAAAAGGAATAACTCTGTATTGTGCAGTAATTGAGATGAAGCAGATGCTCACAGACACAGTTCAGAGCTATGGTGACTTGATGCTGAGTCCAGTTCTCAGAGAAGGAGCTTTGGCGATGCCAATCTCTCTCCTTGGGGTATGTGTTGCCTCCTTAACTGCTCAGCTGGCTGCAAAACAAATGCTTAATGTTGGTTTTGCTTTTTGACTTTTTTTTGTTTAATTAAAGCCCTTTTTGGATTTTCTTTAGTTAGTGAAAACAGATGCTAATGTGAGTCTTTCATAAAAGTGAAGTGTTATAAGTGACCTTTCTGAAAGCATGGGCTACCTGGAACAGAATAAAACCCAGGAGGGAACAGCATGTATACTGTATGTGAAGTGTACAATATCATAAGGTAAAGAAATCCTAAGTGAAGTGAAGTGAAAGTTGCTCAGTTGTGTCTGACTCTTTGTGACCCCATTGGATAGTCCATGGAATTCTCTAGGCCAGAATTACCCACTGGAGTGGGTAACCGTTCCCTTCTCCAGAGGATCTTCCCAACCCAGGGATCAAACCCATGTCTCCTGCATTGCGGGTAGATTCTTTACCAGCTGAGCCACAGGGAAACCCTACTAAAATAACAAAACAAAGAACTACAACTAGTAAGCCAATGAGAGAAATAAAATAGAACCAAAAAAATTATGGGGATGATCTGGAGGGAAGATGTGGGGTGGGAGGTGGGAGGGGGGTTCATGTTTGGGAGTTCGTGTAAAAAAAAAAAAAAAAGCCAAAAAAAAAATAAAAGAAGCAGGAAGGACTTCCCTGGTGGTCCAGTGGTTAAGAATCTGCCTTCTAGTGTAAGGGATGCAGATTCGATCCCTGGTCGGGGAACTAAGATCCCACGTGCTCTGAGGCAACCAAGTCCGGACACCACAGCTACTGAACCCTTGCACTCTACAGTCCACATGCTACAACGAAGACCCAGTGCAGACAAAAGAAATAAAAAGCAGGAAAAGAAAAGGGCGAAAGAGTAGATCAAACAAACAGAACACATGTCAAGATGATAAACGTTTATGCACCTAATAAAGACTTCTCAGCAGACTGACCAGGGAAAAAACTAGAGAAGACAAAATTACCAAGAACAGAAATGAGAAAGATGATGTCACTGCAGATTTTACAAACATTAAAAAGGATAGTAAAAGATTATGAGCTACTTTATGACAGTAAATTTGACAGCTTGTTGAAATGGACAAATTTCCTCAAAAAATACAAACTGCCAAAGCTCATTGAAGAAGAAAGCGATCACCTGAATAGCCCTATATCTATTAAGGAGTACTCTTTACATAATACTTTTAATTTTGAAACTTGAAATTTTTAATAACTGTAGAAATTGAAGCATGTACACATGGGTACTAGATTCCAACATGGGCTTCCCTGGTGGCTTAGTGATAAAGAAACTGCCTGCCAGTGCAGGAAACACAGGAAATGCAAATTCGATCCCTGGACGAGTAAGATCCCCCGAGGAGGGAATGCCAGCCCACTCCGGTATTCTTACCTGGAAAATTCCATGGACAGAGGAGCCTCGCAGGCTATAGTCCATGGGGTTGCAAAGAGTCAGACACAACTGAGCACACGTGCATGCAATTTTGTGTCTTAAGATGAAGAAGCTGCTCAGAAAGGCAGCTGATTGAATATATGATCAGAAGATTTAATTGTTTACTTCCCACTTAGTCATAACTCTCTAGTTAGACTGATCGGGAGAAAAAAGGCATTCTGCAGAGATGGTACCATTGATTCTTCCCATTTTCTGCTCTTCAGCAGAAAAGTAACAGAGACTGTTACTTCTCTGCTCACTCCTTTGGTGGGTTCCTCTTTTTCCTCGGCTTTTAGCGATAGATTTGTCTTTGGGCCTTCTGAATTTTTGAATTGCATAAATTCAGTTTCCAAAGAAGATAATTCCTAAATTTTGTCCTAGCTCAAGTTCCAGTTTTAAATCTTGAGCCACCTTGAATAATGTTTTCAGGGTCCCTTGACGTTTCTTTTTCATTATTATCTTTATCATTATTGTTTAAAGTTTATTTTGGATTGGAGGATAATTGCTTTACAATATTGTGTTGGTTTCTGACATACATCAACATGAGTCATTCATAGGTATACATAAGTCCCTTCTCTGTTAAACCTCCCTCCTACCCCATCTGACTCCATTATTCATGTGCGGGTAAGGCAGCTATGTACACACAACCTCAGGGGGCGCCATTTACATAGATAATGACCTGCCCGTCTGTCATGTCCCTGATTGTTATTCTTTCATTGAAAGTCTTTGAGCTAAACTCTAGCACTGTATCCTGAAACCATCTTTATTTCACATATCATGTCCCTTTTGCTCTGTTTATAAAGAGCCTTCCTAGCCCCTATGTTCTAGCTTAAGTCCTACCCCCTTTAAAGAATGGTTCCTGACTCTTTCTGCATGAAATGAGCATCTACTGCAATTACAAAATGCATCATTCACTCTTTTGTTTTATTTAGCTATTTCATATGTAGTTGTTCTGCATTCTCCAGTTAGACTGTTTATTTCTTAGAGATGGTCTGAAGCTTACTTTTTATCCCCCAGAGTGGCACTTGAGTTTCTGCATGTTCAGTAAGCATTCTCATTCCAGGATTGATGCACAGAGCAGCAAAGGGCCACAGGATTTACCTCATCCTTTTTGCAGTTGTTGTATTTAAGTACATTGCACCTCCTTGAAAGCAATATTTGAAGTAGTTTTGTTTTTCCCCTAAAGATCTATGCTTTGTTTTCAAGTGTTACATTGGAGAGAAGGAAACCACACTAACCCTTGCTTCTTTTGTTTAATATTTGTTGATTGTTTATCCACTAAATACAGATCTTTTCACAAAGACTATATATGTTTAAAACTCCTTTCTTTTGAATACAAAAGTCTCAGTGTCAAGTACAGGGCTCAGACACTGTTTACATGCTTTTTTCCTTTATTTAATAGGACTTCACTGACTCCTAAAGATTGAAAATGGAGTTCAGATACCTTAGTTTATTCCTAAAATCCTTTTACACTCTTCACATGGGTGGTTCTCATTACCTGTCTCTACTCTAGCTAAACAGAAGTAGACTCAGATTAGCCTCATGCTCCTTGGACTTGTCTGCTTTCTGTCTGAGCATAGCCTTTTCCTCTTTGTAGATCTGGGTGTTTTGCAGGTCAGGCTCACATCTGACCTCTGTTATCATTTACCTTCCTCCATTTTTACATTACAATCCTAAACAGAGATAACTTAAGAGGTACTGTTGCATTATAGCCTACTTATGTCCACTGTGGGGGAAGAAAGCACAATATAAGAGTTGTGAATTAAGCTTTATTTGGGGCAAAATGAAAACTGTAGCCTGGGATACAGTCTCTCCGATAGCTCTGAGAAACTGCTCCGAAGAGGTGAGGGAGGAGGTGAGTACATATGTGATTTTGGTGAAGAGGCGGGTACATGAAGTCAAGTACAGTTTTGGCAGAAGTGTACTGCTAGTCACAGGAAGGTCACTGCTAGTCACGAGGAACAGCTGTGTCAGTGATTTTAGCGCTTTTCTAGATAGGAGAGGATGCAAGAAATCGGTCTCATAAAATCTCCTGAAAATAATCTAACCATCTGAAGGCCTGTTCTGTCAGTTTTCCCCAGAGCACAGAGTGCTGCATTCCCCATCTCCACCCTGAACTCCTTTCAGGGTGTGTTGAAGGTCAGTGACTACAGTGGCTAGTGACTTCATTCTTGCAGAACCAGACGGCAGGCAACAATTTTTAGTTGGCATTTGCTAAAATAAGTGCTTTTAAATACCTGCTTCACTTAACTGCCTTTTAAAGAACTTGAGGGGAGCTCTTTGAAATGAGCTTGTTCATTTGTGACTGTTCCCTGGGTGAGCTCCGCATGTCTGTGTCGGTGGCACTTTGTATCATGGGCAGGATTACACTTTTTGTGGGTATTCTAGATGGGAGTGGGACGTTTGGGAATATCAGAGAAGAAATCTAAATGCTTTCCTAGTGCTTTCTGAGTTAGCTCTTCACTAAATCATTAGTCTAAGGTTCACTAATCATTAAACTAAGGTTTTTAAATTACAATTCACATTCAAATGTATGTTAATCCTCAGTTTGATATTAGTGCCATCATTCTCTGTTGATAATTGAAAGGAGAGTGCATATCTTTGCATCTTTAGTATTTTTCTCTCTTTTTTTTTTTTTGAGCAACTATAAATTTTGACTACTTTTATTCTGTTCTTCTTTCACTTCAGTGCTCTTGGTCCATTTATTGTATTTACCTTATTTCAGATTTCTTTTCTTTCTTTGACATCACCTCATCGTCACCAATTTGAGATTTCTCCTCTTGTGATAAGTTGTGGTAGGAAGTGGGAGAGGCTGGCCCCAGCAGGTGTGGGATTGGTAGTAGGGGTGTCATCTACCCAGAGGTGGTATTATTATACTAGACCGATAGCGGGTGGAGCAGATGAACTGAAGTGGGTAACTGAAACAAGCTTGGGCCATCAGGTAAGGCTGGCCTAAAGTGAGTTCTAGGAACCTGGGTACAAAGCCAAAAATAGACAGACCTGCTAGGATGCCAATTGAAACACATGTAAAGGAAGGCAGCCCAGAGATGGATGGAGGAGGAGGAGAGGATTGGGGAGCAGAGTGGGTGTTGATCTCCTACTAGGCTTCTACAGCATCTCCAAACATTTGACTGGGTTAACCAACTCCATTTTAAAGGACGAGCCTTGAAAGAAGCTACCAATCAATTTATTTCAATTGTTTTATTTAACATGCCCTTTCCCAATATATTTTGCACATTAAATTCAAACAAAAACGTAACTTCTGGACTCTGTTTGTGTCCGTCCTGCAAAGTGTGTAGATTTGTCCGTTGATGGACCTCCAGGGAGCTAGTCAGCCTGGTGACTGAGCCCCCACCCTCCCCCAGTTAAGCTTGTTTCTGAAGAAACTACCAAATAAGCATGAGCTCAGTGCTAAGTAATACTGAGTTTTATTTATTTTCTTATGGTATTTACACTGTTTTATCATGTATTTTCCTCTCTTCTTTTAGAAATCCTTAAATTCTTCTTTTAGAAATCCTGCTTTCATTTTGACAAATTTTGTCAAATGTCTTACAGTGGAGAAGGAAATGGCAATCCACTCTAGTATTCTTGCCTGGAGAATCCCATGGACANACTGTTTTATCATGTATTTTCCTCTCTTCTTTTAGAAATCCTTAAATTCTTCTTTTAGAAATCCTGCTTTCATTTTGACAAATTTTGTCAAATGTCTTACAGTGGAGAAGGAAATGGCAATCCACTCTAGTATTCTTGCCTGGAGAATCCCATGGACAGAGGAGCCTGGAGGGCTGCAGTCCATGTTGTCACAGAGTTGGGTATGACTGAAGCAGCTTAGTGTGCAGCAATATCTTACAAATACAGAGTTTCAGTAAAAGAGATACATACTTACCATCCTCTAGTTTAACACATGTCTTTAAAAATTAAGCTCATATTTTAACATATTCATAGCTCACTTCTTCATTTGAGATTCAGTCATTCATTCATTTCCTCAACATTTACTTAAATGATCTGTGACCACAGTGACTAGGAGTTGTTGGGTAGCGAAGACGCAATGCTGAGTATGTTGTAGTCAATCTCCAGGGGAAGCAGAGGAAACAGACAAGTGTACAAATATGGTCCTGAGCAAATGGGACAGGATACAAAGGTGGAGGAGGGAGGTAATGACAAAGATAACTTGAAAGGGAAAGTGACATTTGAGTTTGGAGAGATTATCGAGAGAAGACAAGGAGTGAAGAGAACTGCATATGTAAGGAACAGAAACATCATGATATGTAATACATTTGAGAAGAACCTTCATGAGAACGTTGAACATGGTGTTAAGATAACAGATGTGACTGGAATGGTAGACTAGGTCTAGATTGTCTAAAAGGTGTCTTATGGTTAGGGTTGTGTGCTAACCTTTGAACCTGTGCCAGACGGTACCCTTAAACAGGTATAGAGTTGGATAGGACGTTTTGGAAGATAATTTTGGAGACAGTGAGAGAGACTGAAATGTGAAGAGATTGGTAATAAATATGGAGACTAACTAGAACATGGTTAAGGGGAGAAATAACGAAGGCTTCTTTAACCAAGGCTGGAGCGATGGAGATGGGAAGGAAGTGGCAAACTGCGCAGTCTTCCAGGTGCCCTTAGGGGACTAGGCAAGATGCTAAGACAGCGCTGGTCTCTGCTTTCTCTCTCTCTTTTTATCATTCCTTCAGAAACTTCCCTGTCATGTTTGTTCTTCAATGTGAAGGAAAGGAGCTGCCTATGAAGTGTTCTTTGTTTTTGTAGAGAAGGCAGCTTATTGGGCCTTACATTCTCACTTACTGCTCATTTAGTGACAACAGGGTGTCCCTAGACAATTGAATAGTGCTACTGGATCAGCTTCTGCTTAGTTCAGCTTAATATATTGTGGTTTGAACTCCATTAATAATCAGACTTTCAGAGAAAGTGACCAAACCAATTGATCTTTTAACCAACTTTGTACTTCAGAGTCAGCAACTTTTAAGAGAGACACAGTGTTCATATATCATGGGTGTTTTCTCTGTAGTGTGCCTTTTCCCCTGACTTGGTAAAGAATATTTTCTCTGACAGTTTTGTATCAGCAAGTTATATAAAGGAGGACATAATAAGCTACATGTATTTGGAAAGTTACACAAAGATAACGAAGAGCTGTTTTTTCTTCATGATGCTTCTCATATTCAAGCATGGCTCTGTTTCCATGACAACCACACCAGTCCAGGCTCTCATTTTCTCACATTTGGCATTCTGCAAGAGCTTTATAACTTGTCTGCCTTTGATGTCTTCCTCTTAAACTCCCTTGCCCTTGGCTACCAGATGAGTTGTTCTAAAAATTTTCTTCACTATATCTTCACCTATCTGTTGTCTGCTATAAGCACATTCTCTAGCATTTCATTTTCATCATAATCTAGCCTCAGGTGTACCTCCTGCCTCAACTGTACCCACTGGGCGGGTTACCACACACTGCCACGTGGACATCCTAATTGTCTCACTCATGAGGTAAGATCTCTGCCATGACGTCCATGATGCCATTGAGGGTAAAGAACATATTATGTGCTAGTTTGGTCATCTGTCAAGTACCTAGCACAACTCTGAGACCATGGTATACACACAGAGAATGGAATATTTCCTCTTTCATCCCTTGCCCTTGGGTTCATTTATTCCTTTCTATCCCTACTGGGCTTAAGGGCTACTTCTGATTATTTTGTGTTCAACTTCCTTCTCTTTCCTAAAGTAGTCAACAGTTATATAGCATATATTATCCACAGCTTGCAGGACACTTTAAAAACCATTATGATATCTTTGTTTTTAAATATAGAAATCTCTCCTTTACCAAAAACCACAGTGACTCAGCTATTCGCATGTCTAAAATGGTTTCTGCATTTTTCTGTGGCCAGTCTTAATGATGGTTATAGATTAATAGTAGGCTTTTTGAAGGCATAACATTTGTTATTAATCATGGTATTGCTGTAGTTAACCAGGTAGACCAATTTAGTTGGGAGTATCTATCATCTCTTTCTTTAATGTGTATAGACATAGGTTTGGGGAAAAAAAAAAAACAACCTGACATTCATAAAGGATACGTTAAAGATGCTCTTAAATTTCCTAACTTTTAAAACACCTCTATGTTTTTAAATTCAGTTTATTAATAAAATTGAGATAAAGTAACTATCTTGCCCTGAGAACATATAGTAACTGAGAAGAATGAGACTATAAGCTAAGGTTACTCACCATCTGCTACATGGGAGTAACTAAATTCATTCCTTAGCAAACACAAAAGGTACTATGTTGTGGCCTCATGGGGTCTCTCAGAGTGCTGAAGCAATAAATTTTAAATCTATAAATGTCAAAGAGTCACTTTCATTGACTATTGGTTGCTAAAGAAAAGAGAGATTCAAAAGGCCCTGTAAAATAATAATCTTCTAAAGTAAAAATGAGTGAATGAATGAAAGAAACTAAGACAACCTTATTTTATGATTATATTGTCAATCAAGATAATTTAAAAACTCTCTTCTCCCCTGTGAGCTTTGCCATGGTACTTTCTAGTTGCAGAGAAAGATAATACATAAGAAAGGAATAAACAATTTCAAATAGTAATAAATGTCATGAAAGAAATAATACAGAGGAATCTAACTGTTAACTACTACCTGCCACTAGATAATTTGGTAAGAAGAGTCCTCTAAGAGCAAAATAACGTTTGAGTCAAATGTTGCTGTGGAACCAACCATATGTAAATTGGTGGCAACAGCATGTGCAAAGGCCCTGAGGTAGGAAAAGCTTTTTATGTTCGAAACAGAAAGGAGGCTAGTGTGACTGGAGCCCAGTGAGTGAGTGAGCAAGACGTAAAGGGGATGGAGTTGCAGTCAGAGATTTAGGCAGGGGCTGAATCATTAGAGACCTATAAAGAACAGAAATACATTGGCATTTGAGTAACATGGGAAGCCAGTGTAAGTTTTAATCAGGAAGAAATTTGATGTGATTTATGGTTTTAAGACATTGTTTTGATTGAAGGATTCTAGCGTGTGGAATGTAGATTGAAAAGAGGCAAGAAGAGAAACAAAGAGACTAATTAAGATGTTATTTCAAGCCCAGTCAAGAAATGATGATGCCTTAGATCAAGGTAGTGACAATTAAGATGGAAAAAGAGGACAGATTTCAGATAGTTTTATGGATAGGGCTGACAAGACTTACAAATAAATTGGGTTTAAAAGGCAGAAGGGAAGTGAGAAATCAAGGATGTTGCAGAGATGGGGCACACTGATTTTTCAAACCATGAGCAAATCCTTTGTTTTAGCAGTGATGGTACTACAACATATTATGGAATGAAGTGAGGTCATGCGTGGAAGCAGATGATACAAGGTCTGGCCCACAGTAGGAACTTACAAGGTTTTTGTTTTTACCCTCACCTCAGGACATTTTTATTAGGAGCTTATAGTCTCACGTTATTATTTATTTTAGTTACCAGATTTCAAAAGCATATGATTAGAATATCCATTGGTGAGTGTGATGTGAGATTCAATCATTCATCAACTCAGTGTTCCCTGAGCTCCTTCTATAGGGAGTTACTCTACTGAGTGGTGGAACATACTGGTGAGTGAAACTAATGCAGTTATGGAACTTTTCTGTCTGGTAGTGTTGATCATTTCCCTAACAGTATAATTATACAATTAGTTATTAAATTATATCTGGGATGATTAAGAAGACTATCCAAGTATACTGTGGGAACAGTTCTTCATAATTTCCATGTGTGTTAGTTGCTCAGTCATGTCCAACTCTTTGCAACTCCATGGACTGTAGCCCACTAGGCTCCTTGTCCATGGGATTCTCCAGGCCAGAATACTAGAGTGGGTAGCCATTCCCTTCTCTAGGGGATCTTCCCAACCTAGGGATCAAACCTGGGTCTCCTGCATTGCANGTCATGTCCAACTCTTTGCAACTCCATGGACTGTAGCCCACTAGGCTCCTTGTCCATGGGATTCTCCAGGCCAGAATACTAGAGTGGGTAGCCATTCCCTTCTCTAGGGGATCTTCCCAACCTAGGGATCAAACCTGGGTCTCCTGCATTGCAGGCAGATTCTCCTCATAACTTGCATAGTTCCCTAATTGACTTCATTTATTCCCTTGCTTCATCTTGCATATGACTACCAGTGATTCCTAAGCCCATCCGTTGGCTCCATATTCTATTTCCCGTAGCCTGTGGAACATCTCCAGTAGATTGCCACATATTCCTCACTACCGAGTTCATCCCTCATACTTTGTCCCCAGCGCTTTCCCTATCGATTAATGTTTTTACCAGCATCCCAGTTTACCAAGCTAGAAACAAACATTAGCAACTTCATAGTATTTCTATGGATAGTGGGACTCAAAGAGGTTCAGTTCAGTTCAGTCGCTCAGTCGTGTCTGACTCTTTGCGACCCCATGAATCACAGCACGCCATACCCACTCCAGTATTCTTGCCTGGAGAATCCCATGGACAGAGGAGCCTGGCCGGCTATCGTCCATCAGGTCAAAAAGAGTCAGACACGACTGAAGCAACTTAGCACACTTAGGGCTGAGTACTACAGCCCTAAATAACTCAGAGTCTTGAAGGTATTGCTATCCAGTTCTTTATATAATCAAATTTCCTGACGATGACCCTCATTAATTCATGAGCTAAACATAATACTTCAATTAACTGTCTATACAATAAAGGTTTACTTTCAACACAAGATGGAAAAATTCAAACTTAAGAACAATATGAACAACTATCCCAATCCTAAAAATTTTCACCTTACAAAAATGATCACTATAGGATTCTCATGTAATCTATGAGACTCACTTAGACCTTTGATTAAAAAGCATCTGTGACTGTATTAAAAATGTAATATGAAAAAAATAAATGTAATATGGGTTGCAAAAACCAAAATTAGTTTACATTACACAGTTACATCACACAAGGCTTATGAATGTATCAGTTGCCTATAATGAATATTTATTCAGAATCTCTTACGAAAAGTTATACAAAACAAAGCTTAATATATGTGGAAATAAAACTCACCCATATAAACGGAAGTAGTCAGATTGTATTAATACTCCAAGATACAGAAATGAGACTTAAGAAAGCACTGAAAAGTAATTCTAACTTATTAATAGTTTAATAAATTAAAGTAAAATACTAACTAAAATATGTTTAAAATATGGATACACTTATGATTCCATATTTCAGCCTAGTATTCTGACCAGGCAAATCAAGATAATAAAACTTTTCAGAAATGGGTAATATTTTATTATATTTCCTACTATGCTTGGAGAATTTTAGAACCATTTCATTTAAAGAATTTCTTCCTACTGGGTGTATGAAGCCATAAATTAAAAATTATACCTGTATTATATATGAGGAAATTCATTAGTTAACTTTTGGTGCCAAATTTATTTTAATTCATCTTGTCTCTATGAATATAACAAACCCCTTGCTGTCAGGAATTTCCTCCTACCAGAACTTCTGTGCATATATAAGATCAACCTTAAAGTGTTACTTTTGTTTTATAATGGCTTCATTTTTACATACGGAAATAAATTCTAAGTAACAAATCTGATCAAGCTTGGGGGTAGCTTTCAAAACTCTCACCATCTGGGCAGAACTTTTCAATGTGGTCTTCATTCTCGTTAGGGAAGAAATGGGGAGACAGAGCCAATTTAGTCAGCAAGCAGAAAGACTTCCCTTGTCTATCAAGACAAACCATTCAGAGTGAATGGTAGGAAAACATAACCACGTTGAAATGGACTGCATGATTTACTTACATAATTGAGTAGCTACACAGTAGCTTGAGTATCACTAATTCTGAATTCTGCCAACACCTTCTCATTTTCCTTCTGTAGCCTCTATCTTATTTACTTATTTATTTATTTGGCCACACAGCATGTGGGATCTTAGTTTCCCAACCGGGGATAGAACCTGTGCCCTCTGAACTGGGGACATGGAATCTTAACCACTGGACCACTAGGGACATCCCTCTCTTCTGCATCCTATGCCCAGCATCTCTGGTATTCATAAACTGAAGCTTCTATTTTTCTTTCTTTCCCATTATTTCCTCCTCCAATTATTTATAGTCATCATTTCCTTTTTCTTTCTTTTTTTTTTTTTTTTTGAGAGAGGAGCAGGCAGATGATCCAAAGCACAAGTTTATAACAAAAGGGATGTTAACTCCGTTCCAGGGAATCTATCTTACAACAATCTTACAGTCTTTCCTGGAGGAATCCACAAATGCCCTGCATTTGTTGAAGGATTCTTTCATGCATAATCACAACCGGTAATATCATGAGCAGAATTCTCTGTTCAGGTACTGAGCGGCTCTTTCAACTCGTATGCAATTATTTCTAGACCTGCTGTTTCTTCTTTTTTCAGAAAAGCAAGCTTATATTCACCCTCACACAAGGATGACTGAAGTATCTTTATCCAACTTGGCTGACCTGGGAGGAATGGCTTGCAGAATTCTCTAACACATTCTAACCTGAGGCTTCAAGAATAACGTTCAATACAACATAAGGCACAAAATAGTTTAATAACTATTTTTGACCTTGTTCTATCTAGCGTTTCCTAGTTTACTTTGGTCTCTGTTGAAAGTGGAGTTATTTGCAGCAAGCTTTATCTTAAACATATCCTGCTGCTGCTGCTGCTGCTGCTAAGTCACATCAGTCGTGTCCGACTCTGTGCGACCCCAGAGATGGCAGCCCACCAGGCTCCCCTGTCCCTGGGATTCTCCAGGCAAGAACACTGGAGTGGGTTGCTATTTCCTTCTCCAATTCATGAAAGTGAAACGTAAAAGTGAAGTCGCTCAGTCGTGTCCAACTCCTAGCGACCCCATGGACTGCAGCCCACCAGGCTCCTCCATCCATGGGATTTTCCAGGCAAGAGTACTAAGAGACCAGAAACACTGTGAAATTTCATTCCCCCCATCTTCAGAAGTCTAACAGTGACCAAGGACCCAGATTACCTATCAGGCTAGGCCTCTTGTTATCTGTGAGGATGCAGGCCTAGCAATGTTCATACAAGGAGGTGAGCACACTCAGTCAGGGGTGTCTTGGTGGATTCAGGAGTCAGTGGGTTTGTACAAGGAGTGAAAAGTCCCTGGCACATGGCAGGTTTCAATAAATGGATGACAATAAAGGGATAAATGAATGAACAGTTGATAGAGAAAGTAAGAAGCAAAAAGCAAACAACAACAGAAACCGCAGTGCGTAGGCACTGCAAAAGTGAGAGAACCTGTCAGAAAAAGGCAGTCGGATGATCTCAAAGCAAACCTAGGACTTGGTAGGGACAAAGAAGTTGAATATGACATGCCCAGAATCACATCACATTTAATCACAGGATCATAAGTGGTAGAACCAAGACTCCAAAGTTCATAGTCTTAATCACTATGTTAAACTGCCTCTTCTACCTAGTTCTGGGCTTCTCTAGTGGCTCGGCAGGTAAAGAATCCACCTGCAATGCAGGAGTGGAGAAGGCAATGGCACCCCACTTCAGTACTCTTGCCTGGAAAATCCCATGGACGGAGGAGTCTGGTGGGCTGCAGTCCATGGGGTCGTGAAGGGTCAGACACGACTGAGCGACTTCACTTTCACTTTTCACTTTCATGCATTGGAGAAGGAAATGGCAACCCACTCCAGTGTTCTTGCCTGGAGAATCCCAGGGACGGGGGAGCCTGGTGGGCTGCCGTCCATGGGGTCACACAGAGTTGGACACGACTGAAGTGACTTAGCAGCATGCACAGCCTTACCTCTTTTTAAAAGAAATTAAAGGTCATTAGAATACACGGGTCATTAAAGGACTCCATTCTTAATGCTAGCACATTGTATTTGGTATCATTCTCCCCAAGCTAGAGTGACATCATGTTACTATTATCACCATTTTTCAAGCATCGATAATATGCCCTATATAGAACACATATTTAGATCCAAGAACTTTTTCAAATCTAATTAGTGTGAAATACATCCTTCTTTCGCATCTCTTTTGCATGTTGAATCATCTCCGAATCTAACGTTCCTTTTCATCTATAATTGCTGGGACATTTACATTATGCATTTTATGGACTCTCAGAGTTAAAAAAGGCTTTAGAGATACATCTCCAATCATTTCACTTTATAAATAAAAAAGAAAAGAAGTCTTGAGATGTGAAATAATAAATAATTTCAGCTTAGTTCCCCAACCAGAGATTGTACCCACCTCCCCTGCAGAATAAACAGAGTCTTAACCTATGGACTCCCAGGAAAGCCCCTCAAAATAACACTCTTTTTTTGAGTACTTTGTTATTCACCAGCCCTTAGGGCATGGGCTTCTCATACAGCCTTATTTAACTTAATTTGTAGATATTATTACCAACTCCATTTTGCAGGGAAGGAAGCAGAGGCATAGCAATTTGCTCATGCAATCGAGCAAATAATAAATAATAGAGTCAGGATATATGTGAATTTTGGTCATCCAAACTGAGTTTTCAGCCACTATCCTACACCCTGTGTCCAAAGTCACTTAGCTTGTCAGAGGCAAGGTTGAGAATGGAACTCAAGTGTGCTGCCTCCCAAACCAGTCTTCAGTATAAAACTTTGCTTTTATTAATATTCTGAAGATTGATGACACTTCTGAAACCATACTGACCCACTGAAAACAATGATTTGCAAACTCTGCCTTCTTCAAAGTGACTCCTGATGCTACTGCTTCTTTCAGAGAAGAATATTTTCAATGGCTCCCAAAGCATGACATGGAGGAGCTTATGCTCTCCAGACTCAGGTTCAATAGGAAAAGTGAGCTATCCCTGGAGGGAAGCAACACTTACATAGATGATGGAGAGAATTCCATTATAGTTTTTGGTTGAAACATTGAGGACGATCTTTAGCTGTGAGACCAACACTTGGAAGGCAGCAGCTGTTGTGAATCCACCAACCAAAGGATCTGCCAGATACCTCACTATGAATCCAATCTGCAAACCTCCAAATATCAACTAGAACAAGAAGGAAGGAAAAATTAGATGCTTGCCTGGGAGAAGGACCAACACTTTTGAACTATTAATGAATTAAACTTAATACCAACTAAAACTCTGGCCCTATCTCTCCCATCCACCATTCTAAGATTTGAAAAACATGTGTAGTATGAACTTTAAAGTATTTCTAGATATATAATAAGAAAACTTCATGTACGTTTTTTTCCTGTGACTTGTAGGTGTCATGGCTCCAGTGACCAGAATATTTTTTGTCTTTTTATAGGTTCTGGCACAACTCCCTTCTCCTATTCTCATTCTAATCACACATGTTCCTCTGTCTTATTTTTTATGTCTCTGACTTTGATGATTAAGTGAGCCTTAATAAGTGGAGGCTTGCTGACTATTTTAGCATCTGACCTAAAATTGATTTGTTTTGCTTTTAAGTGAATCTTTAAGTCCATGTGCTTAACAGTTCTTTCAGATACAAATCCTGCCAACCTCTATATCGCTCGTAAGCCCATTACCTGTATGATTCCAACCAAAAGAGTAAGGGTGCTCGCAATCAATACTCTTGCTGCATCTCTAGCTGCAGAGTCTATTATGGTGGTATTCAGCGCAGTTCCATTACTGCTGGATACAAGGAAGTGTTCATCGGGGGCCATGCTCAGAACAACAGATCCCACCATTAAACTGACCACTGGGAAAGGTCCTGGGGGAAAAAAATCATTACCAATTAATAATTATTAATCACTTATAAGTCAACTATACTTCCATAAAAAAACTAAAAAAATAATAATTATTATTAATTGCAAATGTTTAGGTTCAACATGTCTACACAGGATTAAAGATGCATCTGAAGTAATTAGCTGTGATTGAGAAAATACTGTTTGTTCACAAAAGAAGCTAAAAAAGCAGATGTTTCAAGGCATTCATGACCCAGTAAAGAGCAAGAGAGACATGCAGGTGGGTCACTATAATACAGCTTTCAGACACTTTGCAAGTACACAGGAAGGCTGTCTAAACTGTATGTGATCTTCTTGTGTATGGGTAGGAATAGGGGGATGGATGGGGTAGTTGTCAAGAAAGGTTTCCCAGCAGAAATGGCATATTAGCTGAATCCTTACTTGTTCCATCTTATTTTTATTCCATGTAAGTTTATTTCCTAGAGCATCCAGTGTCCTGATATTTGTAGAGCTAAGGACCTTGATCAATATCACAAGGTCAAAATTTGGTTAATGAAATAGCTAAAGTAAAAAACAAACCAAAAAAAAGAGAAACTCTACACTACCTTTGCTATTTTTTTTGTTTGTTTTTTACTTTAGCTATTTCTGTAACCAAATTTTGACCTTGTGATATTGATCAAGGTCCTTAGCTCTACAAATATCAGGACACTGGATGCTCTAGGAAATAAACTTACATGGAATAAAAATAAGATGGAACAAGTAAGGATTCAGCTAATATGCCATTTCTGCTGGGAAACCTTTCTTGACAACTACCCCATCCATCCCCCTATTCCTACCCATACACAAGAAGATCACATACAGTTTAGACAGCCTTCCTGTGTACTTGCAAAGTGTCTGAAAGCTGTATTATTATAATACAGCTTTCAGACACTTTGCAAGTACACAGGAAGGCTGTCTAAACTGTATGTGATCTTCTTGTGTATGGGTAGGAATAGGGGGATGGATGGGGTAGTTGTCAAGAAAGGTTTCCCAGCAGAAATGGCATATTAGCTGAATCCTTACTTGTTCCATCTTATTTTTATTCCATGTAAGTTTATTTCCTAGAGCATCCAGTGTCCTGATATTTGTAGAGCTAAGGACCTTGATCAATATCACAAGGTCAAAATTTGGTTAATGAAATAGCTAAAGTAAAAAACAAACCAAAAAAAATAGCAAAGGTAGTGTAGAGTTTCTCTTTTTCTTTTTCCAAGACAAATTATTTTTTCATATCAAATATCACTCTGTAGGCTTCTACATTTCAAAAGTACTTTTCTTTCAGCAGCTGCTGTATCACTACTGATATTTTTATCTGTGATGATGAGGATCCTATCCTTTGATCATGGAAGGCTTTACCAATTAGAAGGACTCAGTACCAAAATCCAGTAACCTGAAGTGTCTAAATGTATAGAATAGCAGAGAGAGAAAAAAATCAACTTCCATGTTCCTTACCTTGTCATGCATTTGGTACTAATCAACTCTCCCAGGTAAGGAAGTTCTTTTAATCAATAATCTCCTCCTCATCTCCCTTTATAGACAAGGAAATATTCCAGACACTGGGGGAAATATTATACGACTAAGGATAAGGATAAGGGTTGGAGATAGAACAGTAGGTGGCTCTATTTGTTTCAAGAGGATTGCCCAGGTAGACATGTCTAGCCAGCAGATGGATGTAGGCGAAAACTTATCTCAAGTATAAATGTCAACGTTGCAAAATAGCATTAAAACATTCATTTACTAGAACATTCTAGGAGAAGAAAATTCATATTTCAGGAACATCAGGAAATAAATCTATTTGGGGCTATACCAAGAAGGAAAGCCAAGCTTAGTTTCTAAATTGTTTTGGCACAATTTTCCCAGTCTTCAAATATTAGTGACTTAAAATAACTATGTTCTTTAATAAGACAATGAATATGTATTTGATGAACATAATTTAGTAAAGCTAACTTAATCTAGTAAAACAGGTTCAAAGACCTCTTCAAGATTATCTCCCCTTATCATTTTTCATTTAGAACACTTTCTAAATAGAGTCAAATGTATTAACATTTTTGAAAAGCCAAACATGCTAAGATTTGAAGGTAGTCTATAATTTTTTAACCATCTTTCAATTTTCTCCTCTTCATTATAAAAAAAGTTGGGTATAAAGCCACCTAATCGCATAGTATTTTGAAAGCTAAGAAGAAACCTTTGCACCACTGAACAGGAAAAGCCCTATCTTGCTAGAAAACAGTAACAAAGAAAGGGAAGCAGAACACACATAATATAGCCCAAACACGCTCATTGTGAACAAACAGAATTGTATATGCTTATAATTACCAACTGAGATGTGTCTTGATGTTCCAAAAATAAAGTACGTCAGGATAGGAAAAAAAGCAGAGTAGAGACCATATCCGACAGGAACAGCAGCTAGTAGAGCATACGCCATGCCTGAAAATACATCCAAAATGGTCAAGTTCAGAAACAAACTTTGTGTCTACTGTACAGAGAAAAGCGTTATCATAGGTCTCTATAATTTGCAGCTCATCTTGAGTGATCTCCTTATTTCGCACATGGTCTGTGGCTATGCTAGGATGCAGAACGTGATTCAAATCACCTACTCAAAAGAACTGACACAACTGTAATTCAACCACAACTGTAATTCAACTGACACAACTGTAATTCAACCATCCACTCAGGTGAGTCGGGGGAAAAGCTGTTGATTAAATACTTGATCAATTCTGTTCAGAGGTCTAGCCTGGCTTTGTCTGAATTCAGTGTTTCTGTGTGTAATGAGGAACATGTACTTTCTCCTTTCTTGTTGGGGAACAGAAGTTAGATCCAAACAAAGAAAAAATCTGACCTTTGCACATAGCACTAGGAGATCAACACCTTCGCTAGGTTTCTCCAGGTGGTTTCTGGGTCCATGAATGTCACACTGTATGGAGAATCTCAGCCTTCCCTCGTACATGGGGGTTGGAAGGCAACAATGTGTTGGGGTTTGGGAGTTTTGTTTTGGGCCTTAAACAATGAACATTTATTTCTTAGAGTTCTGAAAGCTAAGAAGTTCAAGATCAAAGTACCAGCAGATTCAGTGTCTGGTGAGCACCCTTTTCTGCTTTGCAGATGGCTGCTTTCTTGCTGTAACCTCACACGGCACAGATTTCCTAAGGTCACTAAGCCCACCAAGAAGACTCTACCTGATTGCCTTCCAAAGGCGTGTGTGTGTGCTTAGTTGCTAAAGTAGTGCCCAACTCTTTGCAACCCCATGGACTGTAGGCTGCCAGGCTCCTCTGTCCATGGGCTTTCCCATGCAAGAATACTGGAGTGGGTTGCCATTTCCTTCTCCAGGGGATCTTTCTGACACAGAGGTTGAACTAGAGTCTCCTGCATTGCAGGCAGGTTCTTATACCACATGGGCCACATGGGAAGCCCTACCTCCCAAAGGGTTCTGACCTCCAAATACTATCATACTGGGGATTAAGCCTTCAAGAGATGAATTTTGGAGGGATACGAACGTTCAGTCCATAGCACTTTCCTTCTCCTGTGGGTTGTTTTTTTAAATACTTCATAGGTAGTCAGCATATCTTCTACCTCCCCACATTTCACTCACTCACAATGACGGAACATCAAGTTCTTTGACCTTCGGGTCATTAATAAAGGGTTACATGTATAACAGTTTTTTTAAAAAGTGATGGAAGCAGCTTAGATGTCAACAGATGAATGAGTGAAGAAGTTGTGGTACAGTTGTTCTAAATAATATCATAGAATATTATTCAGCCATAAAAAGGAATGAATTTGAGTCAGTTGAACTGAGGCAGATGAACCTAGCGCTTGTTATACGGGTAAAGTAAGTCAGGCAGAAAAATATTGTATATTAATGCACACATATGGAATATAGAAAAACAGTGCTGATGAATATTTGCAGGGCAGGAATAGAGACGCACAGAGAAGGCGATGGCACCCCACTCCAGTACTCTTGCCTGGAAAATCCCATGGACGGAGGAGCCTGGTANATTGTATATTAATGCACATATATGGAATCTAGAAAAACAGTGCTGATGAATATTTGCAGGGCAGGAATAGAGACGCACAGAGAAGGCGATGGCACCCCACTCCAGTACTCTTGCCTGGAAAATCCCATGGACGGAGGAGCCTGGTAGGCTGCAGTCCATGGGGTCGTGAAGAGTTGGACACAGCTGAGCAACTTCCTTTCACTTTTTACTTTCATGCATTGGAGAAGGAAATGGCAACCCCCTCCAGTGTTCTTGCCTGGAGAATCCCAGGGATGGGGGAGCCTGGTGGGCTGCCGTCTATGGGGTCACACAGAGTCAGACAGGACTGAAACGACTTAGCAGCGGCAGCAATAGAGACGCAGCAAAGAGAACAGATTTGTGGACACAGCAGGGGAAGGAGAGGGTGGGACGAATTGAGAGAGTAGCTCTGAAAGATATACATTATCATATATAAAATAGATAGCTAGTGGGAAGTTGCTATATAACACAAAGAGTTCACCCCCATCCTCTGTGACAACCTGGAGGGGTGGGTTGGGGGGCTGGTAGGATAACAGGGAAGTTTGAGAGGGAGGGGATATATGTATACTTATGTATGATTCACATTGTTGTATGACAATAACCAACACAGGATTGTAAAGCAGTTCTGTTCAGCCGCTCAGTCGTGTCCGACTCTTTGGGACCCCATGAATCACAGCACGCCAGGCCTCCCTGTTCATCACCAACTCCCGGAGTTCACTCACACTCACGTCCATCGAGTCGATGATGCCATCCAGCCATCTCATCCTCTGTCGTCCCCTTCTCCTCCTGCCCCCAATCCCTCCCAGCATCAGAGTCTTTGCCAATGAGTCAACTCTTCGCATGAGGTGGCCAAAGTACTGGAGTTTCAGCTTTAGCATCATTCCTTCCAAAGAAATCCCAGAGCTGATCTCCTTCAGAATGGACTGGTTGGATCTCCTTGCAGTCCAAGGGACTCTCAAGAGTCTTCTCCAACACCACAGTTCAAAAGCATCAATTCTTCGGCGCTCAGCCTTCTTCACAGTCCAACTATCATATGCATACATGACCACTGGAAAAACCATAGCCTTGACTAGCCGGACCTTTGTAGGCAAAGTAATGTCTCTGCTATTTTTTTTTTTTTTTTTTTTTTTTTCGGTGCTCAGCTTTCTTCACAGTCCAACTCTCACATCCATACATGACCACAGGAAAAAGCATAGCCTTGGCTAGACGGACCTTAGTCAGCAAAGTAATGTCTCTGCTTTTGATAGTGGGACTCAAAGAGGTTAACATTCCTAAAGTCATGCAACTAATTGGACTTGAAATTATGGTTTTAAAGCCAGGTCTCTCTGATATCTCAGCTTTTGTTTTCTCCGTGACAACAGTTTGCAGGATTGTTATAATTTTTAAAGAAAAAATAATGGAGGAAAACAGTCTAGAAAGAGGGAATAACCCTTTATAAGGCTCAGATGGACTTCCTGGTGGTCCAGTGGTTAAGACTCTGCTCTTCAGGGCTTCCCTGATGGTTCAGTGGCTGAGACTCTGTGCTCCCAAAGCCAGCGGCCTGGGTTCCATCCCTGGTCAGCGACCTAGATCCCACATGCCACAACTAAGACCCGGTACAATCAAATAAATATTTAAAAAAAAAAAAAAAAGACTCTGCTCTTCAGATGCAGTGGGCGTGCGTTCTATCCTTCGTCAAAGAACTAAGACCCACATGATATGTGGTACCACCAAAAGAAATTAAAAGGCTCAGAAATATTAAAGCATCAATATCTCTATCCAGAGACATGCTGATCTATCCCTCCCATGAATAATATTATTTTTTCCATTTCAAATGCTGAACAAATAGTTATAGAATAGCCACTGTGTCTCAAGTAATTGCCTCTACTAAGTTTTTAGGACAAAAAGAAGGCCAATAGACGATACCTAGCTCTAAATGTCTCAGTAGGGGAGAAGGACCCTAAGTGTTGATTTTGAAACTTAAGGTAGCAGCTCATTAAAGTATAAGACTACAGTGTTATGAGAGAGATAGCAAAGGTGGAAAGAGACCAAGCAGAAAGGCCATGCACCCCAATCCTAGGATCAAGGGAGGGTTCCTGCTGGAGGTAACACAAGAGCTGACTTTTAACGAATTAGGAAAAGGTAAATGAAACTAGAGGGGAAGCACAACTCAAGAAAAGGAGAGAGCAAGAACAAAGATATTCAGGTGCAGTTACCTGCTGTGTAGAGGGAGGGTGACTTAGAGTGACTTGCGTATCACAGATTATAGAAGTCCCAGCATGTCATACTAAAGCTGAACTCAAATCAGAAGCGTTGGGAATGAAGAAGAGAGGATAGTTTTGAGAGATGATGAGGAGATTAAATCAACCAGACTTGAATGATGGGTTGAGTGGGAGAAGTGGAGTTAAAAAGAGGACTCTAGGATGACCCCCAGGTGTCTGCTAGGGTGATTGGGTAGATGAGGTTACTGTTCACGAGGATGGGAAATATAAGAGGAGGACCTGCATTCGGGAATAAATGGTGACCTTGGACATGCCAGGATTAATTTGCATGTGAGGCTGCATTTGTCCAGGAAGAAGAGATACATAGACTGGGAGCTCTGGAGAGAGGGCTGATCTCAAGATTGGGTTGTCCAGTAGTCAAAAAAAAAAAAAAAAAAAAAGGTATGGGTAAGATCACCAGGGTACAGTGTACATAAGTTTTTGTTTTTGTCATTTCTTTTAGAACCAAGACATGTTAGTAATTTACCTCCAATTAAAATAAATAAATAAATAAATCTTAAATGACACATTGATCACTCTGTGTGGCTATGACTATGAAAATCCTGTAGTTTCCACTGGACTGACTTGACTAGCCTCTAGGATCTAGCCTCCACCTCCTTCTTTGTTTCAAATAACTCCAACTAGACTTAAACTACTTATATATCAGATGTGTAAATTATAGTTGCAGGTGCCATTTAGTAGCTACATGGTCTTAAGCAAGTCACTTTACTTCTTTTTTAAGCTCAGATGCCTCCTTTGTAAAAATGGGTGTGTGTGTGCTCAGTTGTGTCTGATATTGTGACCCCATGGACTGTAGTCCGCCAGGCTTCTCTGTTCCATGGGAATTCTCCAGGCAAGAATGCTGGAGAGGGTTGCCATGCCCTCCTCCAGGAGATCTTCCCAACTCAGGGATCAAACCCAGGCCTCCCACATTGCAGGTGGATTCTTTACCTTCAGAGCCACCAGGGAAGCCCAAAATGGGTGTACTTGGTTGTTAAGATTAATTGCAGTAATAACACTGTAAGGCCTTGGCATGATTCATGGCTGTGGCGTGTGTGCCAAGTCACTTTAGTCGTGTCCAACTCTGTGCAAGTCTATGGACTGTAGCCTGCCAGTCCATGGGATTCTGCAAGCAAGAATACTGGAGTGGGTTGCCATACCCTCCTCAGGAGATCTTCCTAACCCAAGGATCTAACCTGCATCTCTCATGTCTCCTGTATTGACAGGCAGGTTCTTTACCACTAGCACCACCTGTGAAGCCCAATTCATGGCTGTTATAGGCTCCAAATAAATGGTAAATATTATTATTTATACTTTCAGTCACTTAAATGTTTATCAGAAATTTGTGATGTGTAAGTTGTTTTGTTAGGATTTGTGTGTGAGGTAGGGGAAGGAGCCCACCAAGCAGGAAAGACCCTCACACACTTGTTTAGTTGTTACCGTCGTCCTGCAAGGCAGCTTGTGGCAACACAGCCAGTCACCTTCAGTGAAAGCAAAGGAAAAAACCACCTCCACTCTCACCAGCTTGCTACTTTTGAAATTCTACTGAATCGATTCGATGTCATGAGTGGGAAGCAGGGAAGAGGGAACTAGCATAGTCTATTAGCATCTTGTTTTCAGAACATGGACTTAGCTGTTCAAAAAAAAAAAAAATTGAATGTCCTCATCTTGACATATTCATTTTGTGGAAACAAATTCACTTGCTAATACATGAGCTGACCCATATAACTCCTCCACTGAAAATATTATTTTTCACAGTGACAGCTGTTAAACTACACCTAGCATTCTATGTAACACAAAGATTCCAGAGATAGAAAATTTAATAGAAACTGGAGATGGACCATGAGCAGGAGGAAGAGGCAATTCACAACTTACCAAGATGAATATAGCACCTCATTATTTTCAACAACAATGACAAAACACAGAAAAAAAAGTAAAATGCTAGTCTAGCTTGAGATCATCAAGGAACAGTCTAGATTCAATATGTCATCATTTTAATCTCTATTTAAAATTTAAAAAACAGACCTTTGGGGTTTCCCTGGTGATCCAGTGGTTAAGAACTTGCCTGCTAATGCAGGGGACACATATTGCATCCCTGGTCTGGGAAGATCCCACATACCATGAGAAACTAAGTCTGTGAGCCACAACTACTGAGCCCACAGGAGGCGACTACTGAGGCCCGCACGCATGGAGTCTGTGCTCTGCAGCAAGAGAGGCCACTGCAATGAGAGGCCCACGCCCTGCAACGAGAGTTGCCACCCCTCACCACAACTAGAGAAAACCTGCGCCAGAAACGAGTACCCAGTGCAGCCAGAGATGAATCACTAGGTTGGTGCAAAAGTAATCACGGCTCTTAACCTTGTTGAAATTTGCCATTTGATATTGAAGTACATTCTTAACTAAATGTGGTTGTGTCATACATCATTTTAACGCACATTTGTCGCTTTGTGTTTTTTCGCTAATGACTTATTACTTGCTGTGGGTTTTGTATTTATTTTAGACTATAGAAATGATATTAGACTAAAAGCAAATTTAAGCGATTTTCTTATTTGAGTTCAAAATGGGTCATAAAGCAGCGGAGACAACTTGTAATATCAACATTGTATTTGGCCCAGAAACTGCTAACAAATGTATAGTGCAGTGATGCTTTAAGAAGTTTTGCAAAGGAGGCGAGAGCCTTGAAGATGAGTGTAGTAGCCGGCCATCAGAAGTTGACAATGATTAATTGAGAGCAATCATTGAAGCTAATCCTCTTACAACTATTAATACACCAGAAGTTGCCAATGAACTCCGCATCAACCATTCTGCTGTCATTCAGCCCTTGAAGCAAATTAAAAAGGTGATAATGCTTGATAAGTGGTTGCCTTATGAGCTGACCACAAGTCAAAAAAATCATAGTTTTTGTTGTCTTCTCTTAGTCTAAACAACAACAGTGAACCATTTCTCAATGAGACTGAGGTGTGACAAACAGTGGATTGTATACGACAACCAGTGATGACCAACTCAGTGGTTGAACCGAGAAGAAGCTCCAAAGCAATTCCTAAAGCCAAACTTGTACCAGCAAATGGTCATGGTCTCTGTTTGGTGGTCTGCCGCCCCTCTGATCCGCTTCAGCTTTCTCAATCCTGGCGAAACCACTACATCTGAGAAGTATGCTCAGCAAATCAGTGAGATGCACTGAACACTACAAGGTCAGCAGCTGGCATTGGTCCACAGAAGGGGCCCAGTTCTTCTCCATGACAACGCCCGAGTGCATATCATACAACCAACACGAGGCTGGTTTATCAAAAGATAAACAGATTGAGCTAGGAAGTTTTGCCTCATCCACCATATTCACCTGACCTCTTGCTGACTCAAGCATATTGACAACTTCACAGGGAAAAGGCTTTCACAACCAGCAGGAGGCAGAAGAAGCTTTCCAAGAGTTCACGGAATCCCAAAGGATGCGTTTTTACATTACAGGAATAAACACACTTATTTCTTGTTGACAAAAATGTGTTGATTGTAGTGGTACCTATTTTGATTAATAATGATGTGTTTGAGCCTAGTTATTATAATGACTTAAAATTCATGGCCCCAAACCACAATTACGTTTGCACAACCTATTAATTACATAATTAATTTTAAAAAAATAGACCTATGCTACCATTTATGCCTTCTGCTTCAATTTGAAAATAAAGATGAGCCTCACACAAACTGTCCAGAGGAGGGTATGAATGAACCAAGTTAGCTTCCATTTTCAAGCTCATCACTAACATGGCTTCAAAAAAGCTGCTTTTATGTAGACACTATGGCCTAGCAGCCAAGGGTGTAGCTTCTCTGTATGATTGAAGAAGAGAGTGCTTCTCAGTTCAAAACTAGAAGGCAGATGTGCTTTATTATCACAAGTGTGTGTGTTTAAAAGTGTCTGTTATCAAGGCGGACTTTTGGAAGCCTCCTCTCAACTCAAATTTAAGTCTCTTAGGTTCATTCATATCAGATGGCTGGATCAGGCTTCAGACCAGTTCCATTAAAATGGCGGAACACAGTCTTCTTTCTGAGAGGTGTTTTTTTTTTTTTTTTTTTTTTAAATGGGCTCCATTACCAGAAGAGAGCAAGTTACAGAGCAGGAAATGCTAGGTTCTCTGCAGTGCAGTGGGGCTCCGGCTTCCTGGCTTGCCTTCAGGCATGTTTTATGATTGTGAGCAAGTCACTTAACTGCCACCTCCGTCTTTTCATCAGAAGGAGGAATGTGTGTGTTAGACTTTGATGTTTCTAGGGTCTAAAAACATTGCATTATTTGGTGATTCTGTTGATCATAAAATCATCATTTCATGATTCTAGAGTTATCAAGTATATTAGTGTGGGCAATACTTTATTGAGATACACTGTCCAACAAAATCATCTCCTTGGAGCAGGAGGTAGGACTGTGAACAGTCTAGAATGGTCCAGAAACCAGCTCATAGGAGACCCAGTTATCAACAAGGATAATTAGCTTGAAGAAAAGGAAACTGACTGTGTTTAGATATTTTCACTAACATCGCATGGAAAAAAATCCTGTATCCTGTATTATTATAAAATACATGATCCAGCTGAGTGCCTGGAAGTTTCAGGTTTCTCACTTACCATAAGTAGTCCTTTTTAAACAAATATAAAGGTCCAGTAATACAAATAGGCAGTCTTTTGAGCTAACTGCCAACAAAGATAAGGAAACAGAGCAAAAGGACCAACTCCCAAAGAGACTATAGAAGTTCTTGCATTAATAAGTTATGATTACTCTTAAATCTGATCACAAGAGTAGGTAACAAGGTAATAGTGATACTACCATGACTATTCAGAATGTTATTGAATTGCTTTTAGTGGGGAAAAGTTCTCTCTTCTAAAACAGTAAAACAAAAAAAAACTCCTTTAAGATAGCTATGCTTAAAGTGTCACAAGAACCTAAACATTCCTAGAAAACTAGGTAAGTCTGTAATATTTTGCAAGGATCTTTTTTCTTCTTTGAGTTCCAATAATCTTGTAAGCTGAAGTACCCATACCAGCCATGATATTAACTAATTATGTATTTTCTTATGTTGAACTCTTAATTCCTCAGTATGTGAGTCCCAGCTACAAGATAAAGGGACTCATTTCCCTGTGATCCAAGCTGTATACTTGGTCTCATTATATGTCATTTTAGCCTTTTCTTCAAGTAGCCTGATTAATCATAAAGAGAAAATCAGCCTCTGATGTTCTTTCCACCTCCAGAAGCACGAGGCACAGTGCTAAGCAGAACCAAGACTTGAATGGCAGTGAGTTGGGGTTTACAGTTCCAAGATACCGTGCTACTTGACATTATTTATTTATTTTTGTTGGATCTTTAACAAAAAAAGAAACATGAAAGTGTTAGTCACTCAGTCGTGTCCGACTCTTCCTATAAAGAGAAAATCAGCCTCTGATGTTCTTTCCACCTCCAGAAGCACGAGGCACAGTGCTAAGCAGAACCAAGACTTGAATGGCAGTGAGTTGGGGTTTACAGTTCCAAGATACCGTGCTACTTGACATTATTTATTTATTTTTGTTGGATCTTTAACAAAAAAAGAAACATGAAAGTGTTAGTCACTCAGTCGTGTCCGACTCTTCCCAACCCCATGGACTATAGACCGCCAGGCTCCTCTGTCCATGGAATTCTCCAGGCAAGAATACTGGAGTGGATAGTATCCATTCTTATTGGATCTTAGGAACTTGCCAAACTGTTGAGGCCTCAGCTTTTTAAAAATAGTCTAGAAGACAAAAAAGAAATAGAGAATTGAGTTTTTGAAGTTTTACCTGTCCTAGTTGAGAAGAGCATGGATCCTTTCGCTACTTATTATTTGCCATCTAAATCTCAACTAAAGAGGCAGTTGGTCTTACAGGAGCACCTTTTATCGGTATTTGGGTCACTCTCTGTTAAAACATCCAGAGCCTTTTGTCTTTCTAGACTCTAACCCATATGAAGACGATGCATTTTACACTTGCTCTCCTCTTTTCTTGACTTTCTAGAAAGAATGAAAGAAATTCTAGGGTTATCTGGTGCCCATCCTGTGTTAGGCACTAGGAGATAATTCCTTTCTATACATCAACTTATAAAATTTTCAGAATGACTTGACCAGGTAGGTGGTACTGCCTTTTCACAGAGGCTCAGAGAGTGTTAAGTACCTCACTTGTGTCGTTCAGTTGGTAAATGTGACTAAAGGCTGATATTTGTAAGCAATGCCCTGCTTTGCTCTTAGAGATCTGTTTAATTCTCATTACTCTTATATTGGGATCCAGGCCAATCCCACCAGTCTAAACCCACTTCTGTCTGCATCTGTTGCAGACAATGGAGACATGACTAGATCACAACACACAGTGTGTTCCTCCTCCTCTAACAGTGTCCACACCCTGCTTTACCTTTGTGTTTGAATGCCTCCCTGATTTGAAGCTCCTGCAGATTGGGAAGTGTTTTCCGTTTTTCACCTTTGTAACCTAAAAGCAGAGACATTACTTTGCCAACAAAGGTCTGTCTAGTCAAGGCTATGGTTTTTCCTGTGGTCATGTATGGATGTGAGAGTTGGACTGTGAAGAAAGATGAGCGCCAAAGAATTGATGGTTTTGAACTGTGGTGTTGGAGAAGACTCTTGAGAGTCCCTTGGACTGCAAGGAGATCCAGCCAGTCCATCCTAAAGGAGATCAGTCCTGGGATTTCTTTGGAGGGAATGATGCTAAAGCTGAAACTCCAGTACTCTGGCCACCTCATGCGAAGAGTTGACTCATTGGAAAAGACTCTGATGCTGGGAGGGATTGGGGGCAGGAGGAGAAGGGGACGACCGAGGATGAGATGGCTGGATGGCATCACTGACTCAATGGACGTGAGTCTGGGCGAACTCTGGCAGATGTGTATAAGAGACAGGGACAAGATGCTTAGANAAGAGTTGACTCATTGGAAAAGACTCTGATGCTGGGAGGGATTGGGGGCAGGAGGAGAAGGGGACGACCGAGGATGAGATGGCTGGATGGCATCACTGACTCAATGGACGTGAGTCTGGGCGAACTCTGGCAGTTGGTGATGAACAGGGAGGCCTGGCGTGCTGCGATTCATGGGATCACAAAGAGTCGGACACGACTGAGCCACTGAACTGAACCCCTGAAGTAACTATGCACTCAGCGTTCTTAATTACAGTTCCATAAATTAAGTCAAGTATGCTTTTCATTTTACAGTGGAAATCTATTTATGTCCGGCACATGGCCACAGTCAGTGGAGTGGCTCAGGAAGCGCACTCAAGCCCAGAGCTCTAATTAGGACGGCACCACTATGCACCTGCTTCCAGCGCTCCAGCATGAGGCTGCTGTTCTTTAGATGATGGCTTTGGGACCACTGCCTGGCCCTCTTTACCTCTCTCTCACTCTGCCTCATAGGATGACTCGTCCACATTTCCCATATTATCTTCAGTTTGCTGTTGAACTTACTTTACAGAATTTTCTAAAAAAATCTCCTAGTGTAAGGAAATATGAGAAATCATGTATTATTAACTGGTTAATGCAGAAGAGTTTCTTTTCTGTCATTAGTTTCATTTTTGGCCTACTATATAACTCAAAAATTTGTCTTTCAGAAGTTTACTCTATTTATTGCTAAATCTGATGAGCAATAAATAATTTACTTGGGGAGTTGGGGAGGCATAAGGGGAAATGGTCACTGAGATTACTCACTCTTCTAGGGCTTCAGAAATCACTAGTTACATTCTTTCTTTTTACCAAGTGATACTTTACCTGATACTGATCAACAGCCTGTTCTTAAGGGGCAACCAACCTGAAAACGGTGAGGTCATTGGCAGACAGCGGACACCCGCCAGGCTTGGTGGGGCTTCTGTACCACACCTTCCCACCCGGCATTTGAAATCACCGCCTTTGCCCTTTCCGCCAACTTTGCCGCGTTCTGGGTCCATGGCAGTGTTGTGGCCACTCGGCGCTGTCGCTCCCTCCTCATCTTCAGCCTCACTCTCTACTGGCCTGTCCGGGGAGTGAAGCCCTAGGACCTAGTTCCGACCAGGGTGTCAGCAGCTCCACCTTCTTCACCCACCACTGTTGGCAGTTCTGCACCTTCTGGTTCAGGATCTTGCTTCAGGGGCTGGTAGGAGGAGTCAGCTAGACCTGCCCCCATGTCCTCCAGCTCCTTCCTCTAATCCTCTGTTCCTTCGGTAGGGCCCCAGTGTGACCCCAGTTCCTCAGCCTGATTGGAGGAGGTGTGCCCTGGACCCAAGACTTGACCCACTATAAATACTTATGCCATCCCAGCAGGAGTCACCCAGAGCCCCAGGCTGACTGTGCCTTTTCTCTCTTCAAGAATAATAGGTACATTAGGGGAAGAATGATGGAGAGAGTGGGAAAACTGAAACATATTACCACCTGTTTGTAGTGCCTTTTACACAGCATCTTGTTAAATGTACCTATGTATTTGAAGTGTAATCTGGTTTGCTCGTTAAAATATCACATTTTAATTATTACACTTAATATTTAGTACATATAATTTTAACTTATTTTCTGTGCATCAGAGCCAAACCCTAGAGTTCCAAAGTCTTTTGATTACTTTTTTACTTCTTTTTTTACCAGAGTTCTTTTGGACAATACATTTTTTGTTTCTGGTTTATATAAATTTAAAATAATGCTTCTGCTAGTGTTCTTTGAGACCAAGTCACATACATGGGAGCAACTCCCCTATCCTTTAAAAAAAAGTCAATAATTAAAAAATCCTCTAAGCTAAGGAGTCACTGAATTCTTCCTTCTTATTCAAGTCAAAATATCCCCTTGCTCTTAAATGTGAAGCTACTAAGGCAGTGCTCTTCACACAGTAACACAGTCTTTTCAAACAAAAGTTCATGCAGAACTCCACTATGTAAAGAAGATAAAAATGGAGTTGTTTCTTATGTATGGGGGTGAGGATGTGTTTGTTTTGGTGGGGAGTAGTTAGGGATATCGGAGAAGGCAATGGCAACCCACTCCAGTATTCTTGCTTGGAGAATCCCAGGGACGGGGGAGCCTGGTGGGCTGCCATCTATGAGGTTGCACAGAGTCGGACATGACTGAAGCGACTTAGTAGTTAGGGATATGAGAAGCCCAGAACCTCTTCCTTCTTTCCCCTTCTGTCTGAACCAACTGCCATCCTGGGTAACCTATCAGACATTTTCTCCAACTCCTTAGTGATCTGAAATATATATATATATTTTTTTCTAATGACTTTAATAATTTTACATTATAATCTGTATATTTTTTGAGAAATAATTTTTGGAAGAAATAGAAGGCTTGACAGCAATATATACATATCTTATTTAAGATATTTTGTTAATTAATACTTTAAATGTTTAACCAAAATAATGTTCTCCTGAAGTTTTGGAAAAAGAAACCAAACACTATTCTGTTAAAGAAGGCAACATTTCCCTTAATCTTCAGTTCTGTAATTAATGTATTTTAGTAATCACTGTCACAGAGATAATCGTGATATATGTCAATAAATGAGATCCGTAACTCTTACTTGTCAGATTAAGAAACTAAGACTGAGAAGGAACTTGCTCTGGCTCTGCCAGCCCCATTACTCTGTGCCATGCTACAGTTTTGTATGGAGAAGCTAGTCTGGTATTCATGACCAACTCCAGAGATTTAGCAACAAGATTCTGGGTATGTGTTAGTTAATTGTTAGGATAAAGTTAAGAAACTACACTGAGTGCAGATCTTGTCCTTGTGCCTTGATTTTGTGACAACTGATCGTTCACACCAAGGAAATTAATGTACAACTGCAATACTAAGATTGGAAAATTTTAAACTATGACTCTCAGTTATCTTATTACAAGGCAGGACTAGACCAGAAGATATCAAAACAATGTTTAGAACTATTAACTGAGTGTTTATCAAAGTCTTTAGGTTGGGAAAATTATTTCTGCTTTGAGAATCTCAATTTGAATAGTTCCTTAAAAATATGCTTTTATTATAATGTTGTAGATTTTTATGCTTTATCATATTGTATAGTTATAAAAATCTTCATTTTCACTGTGTTGTACACCTGAAACTTACATTTTACATCAACCATACCTCAATAAAAAATAAACATAATTTAAAAAAAATCTTCCTTTTCGTTGCAGCTAGCCTTCCCAGAATGCTGCGTTACTTTTGCATATCCTAGCACTGCAAAAAGTCATTACTGCATAAACACTTCAGCTTGAGGGTGTGTCGTTTCTTGGCGGCTCGGTCCTTGCTCTTCTGTCCATACTTTGTCATCCTCCCCTAAGCCTCTCTTCTGTTAGAAATTTCAGTGATCTAACGAGGGTTGGAGCCTCCCACTTTAAATATGTGGTATAAAATCAGAGTGGTATCCATCGTTATTAGAAAGCAGGAGTGAGTAAAGGTCAGTCTTTTAGCCGGCGGGCTGTCTGATTTTTCTGTGAGCATCACATGTTGGGAGAAGCTAGTTCATCTGTCTGTGGGTTTAGGACTCAGCAGCATAAGCTGTCAGCCTAGCACTGATTGAAGGTGGACTGGGAGGGGAAGAGCCTCTGCCCAACGGCTCGCCATTGGCTTCCTATTACAGCATTCTCCCCCGAGACACGGTCTGCATGCTCATTCACCTACCTCCTTCTCTTCCCTCCCCTTCCTTCCCTACCCCTTCATTACTGATTCACAGCGAGAGGCAGCAGCAGCAGCAACAGCAGCGCTGCTTGTCACGAACCAAGGATTGCAATGAGCTCATCCTTTTCTCCTTGCAGCTTCCCAACTGCCCTGGCTTCCTGGCTACCGGTGCTGCTGTCTCTTCTTTCTCTCTCACACACACACCGTCTCACACACACATATGCACAGCACACACTCACACACTCTCTCATGCTAGACCCTTCTAAGCATCTTGTCCATTTTTACACATGTATGTGAACTCTCCTGCATCACTCTTGGCCATTTTCTTGCGTTTGATTGCTTTTTGCCATTTTTTTGTTTTTTGTTGTTGTTTTTAATTTAGATCAGCCTTTGATTTCATTTCCAGTCTTCTCTGGGGCTCTCTCACAGTGGATAATTTAGCCAAAATGTTTTTCTCGTGGAGACGTTAGCTGGCAGTTCCCATCACAGACTGGCTTGTGCGTGCTCCCGGGGAGACGGAAGCCTGGCTCCCCTCCCACCGCAGTTCTCAAAATTGTGGATAAGAGATCCCGCTTTCTCATTCTGGATACCTGCTTACTGCTCATGGAAGAAGGGGTGCCCTGCCCAGCCCCAGCTGCTAAGCTCACAGCTCCCGTCAAAAAGTCCCAGGACATGCACGACGAGAGGAGCAAGCTGGTGAATGAGTATGCGTGTCGAGTGCTGGAACTTCTGGGGATGGGGCATCGTCTGTTTGTGCCTCGGCTTCTGGCGGTGAGACTATTTTTCATTGAACTTCATTTGTAGAGAATCTGCCACCCTCTGTGAGAATTCCTTGTATCCCCGGAAGAGGCTTGTGGTCTCCTGTTTCCTTCCCCACTGTACTGGGAAGGAAGTGCGGAGTGGCCACTGCCCTGGGGCTCTGTCCGAGTCTGGTCCACGCCACTCCTTAATCGACTGGAGGAGATATGGCTCTCCTCTCTGAGCCCACATCAGTGGCATTATCTCTCTGGCAGCAAAAAAGAAAAAGGTCTTATGGCTGGCCAGGCTCAGCAATAAAGCAGGATACCCAAGTGCTTGGTGGAGGCATTCTGTTATTTATGTCTCCAAAGGGTTAAATTTTACAACAGACATTATTGTGACTTGTCTAGACTATGTGTGGTTTGCTTTCTAACCTCTCTATTTGATGTCCAGTTTGATTGTTTTAGTAGGGAATTTTATTCCCTAAAAATCATTGATTAGGAAATGACAGATTTCTCTCCTGGAATATTTGAACTGTTTATCTGGAAACAGCTTAGGGCTGTTGGGTCTGTGCTGAGTCTGGGAAGTCTGATTTGCTTTTTTTAAAAAAAAAATTAATTTCCTGAAGAAGAGAAAAAAATCACTCTTCTTGACTTCCTATCAAGGGTTAAAATTAAATACCCACAATCACTGGTGCAGGGTTTCTTTTTAGCAGTTTGAGAACTATACCTAGCAACTGTTCTATAATATAATTGGTCTACAGTAGTCCTATACCATTATTTGGTAACTGGGCAAGAATAATTTTGCTTTGTCTATTTTATACAATGGAGTTTAATACCATTCTAAACTGTTCCTTCATTTGGTTCTCTCATATTTGAGTCTTTTCAGAAGTACAAGATTGACTTGACTGAATTTAACTCTCTGTCTCACATATCTCCCTCTAGTATAGTTCATCATTGTTTATACTTATCTTTACAAATATTAACTCAGTCTTAATGTACCTATTTGCAAATAAATAGGATCTCTCCTATATCATCATAACAGGCATGTTAGGTAGCTGTGCACATAACGGGTTTCTCACCCTGAAGAAAGTCTATTTATCACTGCAAGGTGAAGTTGGATGCAGTGATCAGCATACAGTTATAGGGAAGGGGATGGTATTTTTTGAGAAATACAGTTCCTTTGTAATTTAAGAAAGAAGAGCTCAAAATATATGTTTCAATGCCCAGGTAAGGTCATCAGTGCTCACTTGAATTTTGTTTCCCTGAGTCACGTTTTTTTTTCTTAATAAAGGAGAAAACTGAAGAATCATGATTCTATTAAAAAGGAGTTTTGTTTTTTTTTTAACCATGAAATAAAAAGCATTTTAGGAGCTTTGACACTGAGAAGTGCTAAAATATATTTCAACAAAATGATCTGCTTGTCTTTAAGGAATCAGTTTTTTATCTAATGCATTTCTATATCCTTACAGACTGCTTAACTTTGTGTCTCACAGGCTTCCACTGATAACTTTACAGTGATCTGGTACTGCCTTTCTTTGGCATTTACATTTTTAGCATTTTGAGGGGAAACATAAAATCGATAAAAAGAAATAGCTCTCATACCTACATCTGCATCAGGGATGACTTTAAACTGCCTATAGTGTAGAATGATTGTCAACAGTAAAAGCTATAATCTTCACAAGGTTCAGATCTGTGGGGGGCTCATAGATATCGATATGTTGCAACTGTACAAAGTTGGCTCGGTTGCCAAATTAGGTACCCAAGTAGGTACAGCCCTCAGGTTGTTCTGGGCTCGAACCTTACAGGTCATAGAGCCACTTGCAGTCTATGTGAAAAGTGTATGCTGAGTTATCTGTAGGGCCATTTGGAAATCTCTGACTTTGTTACACAGCTTAAAAGATTGTTGATAGAATTAGGGTACTCTACATTCTGAGAAATCACATCACATGCCTTTTAATGAGCAATATGGCTATGAATTAGGATCAGCTATCCAACGAGTTATGGCTCAAAGTTTAGTGTGTACCAGGGGGATGTCCAGTTGTTCAGCCTTGTGTTATTGGACTGCCTAATGATATGGGATCAATGGTTAATCTGCCCAGGGTGGTCCTAAGAGGAATCCTGCCACGTGCAATGTTGTAATCTTTCCGTTACTAGTAAGGGAAGGAACTGAAGTTTAGGTTTTCAGTCATGTTTTCAATATGACTACAATGGCACCCCACCCCAGTACTCTTGCCTGGAAAATCCAATGGACGGAGTAGCCTGGTGGACTGCAGTCCATGGGGTCACTAACAGTCGGACAGACTGAGCGACTTCACTTTCACTTTTCTCTTTCATGCATTGGAGAAGGAAATGGCAACCCACTCCAGTGTTCTTGCCTGGAGAATCCCAGGGATGGGGGAGCCTGGTGGGCTGCCGTCTGTGGGGTCACACAGAGTCGGACACGACTGAAGTGACTTAGCAGCAGCAGCGGCATGTAGGGGCTAACCACATACAAATCCCTATTTTGCATTTAAGATCCAAGTAGTATTTTTTCCCTATGAGGCCAGTTACTTTTCTTAATGAAATAGATCAAATTAAACAAAGATTTACCAAGACAGTGTTGTGGATTTAAACTCCAAGCCTTATATTTTGTTCCCTGAGGCACAGAGGGACCATCAAACTACAGGAACACCAAGCACATTTGGAATTTTTGCTTATGGTCCTTCAAAGGTACACTTAGTAAAGAATAATTTCCCTTTAATAAATCAAATACCAGTGTTCCACTTTAGGTATTACCACAAGACATAGATTCTGTGTGCAGACCCACCAAGCATATGTTTCTTTGGTGAAATTAAAATACCGAAACAAGGGATACAGGTATCCTAGATACCAGCTAAGTAATGTCCTCTTCTAAAGCCCGCACTTGCAGATGATTCTCAGACTTCCAGAAACTTTGCTAAATGGAATGGAAATCCTGTTAGACTCTATGCCTAAAGGAAGAAAAAGCCATTTGTGGTGAATATAGTGAAGGTGAGAAAGAGAACTGTGCCTACATTTTTTTCTCCAAATAATCCTCTAAAATAATCAAATCTAGATTTTGCTGCTGATAGAGGCCTTTAAAGAAAAGATTTGTCTTTGGAGAACAGCGAGAGGTTTGGAATAGAAGCATCTGGAGCTAACACTCAAATGTTAGAACTGTTCATTACCACCCACCCTGCCTTCTTCTCTCTCTCTTGTTTTTTTAATCACTTGAAAATGTGATACTCTTGCACTGAATTTTTCAGTGGGAAAAACACTCCCAAAATGGTATTAACAGTGGCACACAGCCAGAGTTCATACTCTTCTGTAAGTGTGTGAAATTTGGAGAAAGAGGAGAGAAGCTTAGCTTTTACTCATGTTCAAAATCTTCCTGTCCTCCTCAATTTTTTCTTTCTTCTTTTATATGACATGGGAAATTATTATCAGATCATTATATAACATGTCAGTGTTGTCTATGGTTTCAGTACTGGTACTCTGGGCCTTGTGCATGGTGAAACTGGAGGACTCTCAGGCTGAGGATTGACATACATCTATAGCCAAATGCTCCCACTGTCCCTCCAGTAGCCATTTAAGGTTTAATTTTGATCTGATTTCTAATGCTGTCAAACTGTATCCTAGTTTTTTTTGTTTTTTTTTTTTTTAATTTGTAAACTTCCTTAAAACAATAATTTTAAGGAAAGAATGAAAAAGCAGATGAGAAAGTTTTTCTCCCATTTTTACCTCTGTTGTTGACTGCTGCAAGGATTGATTACTCATTGAAGAGAGACTATATTGGATTGGTCAAAAGGTTAATTCAGGCTTTTCCATAAACCCAAACAATCCTTTTGGCCAGCTCAGTAACTCTTAAAAGAAGTTAAAGACTCAAGTATAAAAGTTGCCATGTTGGGACTTCACTGGTGGTCCAGTGGCTGAGACTCCATGATCCCAATTCAGGGGACCTGCGTGGTCAGGGAACTAGATCTCCTATGCCACAGCTAAAGATGCCACATGCCACAATGAAGACTGAAGATGCTGCATGCCACAGCTAAGACCCAGAATAGCCAGATAAACAAATAAAGATCTTTTTTGTTCACTCAGTAGTGTCCAGCTCTTTACGACCCCATGGGCTGAAGCTCATGTATACTTCTGGTCAGTTCAGTTCAGTCACTCAGTCATGTTCGACTCCTTTACGACCCCATGAGTCGCAGCACGCCAGGCCTCCCTGTTCATCACCAACTCCTGGAGTTTACTCAAACTCATGTCCATTGAGTCAGTGATGCCATCCAGTCATCTCATCCTCTGTCGTCCCCTTCTCTTCCTGCCCCCAATCCCTCCCAGCATCAGGGTCTTTTCCAACGAGTCATCTCTTCGCATCAGGTGGCCAAAGTACTGGAGTTTCAGCTTTAGCATCAGTCCTTCCAGTAAACACCCAGGACCAATCTCCTTGAGGATGGACTGGTTGGATCTCCTTGCAGTCCAAGGGACTCTCAAGTCTTCTGCATCACCACGGTTCAAAAGCATCAATTCTTTGGAGCTCAGCTTTCTTCACAGTCCAACTCTCACATCCATATATGACTATTGGAAAAACCATAGCCTTGACTAGACGGACCTTTGTTGTCAAAGTAATGTCTCTGCTTTTGAATATGCTGTCTAGGTTGGTCATAACTTTCCTTCCAAGGAGTAAAATGTCTTTTAATTTCATGGCTGCAATCACCATCTGCAATGATTTTGGAGCCCCCAGAAATAAAGTCTGACACTGTTTCCACTGTTTCCCCATCCATTTGCCATGAAGTGATGAGACCAGATGCCATGATCTTCGTTTTCTGAATGTTGAGCTTTAAGCCAACTTTTTCACTCTCCTCTTTCACTTTCAACAAGAGGCTTTTTAGTTCCTTTTTACTTTCTGCCACAAGAGTGGTGTCATCTGCATATCTGAGGTTATTGATATTTCTCCCAGCAATCTTGATTCCAGCTTGTGCTTCTTCCAGCCCAGTGTTTCTCATGATGAACTCTGCATATAAGTTAAATAAGCAGGGTGACTAAGATCCATCTAGTCAAGGCTATGGTTTTTCCAGTGGTCATGTATGGATGTGAGAGTTGGACTGTGAAGAGGGCTGAGCGCCGAAGAATTGATGATTTTGAACTGTGGTGTTGGAGAACTCTTGAGAGTCCCTTGGACTGCAAGGAGATCCAACCAGTCCATTTTGAAGGAGATCAGCCCTGAGATTTCTTTGGAAGGAATGATGCTAAAGCTGAAACTCCAGTACTTTGGCCACCTGATGCGAAGAGTTGACTCACTGGAAAAGACTCTGATGCTGGGAGGGATTGGGGGCAGGAGGAGAAGGGGACGACTGAGGATGAGATGGCTGGATGGCATCACGGACTCGAAGGACGTGAGTCTGAGTGAACTCCGGGAGTTGGTGATGAACAGGGAGGCCTGGCGTGCTGCAATTCATGGGGTCGCAAATAGTCGGACACGACTGAGCAACTGAACTGAACTGAACTAAGCAGGGTGACAATATACAGCCTTGACATACTCCTTTTCCTATTTGGAACCAGGCTATTGTTCCATGTCCAGTTCTAACTGTTGCTTCCTGACCTGCATACANTGTGTATAAGAGACAGACAATATACAGCCTTGACATACTCCTTTTCCTATTTGGAACCAGGCTATTGTTCCATGTCCAGTTCTAACTGTTGCTTCCTGACCTGCATATAGATTTCTCAAGAGGCAGGTCAGGTGGTCTGGTATTCCCATCTCTTTCAGAATTTTCCACAGTTTATTGTGATTCACACAGTCAAAGGCTTTGGTGTAGTCAATAAAGCAGAATAGTTGTTTTTCTGGAACACTCTTGCTTTTTCGATGATCCAGCATATGTTGGCAATTTGATCTCTGGTTCCTTTGCCTTTTCTAAAACCAGCTTGGACATCTGGAAGTTCATGGTTCACATACTGTTGAAGCCTGGCTTGGAGAATTTTGAGCATTACTTTACTAGTGTGTGAGATGAGTGCAATTGTGGCGTAGTGTGAGCATTCTTTGGCATTGCCTTTCTTTGGGATTGGAATGAAAACTGACCTTTTTCCGTCCTGTGGCCACTGCTGAGTTTTCCAAATTGGCTGGCATATTGAATGTAGCACTTTCACAGCATCATCTTTTAGGATTTGAAATAGCTCAACTGGGATTCTATCACCTCCACTAGCTTTGTTCATAGTGATGCTTTCTAAGGCCCAGTTGACTTCACGTTGCAGGATGACTGGCTCTTGGTGAGTGATCACACCATTGTGATTATCTGGGTTGTGAAAATACTTCTGATTACCCCCCAAAATATAAAAATCAATTTGTCCCTCAAAATAAGTCCTGCATCTCCTTTCTAATTTGCATCTGATAATCTTTTGACTTTTTAATAGTGGGTATGCTTGAAGTCAGCTTCCCTGGTGGCTCAGGGAAGTAAAGAATCTGCCTACAATGCAGGAGACATGGGTTCAATCCCTGCGTCAGGAAAATCCCCTGGACAAGGGAATGGCTACCAGTATCTTCTCCAGTATCTTGCCTGGAGAATCCCCATGGACAGTAGCTTGGCAAGCTACCGTCCCCAGGGTTTCAAACAGTTGGACACAAATGAGCAACTAACACTTTCAGGCAATCTGGAGTTCGCTAACACCAGCGGTGTCTTGAAAAGGGCAGCCACAGAGTACTCTGAATTCTGGTTTCCAGAGACTTCACCTGAGTTGGGCTGTATCTTTCTTCTTTTGTATGATCTCAGAAGCTGGACTTGAAACTAGGCCTTGGGCAGTATTAGAAAATTAGGTAACGATGCTGCCTGCAGGCGATAGACTGTTCCACACCATTTTGGGTCATCTGTTTGTAGGCAACTAGAGGTTAGTTGCACTGACAATAGAAAAGGTGCTCTTAGAGGTTTTGAATGATGAAGAAAGCTACCAGTCCTGTTTCCCTACAAACTCTATAAGCAGCCTGTCTTGAATTTTCCCAACAATTACCAAAGAGATAATCATCAGAACCAGTGTTACAGGTGAAATAGGATGTGGTATGTCTGGTATAACTGGTAGGTGGGTGCTTTCTCAGTAATTCAGCAGTTGATATTTCAGTTGAAGAGGCCCATTTTTGGGCTGAATTTGTTTCCGGTAACTGCCTTTCCCAGTTAAGGTGAGTTGATAGCACTTTATCCTGCTAAATATTCTCTCCACTGCTTATTGCCACCATCTTTCACTATCTGTGAGGGAGGAAGTAAGTCTGAGGGGTACTGAAGCTTGTTTTTCCCCTTGGCACTGTTAGCCTGGCTCGATTTTCTGATTACTAGTTTATGAATCTAGACTTGGGCCAGCCCAGTCCCCTGTGAAAATGCCTGCTGTGTGAATTAATATTTTATTTTACATTTCTATTTAAAAGAGAAGCGAAGGGGAGAAAAAAATTATATATGTAGAGTGAAAGAGAGACGAAAGGAGGATTCATTCAGTTATTCAGTAAATTTTAGTTGAGTACCTCCTATAATCTAGGCATTAGTCTTATCACTGTGAATACAGTAAAGAACAAGATAGATAAGTCCCCTTTCTTTAGGATAAAAGCAAATGAAACACTAGAAAACGACTGGATGAAGAATGACTTGATGGGCTAGGAGGAAGAATTTAAATGCTCAGAAAAGGTCTAACTCAAATCTTATATTTGTACTAAAATCTAAATCACAAAAAGTTATTATCATAATGAAGATGAGGGAGAAGAATATTTCAGACAGAGATAACAGGCAGTAGCCTTCAGTTAGGAATGAACTCAGTGTGTACAAAAAAAAACACACACACACAAATAAACCAGAAAGAAGGCTAGTGTTCTTGGAGCTTGAGACCAAGAAGAGAGATGCAATTCAACATAATGTTGAAGAGGAAGGCAGGGCCCCAGATCATAAAGGGTCTTGCAGGTAATGGTAGTGATTTTGGATTTTATTCTGAGCACAGTAGGGACCATTGGAGAGCTTTACACGGAAGAGCAGCGTGATCTGAAAAAGTATCTAGCTGCTGTAAGGAGAGGGAGAAAGAGGGAGACCAGTTGGGAAGTTACTGAATGACTCAGCTGAGAAACAACAATGGCTTAGACCAGGGTGGTGGTGATGACAACTCATTATGATCAGAATTCCTCTGACTTCCTTTTAGTCTTTCAATGTAGTTGTTAATCAGTTTTACATTTAAATTTAAATAAAGTAAAATTTGAACTTGCATGTAGTTCTGTGATTTCTAGCTACCATATTTTTTTGTTTTAATCATTTTCTTTCTACCATTTTTGACAATTAAATGCTGACTCTGAACACCTAATTCTTTTTGACTTGGCCTATTTCAGTGTACCCAGTATGCCTCAGTCTCATAATTTGTGCCTCAGTATTTGCCAGTGATTACATGTAGTTGTTTATTAAAGCATTTATTGCTTTCTTATATGATCTTTCCCACAAGAAATACAGCAAAATATAAAGAAGAAGAACCTCACTCTTCAGAGAAACATTCTCTTTTATTTCCTTTCAGTCTTTTTTCTGTGCATGCATATATTTTCTGTGCATGCGTATAAGTAGTTGTTATTTCTTAAGTAAATTTTGGAAAAGTAGCTTTCGTAAGAAGTTCAGTAGTTAAGTGGTTTGCTTCATTTACTTAATTTTTTAAGTCGTTAAGATATGGAACAATTTCTTATTTTCTTCATTTGAGCTGCTATTGTCATTAATTGAAAAGTCATCCTCTCATTGGGTGTTTGTTATGTAACTTTTCTGTGCTTTAATTGTACTGTCTATGTCTTCCCAGCTTGGAAAAAAAATCCTTAAAATGCCCACCAAATTAAAATCACAGATGTGTCCCAGAGTTCACACTTTTTCCTTTTTCTGGCATTTTTCTTTTCCCAGAGCCATAATGTGGTTAGCTTTGCCAGGATCCATCATTCTAATCTAGAGGTTATATAAATTAAATATGTTAGCTTGTTAAATAATTCCAGTGTCTCTTCTAGGATTTATGGTGACTTATTTCAGTTTATACTAAAGCGGTTAGAAATCTCTTCCTAAAAATTTTTGGACCTCACTTAGATCTTGGCCAATAAAAGTTACATTCAGGAAAATAGAAATTCCTTTTGCAATGTATTTGTTATGAATGTGGGTTAAAATGTAATGGATGATTCTTGGTGATTGTTTTGTAGACCTCAAAGGAAGATCTTCTGCAGGCTGATTTTGAAGGCGCCTTAAAGTTCTTCAGAGTCCAGCTTCCAAAGAGATACAGGGCAGAGGAAAATGCAAGAAGGCTAATGGAGCAGGCTTGCAACATTAAGGTATGATTTATGAATTTATAGATAATAAAGGTGGAACCTGAATGCAGAGCAACATGGCAAATTATGTAAAACCCTCTGTTTGTTCCTGGATTCTGACTGTGTTGAAGGCGATGTGGTATCTGACCTAATCTCTCTCAGACATTTTTTGTGAAGGTGGTCTGTATCTATAGTGGCTGTATCTTCTAGTAGGACTTAGAGTGAACCTTGGCTGGTTCGGATTGTAACAAGAGGAAGACAAACATTGATCTTATAAGTGGGCCTCTAGAGGAGCCTGCTCTGATAGTGGTTTCCACAGCAGCAGACTTAGTATTTAGATTTTGCCATCTATGTCAAGATTATTTCAGGCCAAGCAAGAAACGCACCCTTCCCACCAATTTCCTGTTGGCTTGGGAATCTGTCAGAGGAGGATTTCTAGGTGAATTTGTTTCTGAAGTCGAAAGGGGTTACGTGGCTCCAGCTCCATCAGGTCTATCCATGGGCTTTTTGTGCTTAAAACTCTTAACTGGATTTTAAGTTGGGTAAAGTCATTCTCATTCAGTGGATGTTCTTGATTTGGAGTGTAATGCTTTCCAGTGAATGCCTGTGTCTATTGAGGAGTTTCCTGTTAGATGTCCCATTGCTTTCTTCTGCTTCCTGCTGCTACACAGATAATGAATGCACAGTATACAGGACTTATGGTGGTGGTGTTTGTTCCTACTTGCATTTTGAAATTTTGAAATTTATGGCTATGCTTGGTGGTCATCTCTGATGGTAGATGTTGTCCATGGGTTTTTGGTTTGCTCCCTAATTTCTCTCTGGTTTTTGTTCTGTTTTGTTGTTTGATGTGAATTATTTAATCCAGTTGTTATTTTTTGATGTGGGGGCAAAAATATTACTTAAAAAAACTAGGTCAAAGAATCAAATAAGTTTTAGAGGTGTTCGTTGATGATCATAGCCAGAAAGTTGATAATTTCCTAATATAGAAAAATTATACAATCAAGTTTTATAATAATTTTAATTAATTTGGGGGCTTCTTTTATATTTATAATTAATCCAGTAATTCACCAGAGTCCATCATATTACCAATTTGTTTCTCTTCCTTTACAGAACTAAGTTAAATAAGCTCGATTGTGAGTTTGACAAAACTAAGCTAAATAAATTTGATTATGAGTTAAAGAAAAGAAAAGCACCCTGCTTAGGCTGTGCTTTCCTTTCTCTAAGGGACTTGGAAAGCTCTATCTTGATCTGCCCATTTCCATCCCCCACCTGCCAGATATATGTGGTTATATTGCTCCTTATCACATGTCTGATAAAACTAAACACATTTTATAAATAACTTGAAATAGAAATCCCTATCTAGAGAATTGTGGTATCAAGGTGAGATAGCACAAAAAGTGCTATCTTACCTTTACAAAAAAGGTTTTTTAAATCTGTATTTGTTTTTTGGGCTGGGCTGGCGCTTTGTTGCGATGCACGCTCTCCAGTTGCAGTGCCTAGGCCTAGTTGCCCTGAAGCTTGTGGGGTCTTAGTTTCCTGACCAGGGACTGAACCCACATCCCCTGCACTGGAAGAAAGATTCTTAACCACTGGGGTAATACCAAGATAGTACATAAAAAAAAAAAAAAATTTGGAACCAATTTACCAATGTAAGTTCTTGTACCTTTGGCATATTCTAGGAAATCTTCTTAACCTAACCATGACAAAAATATAAATCTGTTTTCTGAACAAAGATCCCAGGTCTTATAGACTTCACATTCTTGCAGAAGGAAATAGTAGTAACCAATGAACATAATAAAGAATATACTTAATATGTCAGAAGGTGATAAATAGCTATGAAAAGAGAAAAAGTAGGGCAAAATAAGCAAGATTGGGTTGATGGGGAGAAGAAGCATTACACTTGTTAGATAGAGTAGATCTCATTGAAGGTAAAGAGATGAGTTAGTCATGGAGATGTCTAGGGGAGGAGCACCGCAGCAGAGGTAACAGCTAATGCAAAATCCCCGAGGCTGGCTCATGCCAAGTAAAGTTGAGGAACAGCAAGAAGACCAGTGTAGAGCTGGAAAGAAATGAATGGAAACAAGGGCAATAGGAGAGGAAGTTGGAGAGCTCATAAGGCCACTGTAAGGGCGTAGGCTTTGCTCTGTATGAAGTGAGGAGCCCTTACAGAATTTTGAGTGGAAGAGCAATAAGATCTGTCTGAGGTTTTGGAGGATCACAGTGCCTACTGTGTTGAAAACAGACAAGAGGAAGGTAAGAGTAGAAGCAGGGAGGTCAGATGTGGGTTTGCAGTAATCCTGGTGAGAAATGATGATAGACTGACCAGGGTGATCATAATGGGGAGAGACACAGAGTGGAAGTGGTTAGAACCTGGACATATTCCAAAAGAGAACCGACAGGACTTCATGATGTATCAAACATGGGTGTGAGAGGAAAAAAGGAGCCAAAATGATCCCACAGATTTGGAATGAAGCAATTATAAGATAGAAGAGCCGTTGGCTTATTAGGCTTATGACTGAAAATGTGCTTTGACATAGACTTCCCTTTAGCACAATGCCCACTGTAACACGCGTGTGTGTGTGTCATTAGACTTGTGTTTGAATTTTAAGTTATTTTAAACTAAATTCTAACTGTTCAAAAATAACTCAATGTTGAATGTAAGTAACTCAGGAGAAAAAGATTACATTGTCTTTCAAATGAACTCTGTATTCAAGGAGATCATTTTCCAAAGGTATTAAGAAAGATAGACCTCTAAAGTCTTCATCCTGAAATGCAAACTCCCTTTATGACTGTTTTATTTGACTAAGATCAGATGACTAAGCAGAAGCCACGTTTGTCTGTAAATGTTGAAAATACATTCCAGTGGTCATGGTGACAGAATTTTGTGGGTGGTAGGTTTGAAAGATAGGCTCCATTCAGTTGATTGCTCCGGAGCTGTCAGAAGGAAGTACTGTAACCTGGGGCAATGCTGTAGGGACCTATTAAAATAAAACATTCATTTCTAAGAATAAGAGTAGAGAGTTAAGAGGTACAGGTAAATGTTTTCAAGGGAAATCCAGAATGATGGGGAAATCACAGAAAACAAAAAGCCCAGGAAAGTGATTTTAAAATATGAAATGTAACAGGGAAAGACTTTTGCCCAGTATAATTTTCAAGCTCCTCAGAGGATGGAGGTAACTAACAGTTGTCAAGCCAGAAACATGAGATCTGAGAGACACTGAAACATAAAATGTCAGGAAACAAGTTCAAAATATGACCTGAATGGATTGTTCCTGGGATGAAAGTGCTGTGTAAAAAAAAAAAAAAATTTGGAACCAATTTACCAATGTAAGTTCTTGTACCTTTGGCATATTCTAGGAAATCTTCTTAACCTAACCATGACAAAAATATAAATCTGTTTTCTGAACAAAGATCCCAGGTCTTATAGACTTCACATTCTTGCAGAAGGAAATAGTAGTAACCAATGAACATAATAAAGAATATACTTAATATGTCAGAAGGTGATAAATAGCTATGAAAAGAGAAAAAGTAGGGCAAAATAAGCAAGATTGGGTTGATGGGGAGAAGAAGCATTACACTTGTTAGATAGAGTAGATCTCATTGAAGGTAAAGAGATGAGTTAGTCATGGAGATGTCTAGGGGAGGAGCACCGCAGCAGAGGTAACAGCTAATGCAAAATCCCCGAGGCTGGCTCATGCCAAGTAAAGTTGAGGAACAGCAAGAAGACCAGTGTAGAGCTGGAAAGAAATGAATGGAAACAAGGGCAATAGGAGAGGAAGTTGGAGAGCTCATAAGGCCACTGTAAGGGCGTAGGCTTTGCTCTGTATGAAGTGAGGAGCCCTTACAGAATTTTGAGTGGAAGAGCAATAAGATCTGTCTGAGGTTTTGGAGGATCACAGTGCCTACTGTGTTGAAAACAGACAAGAGGAAGGTAAGAGTAGAAGCAGGGAGGTCAGATGTGGGTTTGCAGTAATCCTGGTGAGAAATGATGATAGACTGACCAGGGTGATCATAATGGGGAGAGACACAGAGTGGAAGTGGTTAGAACCTGGACATATTCCAAAAGAGAACCGACAGGACTTCATGATGTATCAAACATGGGTGTGAGAGGAAAAAAGGAGCCAAAATGATCCCACAGATTTGGAATGAAGCAATTATAAGATAGAAGAGCCGTTGGCTTATTAGGCTTATGACTGAAAATGTGCTTTGACATAGACTTCCCTTTAGCACAATGCCCACTGTAACACGCGTGTGTGTGTGTCATTAGACTTGTGTTTGAATTTTAAGTTATTTTAAACTAAATTCTAACTGTTCAAAAATAACTCAATGTTGAATGTAAGTAACTCAGGAGAAAAAGATTACATTGTCTTTCAAATGAACTCTGTATTCAAGGAGATCATTTTCCAAAGGTATTAAGAAAGATAGACCTCTAAAGTCTTCATCCTGAAATGCAAACTCCCTTTATGACTGTTTTATTTGACTAAGATCAGATGACTAAGCAGAAGCCACGTTTGTCTGTAAATGTTGAAAATACATTCCAGTGGTCATGGTGACAGAATTTTGTGGGTGGTAGGTTTGAAAGATAGGCTCCATTCAGTTGATTGCTCCGGAGCTGTCAGAAGGAAGTACTGTAACCTGGGGCAATGCTGTAGGGACCTATTAAAATAAAACATTCATTTCTAAGAATAAGAGTAGAGAGTTAAGAGGTACAGGTAAATGTTTTCAAGGGAAATCCAGAATGATGGGGAAATCACAGAAAACAAAAAGCCCAGGAAAGTGATTTTAAAATATGAAATGTAACAGGGAAAGACTTTTGCCCAGTATAATTTTCAAGCTCCTCAGAGGATGGAGGTAACTAACAGTTGTCAAGCCAGAAACATGAGATCTGAGAGACACTGAAACATAAAATGTCAGGAAACAAGTTCAAAATATGACCTGAATGGATTGTTCCTGGGATGAAAGTGCTGTGTGCAACCACAGTGATTTATTTGCACATGAACAGATAGGTAAGAATTCTTTAAAAACTAATAATAGGGTTGTTACTTTGTTCTGTGTATTTTTTAGTTTTTTTGGGTTTTCTAAGGAGAGTACTTCTTCTTAGATACAGTACCGCAGGCTTGTTTGGTTGTTGGTTGTTCAGTCACTGTTGTATGAGACTCTCTCCATTCCATGGACTGTAGCCCACCAGGCTTCTCTGTCCATGGGGTTTTCCAGGCAAGAATATTGAAGTGGGCAACCATTTCCTTCTCCAACGGGTCTTCCCAGATTAGGGATCAAACCCATAGCTCCTGCCTTCGCAGGCAGATTCTTACCACTGAGCCAGAACACCATTTTAATTTATAACATGATTGTGAAGTGGATGTGAGGTTTAGTTGAAAGAAGGAAGGCATAAATAGTACAGTATTCAGGGTTTGTGCCGGGACTAGAAGGTAGATCTCCAACATGAAAATTTAAGATTGTTAACCAACACCTGCATTTTGAAATATCCTTTATATCAAGACCTTAAACATTCTTACATACTCACACATATATACCTGAAGTGATACTTAATGCTTATAATGTATGAAGCACTCTGATGTTTTTTCTTCTACTGTATTATATTCTATTTCATTTTAAACCTCTCTCCTTCCCCTTCCAAATCCCCAAACCAAAAAGCTAGTCGCAACCGACTAAATGGATTTCACAGCAGCTTACAGTTTTGAAAAAGAACTCAGGCCTGTTCCTCTACTGGTCCCTCCTCCCCTTTCCTGATTCTGATAGACTGCAGCTGTGAGAGGTTGTGGAGGGTGAGGTGTTACACTGAATAATGAAAGTGGGAGTCTGGTAAGGATTTTGAGTCATCATGCCATCTTTATAGCAGCATATGTGGGCAACTGGAAATGTTAGGAAATGATGAACTTACAGACTCAAGCTCCATATTAGATGGAACATTTAAGAAAAAGGCAGCTACAGTATGGAATAGGCAAAAAAGTTGAACTCATGATTTCTTATCCACAACCTGTATAAGATTAAGAAAAGAATTTCTGTTGAAAGTAATCCATTTTTTAAAATTTTAGTTATTTGTATAGTATTTGTATATGATCATATAGTCTTCAAATGGATATGTTCTCATTTAATTACCCTTCAAAATGAATCAGTCCTCTAATTCAAAGAGACTGGGTAACCAGTAATTTCAGTCAACTGACTGGTTTTAAAATAAACGCAGCAGTTATAGGTAAAAAATAACTTGTGAGCTCTGTGTGTTGATAAGAGGATTTATTGATAAAGCACATTGGATTGGGTAAATAACTTTATTCTTCTGAAACCTGTGTGATACTAAATATCAGGAATATTTTTGGTGTTTTTTTTTTTTTTTTAATTTACTAACATGATTTTAAATCATTCTGATATTCCTTCTGTTCCTATGATCCAGCCAGGCTAAAATGAGAAAATATGTTTACCAATCAGACTTTACTTTGAAAAATCATTTGGTTACTAATATATGAATATGTTACACTTTCACAAGAAGGCAAATTTTGTTGAATATCATTATTCAGTTGTTAGCTTATAGTTTAAAATTTTGCTATGGAGAACTTCTTAAACTTGGATCTTGGCTTCATGGACTCTGAGTCACTAGAAATTTGAATTTCTTTATATAACCTTCTAAGCATCCTGTGTTTCCTAGTGAGACAATATATAGCCTTTATTGGATTCTTAAAGGCAACTCAGTGACTCAAAGAAGTTAACTTTTGTGTTGTGGGATCATCTTAAGAATATAAGAAAATAAGAACATACTAAGAATATAAGAACATATTAAGAAAATAGATATTTCTTTACAACATAAGAATTTATAAATGTACCTATACATATTCAAGTATATATATATCAGTTCAGTCCCTCAATTGTGTCCGACTCTTTGTAACCCCGTGGACTATGCCACAGACTTCCCTGTCCATCGCCAACTCCCTAAGCTTGCTCAAATTCTTGTCCATTGAGTCGATGATGCCATCCAATCATCTCATCCTCTGTCATCCCCTTCTCCTCCTGCCTTCATCTTTCCCAGCATCAGGGTCTTTTTCCAGTGAGTCATTTCTTCATATCAGGTGGCCCAAGTATTGGAGCTTCAGCTTCAGCATCAGTCTTTCCAGTGAATATTCAGGGCTGATTTCCTTTAGGATTGACTGGTTTGATCTCCTTGCAATCCAAATATACATATAACCTTTATAATTATTCTTTTTTTTTGCATACTTTTATTCAACATTAGTCACATATTATATTAGGTTAAATTGATAAAATTACCATTCTCGTTGGTCAAATGCATGCTAAGTTGCTTCAGTTGTATCTGACTCTGTGCGGCCGTCTGGACTGTAGCCTGCCAAGATCTTCTCTCTGTGGGATTCTCTAGGCAACAATACTGAAATGGGTTGCTATTTCCTTCCTCAGGGGATCTTCCCAACCCAGGTTTGAACCTGTATCTCCTGCACTGGCAGGCAGCTTCTTTACCGTTGGCGCCATTTGGTCAAAAACTGCCAGTTATTTAACATTGTATATGACTTAATTCAATATTTCATGCCTCTTTATGTTTCAAATAGACTATTTATGTGATGATGATATATTAAAAGTTTGGCTTCTTTAAACATAGAGGCGTTTATTTAGTGGTCATTGCTCTGATAAAAACAAAAAGTGGGGGAAAAAAAGATGAATTAGAAGAATAAAATATAACAGAAGTCAGAGTACTATAATGCATTAGTACTATGGCTGTGAAAACCTTTCCTGAGGATTATTCTCTGAAAGCTGGGGAGCACGTCTTTTTGTCTCCAGTTAACTTTTGTTTGGAACAGTGTTACAAGTGGCACAGTTATGATGAGCCCCATTAGCAGTAAAGTTCATCATATCATTCAAAATATTATTTTGGTAGATCATCATAATAAAATGTTTGAAAAAGTAAAATAGCCTATATTACTTATATTTTATTGGCAAAATAACTTGAATATATTAAAACTGTGGTCTGACATTAAACTGAAAGAAGGACATTAGAGGGAAAAGGTCATTTACTGAATAACTACTATGTGCCAGGAGCTATGCAAGAAGACTTCTCAGAGGAATTAAGGTGAGACTTAAGGACTAGCAGGAATTAAGGAGTACATCAGGGGCTTTCCTGGTGGTTTAGATGGTAAAGAATCCACCTGCAATGCAGGAGACCTCTGTTTGATCCTTGAGTTGGGAAGATCCCCTTGGGGAGGGCATGGCAACCCACTCCAGTATTGCTGCCTGTAGAATCTCATGGACAGAGGAACCTGGCGGGCTATAGTCCATGGGGTCGCAAAGAGCTGGACATGTCTAGTGACTAAGCACCGGAGAAGGCAGTGGCACCCCACTCCAGTACTCTTGCCTGGAAAATCCCGTGGATGGAGGAGCCTGGTGGGCTACAGTCCATGGGGTCGCTAATAGTCAGACATGACTGAGCGACTTCACTTTCACTTTCATGCATTGGAGAAGGAAATGGCAACCCACTCCAGTGTTCTTGCCTGGGGACGGGGGAGCCTGGCAGGCTGCTGTCTATGGAGTCTCACAGAGTCGGACACGACTGAAGCGACTTAGCAGCAGCAGCAGCAGCAGTGACTACGCACAGCACAGCACAGCAAGGAGCACATGGAGGCAGAGGGACGGAAGTTCCATGCAGAGAATATCCAGAGGCTCAGAGGTAGTAAGGATAGATCGAGCTGTCCAAAACCTAAATGCAGTTCCTCACTGGAAAATAGAGTTTGGGGAGGGAGGGAATGAGGGGAATAGATGGAAGACTAGAGAGATAAGCGGGGGCCAGACAGCTGGTACAGAGCCATGTAACCCTGTAATCCAGTGGTAAGCAGCTTGGATTTTATCCTGGGGGGAGGGGATGGATTGAAGTTTTAAATAGGAGACATAAATGATCAGATTTACGTTTTAGAAAGGCTTTTCTGGCTGGTGTGTGGAAAATGGATTAAAATGGATAAGATTAGATATTGGTAACAGACCAATTCAAGAGTGGTTGCATTAATCCAGTTAATAAGTGACCAGACTAGTATTAAAGAGATATGGACAGATTCCAGAAATGTTCATGAGATAGAATCAACAGATTCTAGTGATTAAGTGAGAGCTTAGGGCAGAGAAGGAGAATCAGTAATGACTCTAAGGATTCTTTCCTAGGGAACTTGGTAGTAATCACTTTATGAAGGCAAGCAAAGAACAAACTACAAGGATGGAGGATAATGAGTTAAGTGTGGGACATGCTAAGCTCATGGTGTATACCCACAATCTCAAATCCAAGTACATAAAACTATCCAATAGGCAGTAGGTTTGGAATGGAAGTCAGATCTGACCTGAAAGTAGGCATTTGGATGTCATGAGTATTTGAACTATGGGAGTTGGTGAATTTTCAGAGGAGCAGAGAAAAGAGTTGAGGATAGATTTATTAACATATAAGAGATGCGCTGAGGCATAGAAGCTAGTGAGACTGGAAAGGTAACACCCAGAATAGTGTGAAGTGTGAAAGCTAAGGGAAAAGGTATATTTTCAAGAAGGAAGAAGTTGAACAACTAACCAGGATACTTAGAGTTCACGTAAGGTACTGAGAGTGGAAGTGGATGTCATGCAACAGTTAATGATAAAGAGGTGCTTTAGTGACAGCAGTTTCAATGGGGTGATGATGTATAACAACCAATGATTCAAGGAATAAATGGGAGGTGAGTCAATGGAAAAGGGAAGATGAGACAACTTCTTCTAAGGAGTTTAGCGTAGGGAGATAACAGAGGATGACAGCCAGCAAGCCAGAGCATAAGTACAAAAGATGTGAGGTTGAGATGAATTTTTGGAGGATGGGGAAGATGGCTTTAAATGCTTAAAACTCCCTCAATGAATCAATGTCTTCATATAATATCTACTACATGCCAGGCACTGTGCTAGGCCCAGGGAATGCAAAGTTGAACAAAAGCAAAAAAACTCCCAGAACTCATGGAGTTTATATTGTGCAGAAGATATTAATTAATCATGCCTTAATAGATGTACAGTTATAAAGTGAGACAAATGCTCAGAAGGGATATAATAAAGATATATGAAGAGCAGAGAGCAAAGGAACCTGACTTAGACCCAGGGGATTAGGTGAAGCTTTCTTTCACTGAAATGATAAAGCACTTGAGACTGAAGGAAATGTGTGGAAGCTGTGGGGTGGGAGTGTGGTATGTTTGAGAAATAGGAGATGGCTCAAGGAATGATGACGGTTGGTATCCAGGGGCCAGACCATTCATCTTCAAATAAGAAGGAAAAGTCCACAAGAGAAAAAGCTAAAGATTCGATATATATCAACAGAGACAGACCTCAGGTAAAAGAATGTACTTTTTTTCCATTACAGCAGGAGAGACTGAGCAGGTGGGAATAAAGGCAAATGTGCAGGTTAGGGAAGGGAAGGGAAGGATGAAAGAAATTGAATTCTCATATTCCATTTAAAAGTTTCTCTTATTTCCGATAAGCAGCATCCAGAATCAAGGGAATGTAGTAGAGCTAGAGATCTAAAGAATACAGACAAACTTTCAGATATTGTGGAGAATGGAAGAACTAACAGAAAACACAAAAGAATTCTTGGGCTGAATTGTTGGAGATCATGAATTCATAACGGCAAAAATCTGCAACTTGTTTGGGAGTTTCTCTAGAAAGACCCACCAGTCCAAATGTACACCTGAAGAAAGTGGTTAGTTTCGCCTATAGCTGAGGTTTCCCACCGTTAGACAAAAGAAGGGCAGTGGTGCGCTAATAAGTCAGACCCTTGGGGGCATGAGAGGGAGGAGTAAAGGGTGAATTTCGGATTTGTAGCTTTTGCCAGTTTCCAAGTAGAATACTTCCACCATCGCCAATTTCAAGGTACCAGTGACTTAACAACTGGCACACAATTTCTAACTATTAACAGTCATTTCTGTTGGACTGGTAGCTTCTAACACCAGCACACCACGGGGTCAGAGAGATAAGGCTCATAGCAGGAGAGTGGTTAACATGATAGATAATGGAATAGAACCAGTGAAAGAGAGAGTGAGGACAGATAGGGATTGTGAGACTGTAGCACAAGGGGGTGAGGGAGAGGGACAAAGAACTGAACTCTGAGAACGCAGAGAGTGGTGGCCGAGGACGTTAGAAGTCTTATTGGTGATTACCCAAGAGAAATGCATCTTTTCTCCAAAAACACTTTTATTCTAAGGACAGTTTAGTGACATTAGACGATAATACTGACCTGTGCTCAGAATTTTCAGTTGGTAGCTCAGGCTATGATTTTTCCAGTAGTAATGTCTGAATGTGAGTTGGACCCATAAAGAAGGCCAAGCGCCAAAGAATTGATGCTTTTGAACTGTGGTGTTGGAGAAGACTCTTGAGAGTCCCTTGGACTGCAAGGAGATCAAACCAGTCAATCCTATAGGAAATCAACCCTGAATATTGGAAGGACAGATGCTGAAGGTGAAGCTCCAATACTTTGGCCACCTGATGCAAAGAGCCGACTCATTGGAAAAGACCCTGATGCTGGGAAAGATGGAGGGCAGGAGGAGAAGGGGATGACAGAGGATGAGATGGTTGGATGGCATCACCGACTCAGTGGATCTGAGTTTGAGCAAGCTCTGGGAGATGGAGAAGGACAGGGAAGTCGGGCGTGCTGCAGTCCATGGGGTCTCTGAGAGTTGGACACGACTGAGCAACGGAACAACAACAAAAGCCCAGGTTTCTGAGTAGCAGCAAAATCACCCCAGTTGCTAAATATTTTGCCATCCATGGCTAGTCCACGCAGTTTGCTTCTCTCTGTCCTAATGAAATTACCATCGTCACTACCATGTTACTCTAATCGTAGAGATTTGAAATGCATTGTAGGAGGAAAAAACAAAAAGGGCAGAGACTGTAAGAGTAAGGGAAATAAGAGTAAGAGGAGGGCTCTAGTGGCTAAGAACAAAGTCCTACCCTAGCATCTTCCTCTTTCACACCAAAGTCGTCTTGCTAACCCTGCTAGAGAGGGGGCCACCACTGACCATATGTTACCATGGTAACTGCCTGCCTCCAAAAACTCTAAGCTCTTAGTTACCTATATATTATACTATGATGGACCATTATCCATTCTCCCAAAGTGGGTTAATACAATTTGATCTTGCCTCTCACAAATCATGCTTTTCATAGAGTCGAGGTAAATTTATTTATCTGGAGATTTAATATTTTTCCCTCTAAGAACTCCATATCTGTAACCATGGATTTGAACTTAACTGTTTGAAAATAACTTTCTCACTAGAACAAAACTATAAAGAACATTTGTGTTAAAAGCAATTTACCTCTAATTTCTTCATGCCTTTTGCTATTTATTTCTGGCGATTGTTGCTGTGTATAAACAAGAATGTAATCTCCCAAATAGAGGCTTTTTCTGAATTAGCAATGAGGCCACACAGAGGCTTTTGTTGACTCCATGAATCTAAAATACGCACCGTTATGTGCATTGTGGAAAGGGCTCATGTTTAATGGAACCATATTTCGTGTTCCTTTCCTGTAGAGACCACTCACAGCCACAGTTTGGACTATTTGGTTTCAACTGTCATAGTGTTCTGCCAGGTTACTGTCAGTTTTGTTATAGGCTACAATGATGTGATCATTAACGAACGGTGAAGGAGTTTTGATGTGAAAACATTTCCCTCACTTTTCCTTTGAAGCTTCTGTTAACACTGATAACCCTCAGTATGCCTTGAGATTTTGGGCATTGTTTTATTTCCCTCCGAACAGGGATTAACAAAATTTGATCCTGCCTCTCGCAAAGCACACGTTGTAGGAACGAGCAGATTCCTTGCATTACTATTTGCCACGCTCTGAAATGGTTCATAACAAACAGAGAAAACAGGCCAGAGCCCCAGATGCCCAGGCCTCAGCCGCCCTTCATCTTTCGAAAGCTCTGCTCTTCTCGCCGTTCCTAATCGGCTGGAATACACTTGTATCCTTCGTTGCTTCTGCTGTTTTCTTCTCTCATCGTATCTGCTTCTGCCATTCATTCTCTTTCAGTTTATTAAGGAGAAAGCATGTGAACACTTTTAAATTAACTTGATGGGTGAACCTGCATATTGCATGATGAACTGATCTATAAAAATCATTCCATTGTCCTAGTCCAAGAAAAGTAAGAGAAATGGATATAAAAATTGATTTTTATGTGGGCATCTCTTTTTTCAGAAACAGAAATATTAAATCATAAGAATACTTGCGTCTCAAACTTGGCACGGTGTCCCTAGAGCTCTCCACATACAATTAACAACAAAAAAGGACACTTCAGAACTACTCTTTCAACTAGAAGTTTCCCTCCGCTTAAACTTTTAAGTATTCTTTTTCCCTGCAGCTAATTCACTCTCAGACTTCGTAAGACAAATGGTTATGCTCTTAAGTGAGAGTTTTCATATTTCATATAACTTTCTGCAGTGCTTCGCCAATTACCTCTTATCCAGTTGTTATGATTTATGTTTATCTGTGTAGGAGAATAAAGTTAGAACTCCTTTTCCTTCTCTGGAAGGAGTGGTAATAAATAACTTTCCCATAGCTATTTACAGTGAGATGCACATCTCTTTGTTTTCCTTTGCTGAACTTGTTACAGTATTGCTTCTGTGTTTTGGTTTCCTGGCCGTGAGGCATGTGGGATCCTAGGTCCCCAAACAGGGATGGAACCTGTACCCCACTCCCCTCACCATTGTAAAGTGAAATCTCAGCCACTGGACTGCCAGGGAAGTCCCCCTCTTTGATTTTTTTTAAAACTACTTGAATTCATGTTGAGATTATATTTCAAACAGGCTTCACAGTTTGTGTTTGGGGATCTGATTTAGACAAGAAAATAAATGTACTTCTCTGTGCCCCTGTTGCTGCTCAGTGATAATAATTTAAGTTTTTTTTTTAGGTAGCAATACAAATAAATTATAAATGTCTTAGGTGTTTAAAATAGGTTAGGTTAGGAAAGCCGAGCCATTGAAACTTGGGGGTGTTTCAAACACTTCAACTAAAGCTGTGTCAGACGCCAGTGCCTCTCCTCTGGGGTTCATAAAGTATAATTATATCTACTTAGTTATTCGTATTCTTGTTTCATGAACTCACGGATCCATTTAGCATTTAGCTAGGAAATGACCAAATCTAATTATTAAATAATACTCTGGAGAGCTTACTTATTTTACTATGATACCTTTTTCTCCCTCTCCCTGCTCAACCGTGAAAAATTCTTTTCTTTTTAAATGAAACATACCAATGAGAATAGCAACCCAAAAAAGATAATGGAGATTTTTTAAGTGTTATCCACATATCTCCAACTGTTTGTCAGGCTTTCTGAAGCTCCACTTAAAGGCAGACAACTTCTAAGGGGAGAATTATATACCTTGATATAGTTGCTGTGCTGTGCTTAGTTACTCAGTTGTGTCCGACTCTTTGTGACCCCAGGGACCGTAGCCCTCCAGGCTCCTCTGTCCGTGGGGATTCTCCAGGCAAGAATACTGGAGTGAGTTGCCATGCCCTCCTCCAGGGGATCTGCCTGACCCAGGGATCGAACCCAGGTCTCCCGCACTGCAGGCAGATTCTTTACCTTCTGAGCCACCAGGGAAGCCCTCTGTAGTTGCTGCTGCTGCTGCTGCTGCTGCTAAGTGGCTTCAGTTGTGTCCGACTCTGTGCGACCCCATAGACGGCAGCCCACGAGGCTCCCCGGTCCCTGGGATTCTCCAGGCAAGAACACTGCTGCTGCTGCTGCTGCTAAGTCGCTTCAGTCGTGTCCGACTCTGTGCGACCCCACAGACAGCAGCCCACTGGGCTCTGCCATCCCTGAGATTCTCCAGGCAAGAACACTGGAGTGGGTTGCCATTTCCTTCTCCAATGCATGAAAGTGAAAAGTGAAAGTGAAGTCGCTCAGTCGTGTCTGACTCAGCAACCCCATGGACTGCAGCCTACCAGGCTCCTCCGTCCATGGGAGTTTCCAGGCAAGAGTACTGGAGTCGGGTGCCATTGCTTTCTCTGGCAAGAACACTAGTTGTGATTAAATGGGGCACTCCTTTCTCATAGTCAATTCCTCTAGTCTGGAGACATTTTATTGCTGCCACCTGTGGAAGCAATTTCTTTCATCTGGAATGTTTAGCCTCTTCCTTTTCTGTGCCTGTACCACTTTCTACCTAAATTTCTGTATTATGTGATTCAGATGGTTTTATCATCACCATCATCACTCTTATCATTATTATGTGAGGGAATCTTGGCATACAAACCACCTGCTGCTGCTGCTGCTGTTGCTGCTCTTAAGTCGCTTCAGTCGTGTCCGACTCTGTGCGGCCCCATAGACGGCAGCCCATGAGGCTCCCCCATCCCTGGGATTCTCCAAGCAGGAACACTGGAGTGGGTTGCCATTTCTTTCTCCAATGCATGAAAGTGAAAAGTGAAAGTGAAGTCGCTCAGTCGTGTCTGATTCTTAGCGACCCCATGGACTACGGCCCTCCAGGCTCCTCTGTCCATGGACAGAGGCAAGAATGCAGGAATGGGGTGCCAGTGCCTTCTCTGACCGACCACCTGAAGAGGTGGTGAAACTTAGCACTTGTCACAACTAAACGAGACAGAGTGTTCTGCCTCGTTGTTGAGGTTAGGGGAAGCTTCAGTCACTCAGTTTGGCACAGGCTCGGTGCTTTCAGCCGTGTGTTCTTGGCAGTGTTTCACTCATTCTCCTTGCCAGGCACTACACTATCCTCCATGATCCTCTGTCCTTAGGGTCACTGTACTTTTTGTTAGCTCTTACTACCTATTGAAGTTGTCTACTAAGGTGGTTCCTAACCAACAGTACTGTTTTTTCTGGGTCTCATGTCTGTCCCCCAATTTCATGCCGGTGGTAGTTTGGTAGAGCTGCTATAATAAAATACCACCGACTGTGTGGCTTAAACAGCAGAAATTTATTTTCTCACAGTTCTGGAAGCTAGAAGTTCAAGATCAAGTTGTTGGCAGTTTGGCTTCTTCTGAGGCCTCTCTCCTCACCTTGGAGATGGCTTTCTTCTCTCTGTGTCTTCACATGGTCGTTCTGCTGCCTGTGTTACCCACGTCCTTATCTCTTCTTCTTACAAGGATACCTTCCCTAGTGGCTCAGATACTAAAGAGTCTGCCCGCAATGTGGGTGTACCTGGGTTCAATCCCTGAGCCGGGAAGATCCCCTGGAGAAGGGAACGGCAACCGACTCCAGGGTTCTTGCCTGGAACATTCCATGGACAGAGGAATCTGCTGAGCTACAGTCCATGGAGTTGCAAAGAGCTGTTCATGACTGGGCAACTAACACTACTACTACGCTGCAATAAGGATGCAGTACTGGGAATTAGGGCTTCAACATGGAAAATCTGAGAACATGCAGTTCAGCTCCTAGCAGTGTCTTTCTCCTAGTCAGCAGAATGCTAATTTTTCTGAAAATGTTCCCTTCTTAACTTGAACTGTATCTCCAGCGTCTGATGACACACGACAGTTTACTGTGTTTGTCACTGTACCCAAGTTCTGCCATTTTCTCCTAAATTCTCAGATTTTCTAAAATTCCTTTTTCTCTCCACTTTCATCAGCCCACTTGGCTGGCAAGGAATTTCCTCTGGCATGCATGTTAACTTAATTTATCTTGTATACCCTGTTCTGGTGTCGTCTACATGCATTAACTTGCGTATACTCCTGTCTCTGTGCTGTGTGCTGTGCCTAGTTGCTCAGCTGTATCTGACTCTGAGGCCACCATCTGTCTGTGGGAATTCTCCAGGCAAGAATACTGGAGTGAGTTGCCATGCCCTCGTCCAGGGAATCTTCCCAACCCAGGTCTCAAACCCAGGTCGCCCACATTGCAGGTGGGTTCCTTACTGTCTGAGCCACCAGGGAAGCTCAGTCCTGTCTCTATATAGTATCATATCTTATACAAACTATAAACTCCCCCAAGTCCCCTCATTTTGTAAAAGAGAGGCTGTGAGTTGTACAAGTAAATAAGTTATATCTTGACAGGATGTCCAATGATAGAAGAAAATCTATATTCTGTTGTAATAGAATGAGTATTTTAAGCAACACTATGATTTGGATACTGTTTAAGAGCAGAGGAATTAGTTTATTTTCTAAAATCATTTATATACAACCTTTTATTCAAAAAGGTAAGTAAAGTAGAAGTAGTCACTCAGCAGTGTCCAACTCTTTGCGACCCCATGGACTGTGGGCCGCCAGGCTCCTCTGTCCACAGGATTCTCCAGGCAAGAATTCTGGAGTGGGTTGCCATTCCCTCCTCCAGGAGATCTTCCTGACCCAGGGATCGGACCTAGGTCTCTTGCATTGTGGGCAGATTCTTTACCAGCTGAGCCACCAGGGACGCCCTTATTCAAAAATATTTCATGAAATTTTAGGATGCTTCCCAAGTGGCTCTAGTGGTAAAGAATTCACCTGCAGTGCAGGAGACACAGGAGATGTGGGTTCAGTCCCTAGATTGGGAAGATCCCCTGGAGGAGGGCATGGCAACCTTCTCCAGTACTCTTGCCTGGAGAATTCCATGGACTGAGGAGCCTGCTGGGTTACAGTCCAAAGGATCACAGAGTCAGACACGACTGAGACGACTAAACATGCAGGGTTGTAGACATGACACTTGTCAGGGAAAATTTGGGGGGGATATTTTGTTTTTGACATGGTAGGATCTTAGAACCTTCAGAATTTGTAGTTATAGGCCCCCGACATTGCTTGTCTGGACTATTGTAGCTGCCTCAGACCGACTAACTGGCGTCTCTGGCTTCAACATTTTATTTTTTAATTGAAAGATAATCACCTTAAAGAATTTTGTTGATTTCTGCCAAACATCAACATAAGTCAGCCACAGGTATACATATGTCCCCTCTGTCTTGAACCTCCCTCTCATCTCCCTCCCCATCCCACCCCTCCAGGGTGTTACAGAGCCCCTATTTGAGTTCCCTGAATCATACAGCAGATTCCCATTGGCTGCCTGCTTTACATATGGTAATGTAAGTTTCCATGTAGTTTATATCTTCTGTAGTTTCTTTTACTCGCTACCACCAGAGTTTTCTGCCTGGAAAACCAACCTTATCTTACCGCTCCTCACTTCAGAGCGCACTGCTGGCTCTCAGCTTGGCACTCATCCCCAGGTTTCACATCAATATGCCATATGTTTTCCTGACCTCGTCACATCTTGTCCCTTCTACCTGGAACTTGTAATGACTATTCTGAGAAAGTTACTCGATTTCTTGAGTATGAGTTTTCTCATTATGAAATAAAGCTAATACCTACTAAACAAAAATGAAAAATTAATAAAGCTAAACATATCTATGAAGCACTGGCTAAATTATGTATCTAATCCTTCTGCAGTTATGAGGTCAAACCCCTATCATCCTTTCATACCCAGAACTGACACCACCTCTTCTGGGAACCTGCTGCTGCTGCTGCTGCTAAGTCACTTTAGTCGTGTCCGACTCTGTGCAACCCATAGACGGCAGCTCACCAGGCTCCCCCGTTCCTGGCATTCTCCAGGCAAGAACGCTGGAGTGGGTTGCCATTTCCTTCTCCTAGGCTGCTGTTTACTCTAATTCTGGCAGTTCCTCCACTAGAACACCACAGTTGGAGTTAAGAATGTGGTTTTCTGAAGCCATGTGGTTAGAGTGAAACCTTGGCTTCTCTATTTTATTACCAGTGTGATATCTGACGTTACCTGTACCTCAGTTATGTCTTCAGTAGAATGCGGATTATATTGTTTATATAATAGGATTACTGTGAGGATGAAGTGGGATAATATATGTAAGAAACTTAGCAGATAAAAAAAATGTTCATCATTATTACTGCAATCGGTTTGAGTCAGTTTCTCCCATTGTGAGTTGCTCAAGGGTTTTTCTCTACCTTGCCCCTCTCTAGATGCTTTGGGCTGATTCAATGCCTAGCATAAAAGCTGGATCAAAGAAGTTACTCATTAAATATTTATTCAGTTAACATAGCCTATTCATTCAAGATGAGGAATATTGGGCTTTAAATCCTCTCTGAAAATACTTGGAAAATAGAAAAACCCTCATGTGTCCCACTGAATAATATTCCAGGTTTCTTCCTATAGAAAAGTGGAGTATCTAAATTTCTTGGTCTGAATGCAGCTTTAAGAAGGATGTCCATCTTATTGTATAGATTACAGAGATCGTGTAATATAAATTGGTGAATTTTCCACCTTTCAATACCTTTAAGACTTATATAGACTAGATAGAAGGTCAGCTTTCTTCCCTGATGCTTAGGTAACCAAATGCTCTTCCTTATCTTTATGCAAGTTTTCAGATTGTTAGTCAATGATTTTAGAATTCTAAAAGTTTTTTCAAGTTTTATTTACATAAACCTCTTGGTTGTCTGTGTTCAAAACAACTGTTGAAAGAACTGAAGCCAAGGTGTATATACCACAACCTTTTGAAATAGGGTGAACATGGGACTTCCCTGGTGGTTCACTGGTTAAGACACTGAGCTTCCACTGCAAGGGGTAGGTGCAGGTTTGCTCCCTCGTTGGGGAACTAAGATCACACATGCTGTGTGGCCAAAAATAAATTTAAATAGGGTAGACAGTCAAATTTAATAGAGTTTATAGTCAAAAGACTGCCAATACAGATCCCAAATGACGGATTAGTCTGTTCCTTCTTTACATAAGAAGTTATATTCATGGTTTGTATTTTTTATGGAATTCTCTCTACATATTTCATAATTATTAACTATATTTTATTCTTCATGAATTGAAGTCAGGGAATATCAGCAATATAGCTGCATATCTATGGTCCACATTGATCAGTTATCTATTGCTGAATAGCAAGTCATCCCCAGACTTACTGGCTTACAACAACAAAATTTCCCACAATTCTGTGAGTTGACTGGCTGGTTCTGCTGCTGTTATCTCTGGATTCATTCATGTGGTAGCATTCAGCTGGTGGGATAGCTCAGAGTAGGGTCTCCCTTTCCACACGGTTTTTCATGCTGGGCTGCTTCTCAGCATTGTGGTCTCAGATTTCCAGGAAGGCAAGACCCAGTGCATAAGCACCTTTCAAGCATTTGCTTGTGTTACATTTGTCAGCGTCACACTGACCAAAGCAAAGCACATGGAGAGGACTCCACGGGGAAGATGATGCCCAGAGACGTGATTGATTGGGAGCCTGTCTTCTAACAATCTACTACACACACTCGGGATAAATTTGTGTTTCAGTACATAAAACAAGCCAGCCAACCCCCACATTAACTTAGTTTCTGATGAGAGGACTGAGTTTGATGTGGGCTTCCTTTCCATTTAATGTATTTACTTTCACTTATTAATACTTTTTATTTAATTATAGCTATATCCTTTGTGCAGTTTCTTTTACCATAGGCTGATATTGCTTCTTCATTTGAAAAAAAAAACTTTTTTCATAAACCATTATCAGTTTGGTTTCCCTGATGGCAGAAGTAATAGTTGCTTATGAATTGTTAACGAAACTTGAGTAGAGATACTCTGATTACAAAGAAAAATTTTATACATGAGAAAGGTTCACAGGAAACTTAAAATTCTTCAGGTTTACCGTGACATAGCTACCAATAATTTATAGGGGATTTGAAATAAATATTCTATTTTATTTTCAGGATATTTTGGTTTTATTTCAGTTGTACTATGTGTTATGTATCCAACATGTTGACCAAAAAGAATGGTTTAGATGACATTAGTCACTGAGAAGACAGGAATGCATTTGCCAAAATGAATGTGAACACCTTTTTAAGACAATTGCAATAGGTATATTGCAGTCAAAGATTTAGAGACAAATCTGAATCTCCTAAAATGCCTACTTTTTTGGCCAAAGTAGAGCAGCAGCTCGCCCTTAAATTCACATACTCAGATGAGAAAGTTAAGACTGACTATTGACATTGGTTTTTCAAGATAAATGTCTCACATTATTTCTTCGAGGGTAGGATGAGTGCACCCTATTTTAAAGAAAGGACAATCTGATACTTTCTCTGACACAGAGCAATGAAAATATGGTAGAACCAAATGAAAGTTTGCTGCAGGATACCAGCCTAGCTATTCCATGCTTTGTCATGGAGGACTCTTTCTTTGGATCTAACGTATTTGTTTTAATTCAGCTCAGGGTTTGGCTGTGGTCATCTGATCCCAACAGATGTAACTTTAGACTTCTAACATGGATGATGTAGTTAAACTCATCTTAATGTAAGTTTTTTATGGTGGGCCATGCATAGATTGTCTCCAGGAGCAACCAAAAAAGAGCTAGTTTCCTAACTAGAGAAGAAGGTGGTGAAGATCACCCAGTCGTGTCCGACTCTTCGCGATCCCATGGACTGTAGCTTACCAGGCTCCTCTGTCCATGGGATTTTCCAGGCAATAGTACTGGAGTGGATTGCCATTTGCTTCTCCAGGGACCTTCCCGACCCAGGGATCGAACCCGGGTCTCCCACATTGTAGACAGACGCTTAACTGTCTGAGCCACCAGGGACGTCCCAGAGAAGAGGGTAAAAGTGTGAAAGTGAGTGTAACATCACAAGATCGAAACACTAATGACTTTGTTTTTGATGGATCCAGGATCTGGGGAGTAGGGAATGGACACCAGAGAAGAGACTGTGTAATATATTCCCAGTATTGGGAGGGAAATGCCATTGACAAATGAAGGAAGACAAAGGAAAGTAGGGGAAAGATCTAGTACTTTCTCTTCTGAAAAATTGGATGCCCTAGTAGAGTACAGAAAGTGTCCCCAACCTCCGGGGATCTAATGCCTGATGGTCTGAGATGGAGCTGATGGAATAATAGTAGAGGTAAAGTGCACAGTAAATGAAATGCACTGGAACCATCCCAAACCAGCTCCCTCCTCTGCCCCACCCTACCGGTCTGTGGAAAAATTGCCTTCCACGAAACCTGTCCCCGGGGACCAAAAGATTGGAGGCCAGAGTACAGCATTTATCAGGAAAGCTGCTGTAGGAGACAGATCTTGCCTTTACTGCCCAGAGATACTTGCTGCTGTGAAGAAGTGCGCAACTTAATCTTGCCTATTGGCTGGTGTTCCCTACTGTTTTCTATTAACTGAACCCAGCATCAGATCCAAAGACATCCTCCCCAGAGAGTAGGTGGATGGATGGTATGAACAAAGTGCTACGGGCTTGTGGCCCAGGGAGATGGCAGGCCTGCCTCAGGCTCTCCCTACCACCGTGTTGATAATGTCCGCGTGCTGGCACTGGGCACCCATGCAGCTCGCTCCTGCCTGCCTCCCTCGCGGATGTCCCCGTGTGCTCATGCTTCTTGCTGGAACATCAGCAGCCCGAGTCTCTTTCAACTGCTTGTTGCCCCTACTTATTCCCCCTCTCATTCTGTGTGACTTCCTTTCTTGCCTGAAGGAACCATTGATTAGCATTAACTTTGAAATGAGAGAAGCAGTAACAATGACACCTTCCTTCCTTGGATGCCTGGCGTGTTTATCATTTAATCATCACCTTAACATCATGAAGTGCTCTTACTGATCTGATTGTACAGATCAGAAAACAGGTGCAGGAAACAGTGGCCTCTAATAAAAGCCACTTGGTCAGTAAGTAACAGATCAGAAATTTGACTCCAGGCAGTCTGGTTCCACAGTCTGTGCTTGACTGTCTCTCATGTACTATGTTTTATATTAATCTTATACTACATAACTTTTGAAGACAGTCATTTTAGAAGTTGTTTACTGTTGCCAGTTATTGGTCACTTACAGGATGTAAGACTCTTCTGACTCACTATGATTGCATTCAATTGCATCTATTCATTCTTTGGCTTAATAGGTATTTTTAAATTTCTTGTGGACCTTCTGTGTCCCAATCCTGCATTAGTCTTTTCTATTCAGTAATAATCACAACAAACAAAACTTCTGTCATGATGCTCACAGGTTAATGAAACAGGTGGAATAATTCAAAAATAAAGTATAATCAAGTGCTGTAATAAAGGTTTCAAAAGGAAAGAGAAGTTTGTTACAAGAGAGAAAATAGTAAGAAGATAGTTTAGACTAAGGAATGCAGATCAAGGAAAACTTGTGACATTTTCTGCTGAAGCTGTGAAAGATTAAGTGTTAACCAGCTGTAGAGAAGTGAAGTATGCTATAGAAGGTCTTTCTTTTGTTTCTGGCAAAAGAGTGGACTAGATGGCAGTATAAACTCTTCTGATACAGAACATCTAAAACTTCTGGATAAAATAGTTGAAGTATATTTTTTAATGTGTGGCTGAGTGGGAAAATAAGGGAAAATTTTAGGAGCCAGAAATTCTGTGAAAACCTGAATTCTGATATGCAAGTAAATTCTAAACCTATATTTTGTTCTTTGGGCCTTTGCTGATCCTTGGTGGCCTAGATTTAGACTTTAGCAGGCCTTGTGCAGAAGACAAACTCAAACCAAGACTTGTGTGTCATGGGTGAGTCAGAGAGAAAAGCCCATCCCCTCCTTACACCTCTTCTTCAGAGGGAGACAGTTGGGAGAATCACCCGTCTTAGCCTTGGTAATTGAGCAAGTGAGAGTCATACACATCAATCACATTCTTCTATGTAAAAAGATATTTCATGGTAAAAGGAAAATGAATTTCATTATTAAAAAACAGGCAAACCATAAAACAAACAAATAACCATTTTCTGGGCAGAGGAAAGGCTGTGTGGGAAGGCCCTTATGGAAAAAGGCACTTGACCTTTCAGGGAGCTAAAGGCCAGTGTAGACTGAGCAAAGTAAGCGCTGACAAACGAGGTTGTTAATGAAACCTGGGACCAGATCTTTGCTTGTCCTCAAAGGCTTTGGCTCAGATTTTGGATTTTATCCTAAGTATAATGCAAATCTTTTGGAGAGTTTTCAAGAGATTATCTGATTTATGTAAGAAAAAATAGAGAAAATGTAAAAGTAAAGAATTCTTCTAAAGGCAAAAGCAGAGAAAAACTACAGTAATAACAAAGAGGTGAGAAGTGGATTTGACTTGGATTAGGGACAACTGGAAGACATTGATGGGTTCAGGATGTATTTTGAAAGTAAACCTGCTGAAGAATTGGATGATGAGTAGAATATGAAAGGCTATCCCAAAGCATCTGTCTTGAATAACTGGTTGTCCAGAGGTCTTTTTCTGAGTTGAGGAAGTCAGGAGGAGATAGGAAGAGGGAAGATCATGAGTTTGGCTTTAGAAATGCTGAGTTTTAGGAATGCTAAGTTTGACAAGTAAATGCAAGTGGAAACAGTACCACTCTTCGATATACTAGAACTCTGTTATTCAGTTGCTAAGTCGCGTTCAACTCTTTGCAACCCCATGGATTGTAGCACACCAGGCTCCTCTGTCCTCTCCTATCTCCCTGAGTTTGCCCAAACTCATGTCATTGAGTCAGCGATGCTATCTAACCATCTCATCCTCTGCCGCCCTGTTCTCCAAGATACTTAAAATATGTTTATATAGTTGAACTCATATTCGAATAAGCCATCCCTAGAATGCAAGATCTGAATACATTTGCATATGAAGTATAATATTTTGGGAAAGATACTGTCAGAAATTGACTGATTGTTCACCAAACCTGTTCTCTTTTCTTCCTGCTGATACAGCTTGAACTGCATTTCCCAGCCTCCTGTGCAATTGCATGTAGTCATCTGAATGGGTCTGGGCAGAGGAAGGAGAGTACAAGTGATATACATTTTTATGTTTCTTTCTGGCTGTTTGGGAAAAAAAAACCTCCCATATAGCTTCTGTGCTGTCTGCACTTTTGCCAACTGATACACTCAAAATGCCTTTGGAAACCACATATTGAAGATGATAGAATCTCTTCCTAAATGATGACATAGTTCAGAAAACCCCTGATCATACCCTCTTGCTTACTGAACTCTGCATGAACAAAAAAATACGCTGCTTTTATTTTAAATTACCAAGATTCTGTAAGTTTAGAAAATGTAAAAGTAAAGAATTCTTCTAAAGGCAAAAGCAGAGAAAAACTACAGTAATAACAAAGAGGTGAGAAGTGGATTTGACTTGGATTAGGGACAACTGGAAGACATTGATGGGTTCAGGATGTATTTTGAAAGTAAACCTGCTGAAGAATTGGATGATGAGTAGAATATGAAAGGCTATCCCAAAGCATCTGTCTTGAATAACTGGTTGTCCAGAGGTCTTTTTCTGAGTTGAGGAAGTCAGGAGGAGATAGGAAGAGGGAAGATCATGAGTTTGGCTTTAGAAATGCTGAGTTTTAGGAATGCTAAGTTTGACAAGTAAATGCAAGTGGAAACAGTACCACTCTTCGATATACTAGAACTCTGTTATTCAGTTGCTAAGTCGCGTTCAACTCTTTGCAACCCCATGGATTGTAGCACACCAGGCTCCTCTGTCCTCTCCTATCTCCCTGAGTTTGCCCAAACTCATGTCATTGAGTCAGCGATGCTATCTAACCATCTCATCCTCTGCCGCCCTGTTCTCCAAGATACTTAAAATATGTTTATATAGTTGAACTCATATTCGAATAAGCCATCCCTAGAATGCAAGATCTGAATACATTTGCATATGAAGTATAATATTTTGGGAAAGATACTGTCAGAAATTGACTGATTGTTCACCAAACCTGTTCTCTTTTCTTCCTGCTGATACAGCTTGAACTGCATTTCCCAGCCTCCTGTGCAATTGCATGTAGTCATCTGAATGGGTCTGGGCAGAGGAAGGAGAGTACAAGTGATATACATTTTTATGTTTCTTTCTGGCTGTTTGGGAAAAAAAAACCTCCCATATAGCTTCTGTGCTGTCTGCACTTTTGCCAACTGATACACTCAAAATGCCTTTGGAAACCACATATTGAAGATGATAGAATCTCTTCCTAAATGATGACATAGTTCAGAAAACCCCTGATCATACCCTCTTGCTTACTGAACTCTGCATGAACAAAAAAATACGCTGCTTTTATTTTAAATTACCAAGATTCTGTAAGTTAGCCACTAGCTTCCCTGGTGGCCCAGACAGTAAAGAATCCACCTGCAGTGCAGGAGACCTGGGTTAGATTCCTGGTTTGGGAAGATCCCCTGGAGGAGGGCATGGCAAGCCACTCCAGTATTCTTGCCTGGAGAATTTCATGGACAGCAGAGCCTGGAAGGCTACAGTCCATGGAGTCACAAGAGTCGGACACAGCTGAGCAACTAAGCACAGCATCATGTTAAAAGATACTGACTTTCTTTCAGGGTGGCATCAAGGACCTAATTTCTTGCCCATTCTTTTTTTTCTCTCGCTCTCATTTTTCTTCTGTGTATATTTGATATCATATGTAATTAGACAGTTTGAAGGTTAGGATGTTAGAAGGTTTATATAGGGAGTAAGGGAATTTGAGAAACTTGAGGTATGAGAGAGGAGCTGAAGGTTATAAATGCCTCCTGTTCTCCATATAAGATAATTATCATTCCTCCTCTGACTAGCCAAGTAATTCATTTCAAAGATTTACACTCCTGTAGCCACTTTATCCCACCCACTGATAGCACCCTCTTTGCAAAACAGAGTTGATAAAGACCATGATCACCTCTGCTTTACCTCATTTGATATTCACAGAATCAGATTCACACACTGGGATACAAGAAAGTCATAAATTAAAACTGAGAAACATCTTTTCTTCCGTTATACCTCTGATAACAGATGCTGCAGGATCTCTCATGGTGAACACTTTAGGGAGAGATGCAAAATGTATCAGAATGTGTGTACATGTCTCATAGGACACACTGAAATCAGAATACACCCCTCTGAATCTTTGGCTGTTGGATTAGCCTGATAGACATTCTCTTACATCATTTTCTCATAATTTATCTATCAGTCTATTTACCTTTCTGGACCTTCATGATTCCTTCCTTCTAGGGAGGTGAAAAATCACTCAGTTATGTCCCACTTTTTGTGACCCCATGGACTATACAGTCCATGAAATTCTCAGGCCAGAATACTGAAGTGGGTAGCCTTTCCCTTCCCCAGGGGATCTTCCCAACCCAGGGATCGAACCTGCATTGCAGATGGATTCTTTACCATCTGAGCCGCAAGGGAAGCGCCCCCACCACCCACCAAGGGCAGGTAGGAGGTAAATCCAGTTCCATATTCTGATCACCCAGCATAATACTTGGTGTATTATAAGTGCTTAGTAACTCCTTGGTTAAAAACGAAATGAAACTTTGCTAGTTAACAAACATTGTAAATCAACTGTAGTCCAATAAAAAATAATTAAAACAAAATTAAAACAAAAACACAAAAACTGTTGCATTTTTAAGAGTTCTGTCTATATTTGGACACAATTTCTTTATCGGATGTATGTTTTGCATTTTCCCTCCAACATGTGCAATATTTATAAAAACCTGGAAGTAGAAACAAGCAAATGTCCATCAACTGATGAATGTAGAAAAAAAAAATTGTAGAATATCTGCACAACATAATTCATGTCCATAATAATAAAAAAATACCTAATGAATGGTTTGTATCTGGCTGATAGGAAAAGTGTTCCTAGTGGTGTGCATTATATGGATTATTCAATGTAGAGAATTTCCTTTTAACCACATCAGTAATGTACCTTTAAGATATAGGTCACTATCTGGCCATAGAAGGTATTTTTATGAAAAACATTATGATAATGTTTTTTTGTATAAGGAATTTATCAAAATGTACATTCTCTTTGTTTATGAATATATCTTCAATTTGTAAAAGAAAAAAAGTCAGATTATACATGATTGACAGTTTATAGTTTTGCAAGAATCAGGCAAATTGCACATGTAGGGACAGGTTGGGCACATGCCCCTACAGGAGCTTTAAGGAATACATTATGGCTTTGTTGGTAACTGCCTCCTCTTCAGTTCTCATGGCATATGGCTAGGCTTGGGCAAACAGATGTTTGTACCCAGTCAGGCACTTAACTGTGTCAGCTCAGGTGTTAAGCCAGGCTGAAGTTTACAGCTGTGCCCTGCTTGAAATTCTAAAGCCATAGCAGCTTATACTCTGAGCCTGGTGTACCTCTCATCTAGAATATGGCATTGTTGAATTTCTGGAATCATTTTCTTTCCCAGTCTATGCGCTGATGATAAAACCTGTTCTTGTAGGGATTGTAAGCAAAGTGAAATTCAGTCCTGAATTGTCATAAGTGAAATGAAAAGCTTTCATTTATGTGGTATTAGATGACAGAAATGTGATTATAAGTAAACCCTGGTTTCTTTTAGGCACACTGGCGCTGAGCTATAGTGGTTCCTTTACAGAAGTCAGTAGGCTGATCACCTCGGTTCCTTGGACTACTAGCAGTAGGTACTATTTGATATAACCTTTTCCCAGGAATTTCTACCTGGCTAGACTAAATTCTCATGCCTTTGATGTTACAGTATATGGACTCTTATCTTGGTAGTGATTACAGTTAAGTATAAAAGAAAATCTCAAATTATATAAAATAATCATTTCTTTATGACTTCCAAGAAGCATTTTGATTATCAGAACGGAGGAAAGCTTACTGCAATAGGCAGGGCAAAGCTAAGAGTATCTGTATACCCACAGTCCTTTTCTAAGGACTCCTGCCTGTAGCCTCTTCTCGAAGATAGATGTCAACTCTAGGCATTGCGTGTAGGTGGCCATGCTCTGTATTGCTAGACCTTACCACCTACATTGACGTAAAGCAATCAGAAAAAATAAATGCTAAAACAGGCTGTGTGGAAGCTCATCCATTAGAAGACCTAGCACCAGTGCTTTACCTTATTGATAAAGGTTGGTAGTAGGCTGGTCAAGTCCTCTGCCAGAAAAGTGTATACTTGAGGTAGAGAGCTGTATTTGATAGGAACAGAAGTCAAATGCTTAACTAGAACAAAGATAGACAGAGATGATATGAGTCAGTAAGAAGCCATGAGTAAGCACGAGTGATGAATAAGTGAAAGCTAAGTCATGAAACTTTTCTTTTTAATTGTGTGTGGGGGAGATACAGAGATTTTACTTAACATTTGTAGGCAAAGAGCATGATCAGTAGGTTATTGTTGCCAAAGACACAAGGAACTAACCAAATGCTTACACATTTGCCTGAGCAACTTGAAATTCTCAATCTGTGTTCCTGTACTTCGCATGAGGCCTGCTTAAGCAACTCTCCAGGACTTACTATGAGGCCTAGCCATGTGACATGCTTTTATTCCATTTTTTCCCATGAAACATTACAGTAGTATTCCCGCTCATACTCCTCTCTTACACAAAAGCATATATATATATGTATACACACACACACATGCTATATACAGCCACACACAGTTACTTGGGATTCCTGATTGAGTCTCTGTTCCTTTTAGCCAAAGGATCCTAAATGACACACCTACTCTACAGGTTCAGCTTTTATTACTTTGGCTCCGCAGCCAAGGCAAGGGCTGAAGAACAATAGCAGTTTTATGGCCACCTGAAGAGGGCACAGACTTTGAACAGGAAAAGGCAACCCTGATGTGATACAGGGAGGGACCAGAGAAAGGTAGGTAACGTTATTGACCTGAAACATGGCTTTAGAGGTGACTGTGTGGAAATGTACATTAGCAAAAAAGTGTAAGAATATTATTTCTTCTTTTCTTCTTATTAAAGTATGAGTTTCTGAAGCATTCATGGCAGTGTGCCTCTCTAATGCCTAGAAGAGGGCCTTGCATATAGTAGGTGAAACACTAAATTGAGCACATAATGGCCCAGCTATTGATTTGTCTTAAAGTTTAGTATTTGCTTTGAATTGACTGGTAAAAAATATATATATACTTTCAGGCAGACTAAACTAAGCCAAAGAGAGAAATGTAAGTTAGAAGTGAGAGTTCTAGAATTTCCAGAAGCTTCTGGGAGAGGTAGAGATAGTGTAGAATAGCCTAGATCCCATGGAAGGAATTTCAGAGTGGTGGATAAGAAACGGCCTTCCCCATTCACCAGGCTAAGGAGTGGACCATACTGTTGTCAGGAACACCTGTAGAACACAGGACAGCAAAGCCTTTCACCAGAGAGCAGGACGTGGAGCAGGGATAGTGGAGGAGAGCTGGCAAAAACAAATTCCAGATTCTAGTCTTTCAGTGACAGAATATGAGGGCGTCAGTGCACTAGGAGAACCAAAAGAAGAAACGAGCCTCATCTTCGAGGGAAGGAGGAGGCAGACACAACCCCAGACCACAGGATGTGATGAAGAGCAAAGACACGCAGCTGAGGAAAGACGCCTGCAGCTGCCAGTCTCAGAAGAAACGGACAGAACTCTCTGAGGGACAAATCCGGGAACGCCCAGTTTAGGCTGATGGGACAGGGCGTGTGGACGGCAGCAGGAGCTGGGCATGGAGAAGAAGCTGGGCAATGGCCTCAGTGAAGAATCGCCCAGGCAAGGCTGGAGCGAGAAACAAAAGCTTACTGGGAAAACACGAACAAAAAAGTAGGGATCTCATCTTTAATATAAGGCAATGTTAGATTTAGAGGAGAAAGCTTTAAATAAGGCAAAGAGGAATGATTCATAACAGCAGTATACTACTGTCATCTATAAAACAGAAACAGGAAGTGGGAAGTATGAAGAGAAATATGTGATATGGTAGGAGACTTTAATTCACTCCTCTTGGTTAGTGAGACCAGGTGGCCAAAAAAAAAAAAAAAAAAAAAGAAAACCCGAATAAAGACAATAAATGAACTAACTCTTTGTTATTATATTTGTCACTTTGTGTCCTAAAAGCTAAGAACAGACCTTTTATACTGCTGAATAAAAACAAAATATACCATAAAGAAAATATCAATGAATTTCAAAAGGCAAAATGAATACATATAACATTCTCTAATCACACTGTAATAAAACTAGAAATTAAGAATGTAATTAGCAATTGATAAAATTTTTCATTTAAACAACTGTTGGATCATAGAGGAAATCAAACAGATTATAGAAAATCTAGGAGGAAAAGCACTGTATGTCAGAACTTATGGAACAGCTAAAAGTAGAATTCAGAAACACCTATTTTAATGAAGAAAGAAAATAGCTGAATTAAATCTCTAACTCAAGAAGTTAGAAAAATATTCAATAAAACAAACATTAAAAAGCAGAAAGTCAGAATAATGATAGAAGTTAATGAATTAGAAGAAGAAAATTAATCAGACTAGTAAATAAAAGAGCTGGTTCTTTTTTAAAAAATTAATTAAATAGATAAATCTTTAGCTAACCTAATAAAATTGAAATGTGGGTGGGGAAGAGAATATAGAATGAGAAATAATAATGGGGAAAGGATAGAAACTAGAAAGAATAAGAGAATTATAAGAAAATATTTTGCTCAGTCCTGCACAGATTAACTTGAGAACCTGGAAAGGATGAATGCTTTTCTAAGAAAACAGAAATAATCAATACTAATCTCAGATTATTAGATCATTAATCATCAGAAAGTCTAAACTGACTATTTATCACAGACTAACTCCCCCTGCCCGCCCCCACCCCAGCCCTCTCAGGAAGAGCTTGAGTGAGGCCAGGGTGATGTAGCAGGGGACTGCTAATAACCTTTCAGGACCACATCAGACCAGAGTTCCCAGATAACATGCGCTTTAGCAAACATGGAGATTTCTCACAGGAGACCCGGGAAACTAGTAAAAAGTTGTCGTTCTTGGGGATCAGAACTGGGACTAAGGGACAGTATGAGAAGGATGTCTTGCTTCTTGTGTACTTTTATTATTTTATATCATTTGCAAATGTTTCTTACTCAAGTGTGAGGAATTTAGAATACCTTGTTTCACATTTGGATAAGTTCACAACACCGTTTGGCTTTTGTTTTTTTAATTTGCCTTAATTCTTTTGCTAGACAGAATTTTTTCTTTTTTTTTTTTTAAATATTTATTTATTTGGCTGTGCTGGGTCTTAGTTGAGGCATGTGGTATCTAGTTTCCTGACCAGGGATCGAACCTGGGCCCTGCATTGGGAGCTCAGAGTTTTAGCCACTGGACTACCAGGGAAGTCCTAGACAGAATTTCTTAAATGCTCTTCAGAGAAGTCCCAACCAAATTCATGGAGCCTGAGAATGTGATGAGATATGGCTTCTCTGATTAGATTATGTTATATGTCACAGTTGACCAGAAAATAGGGATATTTTCGTGATTTATCTGAGTGGGCCTGATCTCATCATATGAGCCTCAGATGCAGAGAGCTTTCTTTGGCTGATGGCAGAAGGGAAGTCAGGGAGGGAGGAATTATGAGAAGGACTCCATACACAGCTGCTGCTTTGAATATGGAGGGGACAATGGGAGAAGGGAGGCAGGCAGCTTTGAGGAGCTGAGGGCAGCCCCCGAGCCAATGGCTGGCAAGGAAACAGGACCTCATCCATACAACCTCATCCATAGTTCCACAAAGAATTGTGTTCTGCCAACAACCTGCAAAAGCTTGGAGGTGGATTCTTCCCCAGAGCTTCCAGATGAGAGGCCAGCCCAGTAGGCATCTTTCAGCCTTATGAGACCCCAGGCAAAGCCCAGCAGAACCCACCCAGGCTCCTGACCTTCAGAGTTGAGATAATAAATGAAAGCTGCTTTCAGCTGCTTAAGTCTGTGGTAATTTGTTATACAGTAATAGAAAACAATGGCATTTTAAAACTTTCATACAGGAATCTGCAAAGATGGTACAGATGAGCCTGTTTGCAGGGCAGGAATAGAGACACAGACGTAGAGAAGAGGCATGGGAACACGGAGGGCGGGGAACAGGAGAGGGTGGGACGTGTTGAGAGCGTGGCACTGACATAATATACACAACACTAGGTGTGAAGTCGGAGAAGGCAATGGCACCCCACTCCAGTACTCTTGCCTGGAAAATCCCATGGGTGGAGGGGCCTGGTGGGCTGCAGTCCATGGGGTCGCTATGAGTCGGACACGACTGAGTGACTTCCCTTTCACTTTTCACTTTCATGCATTGGAGGAGGAAATGGCAGCCCACTCCAGTGTTCTTGCCTGAAGAATCCCAGGGACGGGGGAGCCTGGTGGCTGCCGTCTATGGGGTCACACAGAGTCGGACACGACTGAAGCGACTTAGCAGCAGCAGCAGCAGGTGTAAAATGCATAGTGGGAAGCTACTGTAGGGAACAGGGTTCAGCTCGGTGCTCTCTGATGACCTAATGGGGTGGGATAGAAGAGTGGGATGGAGGTTCAAGAGGGAGGGCATATATGTATACATATAGCTGATTTGTATTGTTGTACAGCCAGAACCAACACAACATTGTAAAGCAATTGTACTCTAATTAAAAAAAAATTTAAAGTACAGCCTCCATACCTGTGGGGCTTTATGAGGACTTAGAGGTGGGAGCATCTTGTCTCCTGTCTGGATGTGGCCGGATCATGCAGATCAGCCTCAGAGCCCCCAGCACAGACACCACATGTAGTATTACTCCTGTGAGGTGCCATAAGTAAAACATCCTCTGCTGTATTTTCATTATTTTCTCTAATTGTGTTGAAGGCCAATTTTCTTATTATTCTTTTTAGTCAGTGATTCAGTGTATAGGATGATAATTTTATTATCTTAATGAGAATAAAATTTTTATAGCTGTTTTATTCCTCCCTCCCTCCATTCAGATTATAGTCTTGAAAGCGATTTTGGGGGTATTTCCATTTTAAATAGTCTTTTCTGTTTTCAGTGAATAAATTGAAATTTTTTTCTTTGGATACTTTAGGAAATTAACTCCTACCTTTCTAAAAATTCTTTGTTTATGTGACCTGGGTTTTAAATTGGTCATTAGAGCAACTTCTAATTATGCAAGTGCAGTCCAATGACACTATAATACTTTTTTGACTAGTTTTTCTAGAGTCTTACTTGAGTTGCTCCATGCATGCTGTGCTCTGTCACCTGAGTCATGTCCCACTCTTTGCAACCCCATGGACTGTAGCCCACCAGGCTCCTCTGTCTGTGGGATTTTCCAGGCAGGAATACTGGAGTGGGTTGCCATTNAATACTTTTTTGACTAGTTTTTCTAGAGTCTTACTTGAGTTGCTCCATGCATGCTGTGCTCTGTCACCTGAGTCATGTCCCACTCTTTGCAACCCCATGGACTGTAGCCCACCAGGCTCCTCTGTCTGTGGGATTTTCCAGGCAGGAATACTGGAGTGGGTTGCCATTTCCTTCTCCAGGGAATCTTCGCAACCCAGGGATCAAACCTGTGTCTCCTGCTTTGCAGGCAGATTCTTTACTGCAGCGCCACCCAGTTTTGTTCTAATGGCAATTGTACCTGAGACTGAATAAAAATTGTTTACCTTTTAAATTGCCAGACACTGGAAGTTATCTTTCAATTAATTACTTGAGTTTAGTGGTCTGGGAATCAGATATCTTATTTTTATTTAATTCATTGGACTTTCATAAACTTTTGCCTTTAAATGTCAACTCTGAGAACCGCCGAAGAGAAAATCTGTTCAGGTCTCCAAAGAGCTTAGGAAGATTCGAGATTGCTTCTGTGGTCTCCATCACTTCAGATTCTGAGTAGAAAATACAGTCACAAGCAAGTCAGTGTCAAGAGCCTAGCATGATCAACAAATTAAATAACACATAGAACGTCTGAGTCTTAATGTCATTTCTTTTTGGTCAGTTACATTGTCCAATTTTTCTTTCCCGGCCCATTCCAGGGCCTTGTCAATAGTGTGCTGAGGTCAGAGAATGCTTCTGCCTCTAATATAACATCTCTGGGCAATGTGTTATAAAAAGATTTATCTATAATAAATGTGAAACCCAGGAGGAAAAATTTAAACAACTGATTTTTTTTTTAATATTCTTTATTTTATTTATTTATTTATTTATTTTTGTATTTATTTTTTTACACGAACTCCCAAACATGAACCCCCCTCCTGGGGGGGAGAGGGGGGTGGGCTAGGGGAACATCAAAAACATCTCTAGTTAAAGGAAACTTTAGAAACATTTCCAGAAATTCTTTTAAAGCATTAAATGGAAACCTAGAATTGAAAGCTCAAATTTCAAGTCCCATGCAAGTCTCACCTCCTGGGAGAACTAAGCATTTGGTGAATATGATTGCCTACTGCAGCAAATATTATGTCTCTTTACATCCGTTTTCTCTCAAATCTGCATTTTCTTTTTTTTGTAGCTGGAAGCCAAACATCTGGAAGGACAATCTGGCTCAGAAACCAGCTGCTGGAGATGCTGCTCAGCGTAATATCCTCTTCCCAGCTTCATCTGTCCTCTGAGTAAGTAGTTCCAGGAAGAGTGATTTGCCACAAGGCTGCTTCATAAAGGGTGCAGTATTAAAACCTTTTCTTAATGAAAAGTTGAGCATCTCTGAGTTGGTTTTCTGCACTAGTCAGAAAGAAAATTGTATTCTCTCCACCCAATAAAGCAGACCTTGCCCTAAGATATTCTGATGCAAATGTTAAACGGGCATGAGTGACTCAAAGCAGATTTGGTATCATTACAATCAACTCTTCTTGTCACCATCGCTATGGTGTAATTGTTATTGTCTTGGCAGTTGTGATAATTGCTGATGTTGATGTCCTCTACTTGGCAGATAATGGAATGGAGAAATGGTTAGCCTAAATAACATCTATCAAGGAAAAGGCTTGCCAAATTCTTCTGCTGTTTACTGTTAGTCATTCAGTTATTTTTCCAAGTTGGAAAAAGAAGTATCTGCCTTCGGTTAACTTTCAAAACAACAAGCAGTCATAAAGTTCCGTTAACTCTCTTGGACTGCCTGCCTCATCTCGGCTCTGGGGTCACTAATTCAGTAGCTATCTGTTGAGCACCTACTGGGTGCCAGACACTGTCCTCCTTCCGAGAATGCCATGCTGAAAAAGTCAGTCCAGATCCTACTCTCACTAAGCTGAACTTTTAGGGTGTATGTGGCTTGGGCAGGGAGGCATCGGGGTGGGGAATTGCCCCTCAGTAAATTAGCCTTGTACATAGTGCTTTCACGGTCTCTAGATTTCTAGAATCAGTGCATGGCAGAACTGGAAGATGCTTTGGAGGTGAGCTGCATGCGTGCTGAGTCGCTTCAGTCGTGTCCGACTCTGTGCGATCCAGTGGACTGCAGCCTCCATGGGATTCTCCAGGCAAGAATGCTGGAGTGGGTTGCCCTAGCCTCCTCTGGAGGGTCTTCCTGACCCAGGGGGTGAGCTAGTCTCTACCTTTTCACCTTTGAAAAGGAATGTAATGTACCTGGGCTCTGACAGCTTCACCTCCTGGGCTCAGCTCTGTCCTCAGGGACCTCAGGGAGGTGACCTAAGCCCTCTATGTCTTTCTTCTGCTCCTCTTTGTGAAGATAAAAATAGTAGCAGCCATAGATAGAAGTTAATAGGTGGATAACTCTGAGCATGGTGCCTGGGGTACGGTATAAACTCTAATAGCTAACTACGCTCCCCATCACCACCACAGTCACCTATAACATCCACCTATAACATCGTCATAATGAGGGAAGATGATCAGGGCTCACCAGTCATCCAATTACTAAATGAAGTCATGGCTAAAAGAGAGGACCATCTCTTGACTCCTAGTTTCAGTGGCCATGCCCTCACCTTGCCTAACCTGGCAACTGGCGCTGAGACTGCTGCCCAGCCAGGATGGACCCTTTCCTGGCTCTCAGGAGCCTCAGGTTTTGCTGAACAATTGCCCCTGAGCATCGGCTCCTGTCTCTCTGTCCTCCGTTTCCCTCTAGCAAGTCTGTATTCTCTAGACACATCGTTTTAAAGTTCATTATTGAAAGTGACAGTCAAATATTTTTTTGTCTAAACCAATAAAGATGCATAAATATGGAGCTATTCCATTAAGATTAATTCTGAACCATGTATTTTAAAAGGGAGTTCAGTAACCATGATGTGGTTTACATGACTACATTGATGTAATTAGTGAGTGGCCAGACGCTGTGTAAGTAGGAATATTAGTGAGCAGGGCTTTATCATTTGGTACATGGTTTCCAGTTGCTTTCAAAAGCTTTGGCCAGCTTATGCTTCAGCCATTAATAGGCAAATTCACCTCTTTCACAACAGCCTTTCCAACATTACCAGTTTTTTAGAATGTAATATATACTTTGCTGAGTGATGTCCAGATGTTAACCTTAACCTGCCTCTTCTAGGTGACTAATGAAGCTGGATGTTATTTGTATTTTCTGGACATGTCATTTGCTTGTGGACTGAGAGATAATTTATAGCATTTATTGACCCCCTTCCCCACCCAGGACGAAGGAAGAGATGTTTCTGAACCTGGGGTCCGACTGGTTCCTGCTCTTCATGCAGGGCCACATGCACCCCAGCACAGTGGTGCTGGGCTTGAAGCTGCTGCTGCACTTTCTGTCAAGCCCCTCCCTCCGAGGGCGATTTAAAGACGGCCNAGATGTTTCTGAACCTGGGGTCCGACTGGTTCCTGCTCTTCATGCAGGGCCACGTGCACCCCAGCACAGTGGTGCTGGGCTTGAAGCTGCTGCTGCACTTTCTGTCAAGCCCCTCCCTCCGAGGGCGATTTAAAGACGGCCTGCCTGCAGGCTCCTGGGTGGAGCGCAGCTCCGAGGGCACGGACATCGTGATGGGTGAGTGTGTGGCCCGCTCCCGGAGACAGGGTCCTGTGGGTGAGGAGCTGCCAGGACTAAGGCGCCTTCACGTTGCCTGCTGCAGCGTCACCTTGACCTTGACCCCTTCCTCCACCTCTGACTTCCTTTTTCAGACTCCTCCCCACGCGGCCTCACTCCACTTCAGGTGCTGGGGACTTCTTTCCACTCCTCAAAGTCTCCTTAACTCTTTCCTTCTTGCAGAGGTGCTTCCCCAACCCTCAGCCCCAGCGCGGCTCTCTGGCTGATGTGGATTCATCCTTTAGGTCGATTTTATGTCACTTCCTCCAGGAGAGGAGGGTCCCATGTCAGTTAGAGCACCTCTGTTACACTTTCTTTCTTTCTTTCTTTCTTTTTTTTTGGGCGGGGGGAGCAGTTAATCATAGCTGACAAGCATATTTTTATTTAGGCATTTAATTCTGTAATGTCTGTCCCTCCCACCACACTGCAGGCAGCTGACGAAGGCCTGGCGTTCTGTACATCCTATCAGAACAGTGCATTCTTATTGCCTGTGCACAGAGGGCTTGCTGCCTCTGAGGTGGCAGGCACCAGACAGGCATCCGTGTTTGGATGACTCAGTGGGCGCATCAGAAATAGGAAAAGAAGTTCTTACCGAGCCCATTCTTGCGTATGACGTGTTTCCTAATACTCCATTGTGTATATGTACCACAGCTTTCTTATCCATTCATCCGCTGATGGACATCTAGGTTAAACAACTGATTTTAATGACTGTACAGGGTGTACCTAGCAGACAGAACAAACAGTTTCTATTTTGCTTTAATAAAGAAATTTCTTTAAAGACGGTATTGGTCATTTTTAGCAGAAATGTGTTGTTTTTCATAAGGGAATGAAGTTAAATATTTTTGTTTTCTCATGAGATGTTTCTAAAAGGAAGAGAACTATATTTTTGTTAATTCTGTAGTAGATGGAAGCTTTCAGAGCAGCTGCACTAATTATATTAGTGCTCAGTGCCAAAACATATAAAATAACCCTCACTGATTGGTGTCTGAATTATGAAAAGGTAAAAACTTGCATAATAGAAGAACACCAGGCTCCTCCGTCCATGGAATTTTCCAGGCAAGAGTACCAGAGTGGGTTGCTATTTCCTTCTCCAATTTGAAAGAAAACAGTGCTTTTTTTGAAGTCTAATAATCTTTTTATCTAATCAAACTACTTTATCTTCTTTATAAACCATACTTTACAGTTACTGATTTAAAAGAAATTCCCTCTAGTGGAAAATCTGATCTCAGAATTGTGCATAATTTAGGGGGTCAACACTCCCAGGTCTCAACTCAAAGCCTAGCTTTGCTCCAAAGTCCAAGCCTGGCTCTGGTAGACTGTTTTCAAAGTCTCTTAATGATCTCTGCTAAATGTTCATTTAGGAATGGTACAGATCACCCTAAAATCCTGGTTGACTCACTCCTGAGGTCAGGGTTTTCCTCTGGCATGTTACCCTCCAAATAATGCTTCTACTAGGCTAAATATAAAAAATTAGTTTGCCATCTGAACCCTCCACCTAATAATATGTGACAGAGGCGTGGTGATGGGTGATGAATTTGCTAGCCCCAAAAGAGAAAGAAACGTGTGGGGATGAGGCTTTGAGAAGTATTGTAAGCTGCACATGGTAAATCCAGCATCTGCACATCATAGTTTGCCTTCAGTAATTTGGACCTCCCTCCTCAGCTCTGGGGCAATATTGCATATGCATGGTATATGATAAACTTATTTAACAGAGTTCCATCAAGTAAATATAAAAACTTCAATTTTGTTAAGGTAATAATATTGACCTTAAATTTTTGTTTTTATTTTTTGTCCAGTGGTTTCAGGAATGAATTGCTTGGTAGGAAATCAAGCAATACACTTCCCAGCCTGATATTATGTATGTATTGAGGCTAAAGAGTACTGTACAGAGGAGTGCCCTTATTCATAAAACATTAGAGGTAGAGAGGGTGGAGCCTTTCCATGTTTTAATAGCAAAGACCTCTCATTGTAAAAAATGAGATTATCCTTTTGAAACCATATAAATTACTGAAGGGAAATATGACCAAAAGTATATTTTGGTTAAATAGATGCCAGATGCCCATTTCACTGGATGATTACTATTCTAAATATTTTTCCATTAGCTAGTTTCAACTCAGGAAATAGATTAGACCCTTAATGGCCTAAGCAACCAGGAAATGCACAATATATTTATAGATTTCACCAGTGAATTTGAAATAAAACTTGTCTATTAAAACTTCTGATTGCAATACTCAATGTAAAATTTTTTAATGTTTTTTTAAATATTCTCTCTTCAGTTCAGTTGTTCAGTCATGTCTGACTCTTTGCAACCCCATGAACCACAGCACACCAGGCCTCCCTATCTATCACCAACTGCTAGAGTCCACCCAAACCCATGTCCATTGAGTCGGTGATGCCATCCAACCGTCTCATCCTCTGTCGCTTTCTTCTCTTCCTGCCCTCAATCTTTCCCAGCATCAGGGTCTTTTCAGATGGGTCAGCTCTTCTCATCAGGTGGCCAAAGTATTGGAGTTTCAGCTTCAACATCAGTCCTTCCAATGAACACCCAGGACTGATCTCCTTTAGGATGGACTGGTTGGATCTCCTTCCAGTCCAAGGGACTCTCAAGAGTCTTCTCCAACACCACAGTTCAAAAGCAGCAATTCTTCAGTGCTCAGCTTTCTTTATAGTCCAACTCTCACATCCATTCATGACTACTGGAAAAACCATAGCCTTGACTAGACGGACCTTTGTTGACAAAGTAATGTCTCTGCTCTTTAATATGCTACCTAGGTTGGTCATAACTTTTCTTCCAAGGAGTAAGCGTCTTTTAATTTCATGGCTGCAATTACCATCTGCAGTGATTTTGGAGCCCCAAAAAATAAAGTCTGACACTGTTTCCACTGTTTCCCCATCTATTTGCCATGAAGTGATGGGACCGGATGCCATGATCTTCGTTTTCTGAATGTTGAGCTTTAAGCCAACTTTTTCACTCTCCTCTTTCACTTTCAACAAGAGGCTCTTTAGTTCCTCTTCACTTTCTGCCATAAGGGTGGTGTCATCTGCATATCTGAGATTATTGATATTTCTCCTGGCAATCTTGATTCCAGCTTGTCTTCCTCCAGCCCAGCATTTCTCATGATGTACTCTGCATATAAGTTAAATAAGCAGGGGGACAATATACAGCTTTGATGTACTCCTTTTCCTATTCTCTCTTATCCCAACCCTTTTAAAAGTCTCATATTCTCAGTAAAGAGAAGAAGTTACCTAAAATCATATTTTGAGAAAAGCCTGAGTTTATATTAAGTTCTGGGAGTCAATTCCCACTGAGCCTAGATCCTGTGTTTTAGTAGTAGAAACTAATCCATTTCTGGTCTAATGTTGGAAATTTGTAGCAGTCTGACAAGGCAGCTACCATGGGCCATTCTGATGGCCCTGTTCAGACCTAGAGCTTCTCCAGTCCAAAAGGCACTGGCGGAAGCTTATCTTCACTTATTTAGCCCTTAGAGTTTAAAGACTGGGAGTGAATGTATCCTGTACTAGAACAAAGGCAAGACAGACTTTGGCTCCCATTAGGGCTCAGGCGGTAAAAGCGTCTGCCTGCAACGTGGGAGGGAGAGGGCAATGGCACCCCACTCAGTACTCTTGCCGGGAGACTCCCAGGGACGGGGGAGCCTGGCGGGCTGCCGTCTATGGGGTCGCACATAGTCGGACATGACTGAAGCGACTTAGCAGCAGCAGCAATGTGAGAAATCTGGGTTCGATCCTTGGGTCCGGAAGATCCCCTGGAGAAGCAAATGGCAACACACTCCAGTACTCTTAGGGCTTCCCTTGTGGCTCAGACGGTAAAGCGTCTGCCTACAACGCGGGAGACCCGGGTACAATCCCTGGGCCGGGAAGCTCCCCTGGAGAAGGCAATGGCACCCCACTCCCGTACTCTTGCCTGGAAAATCCCATGGACAGCGGAGCCCGGTAGGCTGCAGTCCATGGGGTCGCAAAGAGTCGGACACGACTGAGCGACTTCACTTCACTTCCGGTACTCTTGCCGGAAAATCCCATGGACTGAGAAGCCTCGTAGGCTACAGTCTATGGTGTCCTAGAGAGTTGGACACAACTGAGCGACTTCACTTTCACTTTTCAGGGCCCTTGCTTAACAGTCAGGACGGCTGATTCCCACTTTAACTTCTCCACTGAATAGCTTTATTGCGGGCTTTTGACATAGCAGTTGAGTTATGCTTATGTCAAAGCAGAGGCCCGGTACAGTTCTTAGACCATACGAGTGTAAATTCCACCTGTGATTTCATAGAATCTTGAAGTAAGCATTCTATTCCCCTTCAATGAGCATTGTTTTCTGCACCTGGTAAAGAAAGACATAGGCTCTTGAGATTGAGTGAAAAGGCTCAAATCATAGACATTTTAAACAAAATGAGATTGAAAGGTATTTGTTTATTTTTTATGGGAAATGAGGGATTAATGCATGGATTTTCACTGTGTATAGAAGTTTCTTTCATTGTCCTCCTGCTGCTGCTGCTGCTGCTAAGTCACTTCAGTCGTGCCCAACTCTGTGTGACCCCATAGACGGCAGCCTACCAGGCTCCCCCATCCCTGGGATTCTCCAGGCAAGAATACTGGAGTGGGTTGCCATTTCCTTCTCCAATGCATGAAAGAGAAAAGTGAAAGTGAAGTCGCTCAGTCTGTCCGACTGTTAGCGACCCCATGGACTGCAGCCCACCAGGCTCCTCCGTCCATTGGATTTTCCAGGCAAGAGTACTGGGGTGGGGTGCCATTGCCCTCCCCGCATTGTCCTCCTACAGTATTTTAATAGCCTGAATTCCTTGAGTTTTTCTTTCTGGTACCCCAGATGTTTAACACTGTCTTCTGTATGTAGGAAAAACAATAACTGTGTTATTGAATTTCGCTAAAGTACCACTTAAAAAAGTAAAGTGTAAACTGCCTTTTAGTATTTGCATTGTTTTAAGTCAGTTTTTCATGATTGATTGATGCTTATACAGTGACCTGTTTTTATTTGTTTGTACTAACAAGGGCATAGCTTTCATTAAATGTACAGTTCAAAGGAAAAGATAATTCAAATTATTGAAACTGAGCAGGAAACTCTGGGGCTCCTGGCCACAGAAGCCTTTCTCTGTCCCGTTTCTTGTTTGTAAGGTATAGACTCCAGCTTCCATGACCTTCCCTGAGTCCCAAAGGGTAGATTGAAATAGTTGCTAATCAGAGAAGGGAGGGAATGAAGACACAAAGGAGGCAACCACCTGAGGCCAAATCAAAAAAGTCTGAGAAGCTCATCAGGAGAGGTCACATTAAAGGAGTGCAGGCCCTGCACCCACCCTGATACTTATTAGCAACTCTGCCCTTGAATCATTGCTATAAAACTCCTCAGGAAAACCTCCCGACACACAGTTTTAGAGGCATGAGCCTGCTGTGTCCCCCTTTGCCTGGCAAAGCAATAAATCTGTTCTTTTCTACTTCATCCAAAACACTGTCTCCAAGATTCAATTTGGCACTGGTGCACAGAGGCCGAGTTTTCATCATCCCTCTTAATTTTAAAATAGTATATAGCCCTATTCGCATGCATATGCTCTCAGATTAGACTGACCAATTACATATTGGAATACCTGGACCAATTTAAAATACAGCTTAAGGGAATTCCTTGAGTCCAGTGGCTGGTACTCCATGCTTTCACTGCCTAGGGCATAGGTTCTATCCCTGGTCGGGGAATGGAACCCTGCAGGCTACATGGTACGTGCAGCCTAGGAGAAAGAAATGAAATAAAATGCAACTTAAAACTCATACAGAGGTAGGTTCACCACTACATTTTAAAGCATTTGCTTTTATTTTTCTGTTTTATTTATCATATTTTAAGTTAAATACCTTTAGATTAAAAAGCCCCAGGAAAAACACATGAAAAAACCTTTCCAAATTTAAGTTTAAGACACCACACTCTTCCTCCAACCCTGTACCCCACGTAATAGCTGCAAATCAAGTTAATCAAGTAGTATAAACCAAAAAGCATGGAAACACTATCCACCCCATCACCTGATTTTACAGGTCTCCACCAGCAGCTTTCCCCATGATGATATTGTCAGTCAAAAGTTCTTGTACCCAACACGCAGTGAGACCAGACAGACCAAAATGTCAGTTTGAAGCCCAGAAGGTTTATTACAGGGCCAAGTGAAGAGAACGAGTGCTCTTGCTCAAAAAAACCTGAACTCTCTGATGGTTTTTCGGGAAAAGTTTTTGTAGGAAAAATTTGGGCTGAGGGTTGCAGGTGTGTGATCTTCTTCTGATCTGTTGGTGATCAAGTAACAGGATGGTGTTGCAGGAATCTTGTACTCAGCCTGAAGTTACCATCCTCCACCTGAGTGGGAGCGTTAGTTCCAGCAGAAGAACACAAAGGTATTGTTACATGTATCCCTTGAAGACCCTGTTGCTGGGAAAGATTAAGGGCAGGAGAAGAGGGTGACAGAAGATGAGATGGTTGGATGGCATCAGCTACTCAATGGACTTCAGTCTGAGCAAACTCCTGGAGATAGTGAAGGATAGCAAAGCCTGGCGTGCTGCAGCTCATGGGGTTGCAAAGAGACACGACTGAGGGACTGAACCACAGCAACAGTCCCTTGATAAGGAACAGAGCCCTTCTTTATCAGTGTGCTCTTATTTCTTGACTGCTCCTCCGTTGTGCATTTCCTCTCACTGGCTCATACAGTAAAGTGTCTGCCTGCAATGCAGGAGACTTGGGTTCGATCCCTGGGTTGGGAAGATCCCCTGGAGAAGAAAATGGCAAACCACTCCAGTATACTTGCCTGGAAAATCCCATGGATGGAGGAGCCATGTGTCCATGGGGTTGTAGAGTCATACATGACTGAGTAACTTCACTTTTAATTAGTAACTGTTTGAATTTGCCCTTTGGAAATGAGAGAAGGTCTAGGAGGCTGAAACCTTTTTCTTACACACAAGAAATAGCGAACACAGAAGGCTTTTGTACCTGGAGGGGCCCCACAGGCTCCCGCTAGGTTTCGGTAGGAAGCACTGACCTTATCAAAGCTCTGTAACTACATCCATCATCTCTCTAGCTCTTGTTCTGTACAGATCCCAGAGGCTGAGATCTATAGTTAGTCAGACTTAGTTTGCTCTACCCTGCCACACTCCATTAAAGAATTACTTTTTTCCCCACTTGGCATCGTTTCTTCTTGCTTCTTATACCACTTTCTCACTTGGATCTTCCTCTCATTTTAAAAATGTAATTTGTTATTACTTTTTTAGTTGCCTAAGTCCTAGGCTTTGGTTTCCTCATCTTGTTGCAGGAAGGGGGACCCCTTCCAGGACGTGAAATGGGCTCTTATATAACACTAAGAAATGAATTATCTGAGGAGACACATGTACTGACAAAGCAAGAGACTTCATTGGGAAGGAGTGCCCGGGCCAAGAGCAGCAGGTGAGGGAACCCAGAACTGCTCTGCCACACGGCTCACAGTCCCGGGTATTGTGGTGATGGGGTTAGCTTCCAGGTCGTCTCTGATCAGCCACTGCGACTCAGGTCCTTCCTCGTGGTGCGTGCATCACCCAGCCGCAATGGATTCCACTGAGGATTCAGGGAGGTTGGTAGGGCTTACGGACTGGCCTCTCCTCTCTCCCTCTGGCCTTCCCTGAATTATTCCAGTTGTCGGCATTTTGTGATTTCTGTGTTCCTTTCCAGGACCTCCTGTTGTACGATAACTCATGCAAGTGGCCGCTCTCGTGCCTGGCCAGGGCTGGTGGTTTCAGTCAGTGGGTTCCCTAACAGTGTATAAATCAGGAGCTAGATTACAGTTAGTACCGATACTCTGTGAATTCATAGTGGTATGTACTTATGAATAAGTAAAATCGTCACCATTTTGAAGATAAATATATCAATAAATTATTTGTTGGAATTGAGGGTAGGGAGAAAACCTTTCTTCTACCCTCTCAGGTTTGGTTTCTTGGGAACTGTGAATTAAACTGACAAAAGTCATATATTTCTTCATTGATGTTAATATTTTTACGTGATTGGAAACTTCACAGAAAATAAGTGAAAAACCAAAGAAGCATTTGGACCTGGGGACCACTTGGCTTCCCATGGCACAGTGGTAAAGAATCCTCTTGAGAATGCAGCAGACACAAGAGATATGGGTTTGATCCCTTAGTTGGGAAGATCCCTGGAGTAGGAAATGGCAGCCCACTCCAGTATCTTGCCAGGATAATTTCATGAGCAGAGGAGCCTGGTAGGCTACAGTCCATGTGATCACAGAGAGTTGGACACGACTGAGCAATTGAGCATCTACACCCACCCACAGCACAAGAATTTGTGACAAGACAGGAAAAAGGGGCTGGGGCTTCTGGGAAAGTGCATTGTGGGAAGATGACTAGAAAATGTGTGAGGAAAGCATGGTAGATAAGGGTTGTAGAGGAGACATATTTACTAAAGGAAATTTCCTTTGCAAAAGGGAAATGTATGTCCTGCTTTTGGGCTTCCCAGGTGGCACACTGGAAAAGTTGCCTGCCAGTGCAGGAGGTGTGGGTTGAATCCCTGAAGATCCCATAGAAGAGGAAATGGCAACCCACTCCAGCATACTTACCAGGAAAATCCTGTGACAGAGGAGTCTGGCGTCTACAGTCCATGGGGTCACAAAGAGTCGAACACAGCTGAGCATGCAGGCACATGCCCTTCTTTTCGGCAGATAGGGGGAGGACATGAGCTCCTGCTATGTCTGCTGTCTCTCAGTTGTCTTCAGCTCTAAATAATCCTTAAGTCACATCAGCATATTTGGGGTGGTATATTCTGATCACCTTCAGAAACATAAGAATCTGAAAACCATTCAGAACCTCATGTCTCTGAAATTCATTAAATCTACTATAGGAAAGGAATCAATAATTGTCCCTCTATCCTTTGAGGTTCTTGGTTGAGACACCTCGTATAATAAAACACAGATTCATGGGATAAAAACAAATAGGAGTTTGATAACATGCACACATCTATATATATGGGAGATATCTGGGAAAACAGAGCAACTTCCCGACATTGCTCAAGAAACCATCTTTGATAGCTTTTCCAGGTAAAGACAAAAAATGTTTAGGGGGACTGTCATTTATGGGAGGAAAAGCACAGTAAACAGGGACAAGGTTATTATGCAGAACTTAAGTGCTTACCTTCTCCAGTGATAAGAGTTTATAGAAATTTAGAATCATCCTTCTCTTCCTGTTATAGAGAGAGACTATAAGTGTCTCTTACAAAAGGGTAACTTTTACTTGGTTTTCAGATCTTTTTCTATCTCTGCTATTTTCTTAAAATTAATAACTCTAAAATAATCATTATGCCAAAGAGGCATTTTTAGGGTGAATATTCTGTTCCCTTTTGCAGCTTTATAAAACTGATTGATGACATTGAATAATATTTAACCCTGTAACTAATTAATACTGACATATAAACAGTACCTATAACAATGAGGTACTCACAAGTGATTTTTGATTTTCCAATTTTAAGAATATTTAGTATCAAAATATCAAGTTGTATATATTAAGTACAGTTTTGTCAATTATACCTCAGTAAGGGCTGCAAGGAGATCCAACCAGTCCATCCTAAAGGAGATCAGTCCTAGGTGTTCTTTGGAAGGACTGATGCTGAAGCTGNCTGAAGAATTGATGCTTTTGAACTGTGGTGTTGGAGAAGACACTTCAGAGTCCCTTGGACTGCAAGGAGATCCAACCAGTCCATCCTAAAGGAGATCAGTCCTGGGTGTTCTTTGGAAGGACTGATGCTGAAGCTGAAACTCCAATACTTTGGCCACCTCATGTGAAGAGTTGACTCATTGGAAAAGACTCTGATGCTGGGAGGGATTGGGGGCAGGAGGAGAAGGGGACAACAGAAGATGAGATGGCTGGATGGCATCACCAACTCAATGGACTTGAGTTTGCATAAACTCCGGGAGTTGGTGATGGACTGGGAGGCCTGGCATGCTGCAATTCATGAGGTGGCAAAGAGTCGGATGCGACTGAACGACTGAACTGAACTGAATCTATAAAAATATCGAATCACTATGTTGTACACCTGAAACTAATATACTACTGTAGATCAGCCATACTTCAAATTAATTAACTAAAAGTTCAATCTGGAAAGATTTTAAAGAAAGAATGCTTCAGTATTTGGAAAGTACTCATAAATAATCTCAGAGAAGAGATTGAAAAAACTGAATAAACTATCAATGTCAACTATCAGATCAGCTGACAACACTGGATGGAGAGCAAGGATTTTAGACATTTTTAATTATGTTGTAAAACTCACCAACTAGTATGTATTGAACATCTGGATAGAAATCACTGGGATGAAGGTGGAGAATAAGATGATGGCGTTCTGAGGAAGAATTTCACAGCCGTAACTTTGGACGGTTCCCTGTAGGGTTTAACTGCTCTTACTCCTTTGTAAGGCCAGGAGCTTTGTGATGGCAGCAACCCTTCCTTCAAAGCCTAACTGTCCTAAACCCCAGGCCTCAAGGTCATCAAAGAGTTGATACCACTTTGCCTCATCTGTTATTGAGAACTAGTTCGATATTGATAATAATACCTAACATTCTGAGAAATATATACATGTGCCATGCACGTATCTATGTGTTTTACATCCATTCACTGATTCCGTCTGCATGGTGACCCAGTGAAGTGAATATCTGTATTGTCTCATCTCACAAATGAGTAAAGCCATAGAAAGATTACTCTGTTACTGTGTACCCACTGGTGAACTGGGGAAAGCTGACTACTCTGTCATGCTATCTCTTAATGACAAAAGCTAGCCCAAGGGCCTCCAAAAGTTGTTCTGCATGTTGCGTGTTGGGCAGGGTTGTGACCCAGGCGAGCTTGGGGATAGTCACCCAGTCCACCAGCTTGCCAGCTGTAGCCCGGAGGAGTGCATCTGCCCGCAAGGGCCTTTTCCTAACCAGCACAGAGGTGCTGGGAGCCAGGTACTGAGCTGAGTGCTTGGTGCGTATTATCTCGTTTCATCCATTTGTCCCCAGTCCTCTGCCTGTTCTGTTTTCAAGATCCCAGTGCTCCCTGCCCATGCAGAGAATTCTGTATTGCTTACATTTTAAGAAGTTTAGGTCACATGAATCATTTGTAGACCAATCTCTGAATACTACCTACTTGCTTCGATTTTTATCTGTCAAAAGATGCTACAGATATTAACTGATTCGGAAGCTTTAATTAAGCAACCAGGTCAACTAGGGGAGAATGGATAATTTTGAAAGAAGCTGTTAATAATTTAAAACATAAACTATTTTAAATCTATATTTTGTGCATCTTTGGTAGCAATATTTGTATCTACTCATTTGTTCATTTTGCATCCAACCAACACTCTCTTTTTTGTTTGGTTGGTTGGGTGTTTTTGTTTTGGATGGTCAGGCACTAAATTTGGTAGTGAGAATTCAATAAAGAATAAAATTATTGTTACCCTAAAGAAAATCCTAGTCAAATAAAGGAGAACTATAGGAAATAGAGCTTCCCTTGTGGCTCAGCTGGTAAAGAATGCGCCTGAAATGCGGGAGACCTGGGTTTGATCCCTGGATTGGGAAGATCCCCTGGAGAAGGGAAAGGCAACCCACTCCAGTGGTCTGGCCTGGAGAATTCCATGGACTGTATATAGTCCATGGGGTCGCAAAGAGTCGGACAAGACTGAGTAACTTTCACCCTATAAACTCTCTTTAGGANTGGTTTCTTGGGAACTGTGAATTAAACTGACAAAAGTCATATATTTCTTCATTGATGTTAATATTTTTACGTGATTGGAAACTTCACAGAAAATAAGTGAAAAACCAAAGAAGCATTTGGACCTGGGGACCACTTGGCTTCCCATGGCACAGTGGTAAAGAATCCTCTTGAGAATGCAGCAGACACAAGAGATATGGGTTTGATCCCTTAGTTGGGAAGATCCCTGGAGTAGGAAATGGCAGCCCACTCCAGTATCTTGCCAGGATAATTTCATGAGCAGAGGAGCCTGGTAGGCTACAGTCCATGTGATCACAGAGAGTTGGACACGACTGAGCAATTGAGCATCTACACCCACCCACAGCACAAGAATTTGTGACAAGACAGGAAAAAGGGGCTGGGGCTTCTGGGAAAGTGCATTGTGGGAAGATGACTAGAAAATGTGTGAGGAAAGCATGGTAGATAAGGGTTGTAGAGGAGACATATTTACTAAAGGAAATTTCCTTTGCAAAAGGGAAATGTATGTCCTGCTTTTGGGCTTCCCAGGTGGCACACTGGAAAAGTTGCCTGCCAGTGCAGGAGGTGTGGGTTGAATCCCTGAAGATCCCATAGAAGAGGAAATGGCAACCCACTCCAGCATACTTACCAGGAAAATCCTGTGACAGAGGAGTCTGGCGTCTACAGTCCATGGGGTCACAAAGAGTCGAACACAGCTGAGCATGCAGGCACATGCCCTTCTTTTCGGCAGATAGGGGGAGGACATGAGCTCCTGCTATGTCTGCTGTCTCTCAGTTGTCTTCAGCTCTAAATAATCCTTAAGTCACATCAGCATATTTGGGGTGGTATATTCTGATCACCTTCAGAAACATAAGAATCTGAAAACCATTCAGAACCTCATGTCTCTGAAATTCATTAAATCTACTATAGGAAAGGAATCAATAATTGTCCCTCTATCCTTTGAGGTTCTTGGTTGAGACACCTCGTATAATAAAACACAGATTCATGGGATAAAAACAAATAGGAGTTTGATAACATGCACACATCTATATATATGGGAGATATCTGGGAAAACAGAGCAACTTCCCGACATTGCTCAAGAAACCATCTTTGATAGCTTTTCCAGGTAAAGACAAAAAATGTTTAGGGGGACTGTCATTTATGGGAGGAAAAGCACAGTAAACAGGGACAAGGTTATTATGCAGAACTTAAGTGCTTACCTTCTCCAGTGATAAGAGTTTATAGAAATTTAGAATCATCCTTCTCTTCCTGTTATAGAGAGAGACTATAAGTGTCTCTTACAAAAGGGTAACTTTTACTTGGTTTTCAGATCTTTTTCTATCTCTGCTATTTTCTTAAAATTAATAACTCTAAAATAATCATTATGCCAAAGAGGCATTTTTAGGGTGAATATTCTGTTCCCTTTTGCAGCTTTATAAAACTGATTGATGACATTGAATAATATTTAACCCTGTAACTAATTAATACTGACATATAAACAGTACCTATAACAATGAGGTACTCACAAGTGATTTTTGATTTTCCAATTTTAAGAATATTTAGTATCAAAATATCAAGTTGTATATATTAAGTACAGTTTTGTCAATTATACCTCAGTAAGGGCTGCAAGGAGATCCAACCAGTCCATCCTAAAGGAGATCAGTCCTAGGTGTTCTTTGGAAGGACTGATGCTGAAGCTGAAACTCCAATACTTTGGCCACCTTATGTGAAGAGTTGACTCATTGGAAAAGACTCTGATGCTGGGAGGGATTGGGGGCAGGAGGAGAAGGGGACGACAGAGGATGAGGTGGCTGGATGGCATCACCAACTCAATGGACATGAGTTTGAGTGAACTCTGGGAGTTGGTGATGGACAGGGAGGCCTGGCATGCTGCGATTCATGGGGTCGCAAAGAGTCAGACACGACTGAGCAACTGAACTGAACCAAACTGAACTGAAGGCCGAAAAATGGGCTTCCCTCGTAGCTCAGTCGGTAAAGAATCTGCCTGCAATGCAGGAGACCCGGGTTTGATTCCTCAGTTGGGAAGATCCCTTGGAGCAGGAAATGGCAACCCACTAAGTATTCTTGCCTGGAGAATCCCATGGACAGAGGAGCCTGGCATGGTGTTGCAAGAGTTGAACACGACTTAGCAACTAAACCACCACCAAGGCTGAAAAACCAAAAGAATATTTGAGTGTTCTGGTTGTAATCTCTGAGGCAAAGACTTTGTCAAAGTAAAAGAAAATTTATCACAGCTATGAATCAGTGGCTCATTTTTTGCACTAATTATGAGGCAATGTCATTTGAGTTGAAATTAGAAATTATTTTCAAAAGTCTGATGGTTAGAAGTAAATCTGGGATCAAAAATAATCCCTCTCTTAATTTACTATGTGTCCAGGGTTCCCAACTCAGGTCAGTCCTCACTTCCAGGGGACATTCGGCAATATTAGGAAAATTTGTCACAACCTTAGGGGAGGGGTGCTACTGGTTTCTAGTGTGTAGAGGCCAGTAATGGTATAAAAATATCTTAAAGTGAACAGGACAACTCCATGCAGCAAAAGTTATCCATCTCAAAATGTTACTAATACCAAGGTTGAAAAACTTTTCTGTATGTGACTGTGACTCAGGATGGGTTCTGCAGTTTGATGTGCCTATTCATGTTTAATTCTAGTAGGTCTTGAAGATAAAATAATAGTCGTTAAAAATGTCACATCTCAGGTGCTTCTCTCGTGGTCCAGTGGTTAAGACACTGTGCCTCCACTGCAGGGGACATGGATTTGATCCCTGGTCGAGGATCTAAGATCCCACATGCTGCAAGGCCAAAAAAATATAAATAAATAGAATAATTTTTTAAAAAAAAGAAAGGAAAGAGGCTGTATGAGATTAGATTTTCACAGTGGATTCTTGATTTTGGTCTGAGTCAGTATTATTACTATGGTAAAACAAAAAGAGAAGGGATTTAAAAGATCCTACTAACTGGTACTAAGTGTCCCATCTGAGAAGGTTTAAAAACTGAGTAAATTATTCTTACATAGATAAGTCTTGTATCCTCAAAGTGGAGTCATGGGCTGTTAAGCTAAAGTGGACTTGACCAATCATTTAGTCCAATGCTGTTGCTTTAAAGTAAAATAAGAAGCTGCGTATCTAAGCTCATGTGGTGTTTTGGTTGCAGAGCCAAAACAAGTCATGATTACAGTCGAGGCACAAGGCACTTCCTTCTCCATGAAGACAGTCATCACATTTGCAGGTTCTTTTCATTGGCTCATTTCAGTTGACCCTCCCTCGACTCTGCATCAAGGTTTGTTCATTGTGGACTTTAAGAAAACTCAGTGAGGAACTGATTTTGTGAATAAGGGACTTGGCAGTTGCAACCCTACAGCATTTACACAATTGCAGCATGATATTAAAAATGAGGGAGGGGAGAAGTGACAATGGTAGGGTAGGAATTTCCCTTGAATCCTCAAAATGATAGACCTGGAATTCTACTTACTATCCTCTCTTTCCCAACAGTAGTTGGATTTCTACAGTCATTTTCCCTTCAGTCATTTGCCTCTTTCCTTTTTTAAAAAAGTTTCCATTATTATACCTAATAGATTCAATAGCATTCATCTTTACTCATTGCAATGCTATAGTGAAAAGAAGGACATGGCAACCCACTCCAGTGTTCTTGCCTGGAGAATCCCAGGGGCGGCGGAGCCTGGCGGGCTGCCGTCTGTGGGGTCGCACAGAGTCGGACACGACTGCAGCGACGCAGCAGCAGCAGTGAAAAGAAGAAAGTGTTAGTCACTTAGTCATGTCCAACTATTTGTGACCCCATGGACTGTACCCCTCCAGGCTCTTCTGTCCATGGAATTCTCTAGGCCAGAATACTGGAGTGTGTTGCCATGCCCTTTTCCAGGGGATCTTCCCCACCCAGGGATCGAACCTGGGTCTCCTGCATGGCACACAGGTTACTTACCAACTGAGCCACCAGGGAAGCCAAGATGTGTTTTTTTCTTAAAAAAAAAAAAAAAAAAAAAAAGGTTTTTCCAAAATGGTGATGTTAAAGAACAGAGTTTTCAGGAATCTTAACAATTTAGGTAGCATCATGAAGTGGTAGCTTTACTAAAATGCCATGTCACAACCAGATACATTTTTTTTTTAAGTGTAAACCAGACATGTGACATATCTTGAAACTGGGGATTTGAAGAAATATTGTTGGAGAAGGAGATCTATAGAAATCATCATTATTGGTAGTAATTAGAGTATATCCTGATCTAATTTGAGATTTTCAAAATAATTAGGCTGTTGAGTGTAGAGGTCAGAATAATTATCACCATTTCAATAACTTTAAAATATTAATGTGTTGAAGTAGCATCTCATTTGGTATCAGTGGGGGGAAAAATGTTTAACCATTATTGCAAAAAGCACTAAACCTCTGTTACTGCCTGATTAGCTGGTTAATGTGTTTTCCTTTATACTTTTTAAATGCTGTTCTCTAATTTTTTGTTCAAGTTTTTTTTCCTGAAAACATGCTAATTTCATGTGCTTTAGCCCTACAGAAGAGAATGTTGCTTAGCAACCACCAAAATAACTAATAAGCCTATATCTTGTAAAGCCTTAAAAGACTTATTTGTCTTAAATTTATGTATTTCTTTATTGGGGTGGCTTAGACAGTAAAGAACCTGCCCGCAATGTGGGAGACCCGAGTTTGATCCTTGGGTCAGGAAGATCCCCTGGCAACCTACTCCAATATTCCTGCCTGGGATATTCCATGGACAGAGGAGCCTGGTGGGCTACAGTCCATGGGGCTTCAAAGAGCCTGACACAACTGCGTGACTAACACTTTATTGATCATTAAAATCAAGAGGAGGTTTGTTTCACTTTGAATTTCTTCCAACTTCTGCTTTTATAGGTTAATTTATAGATGTTGCATGTTTTGTAGCAAAAACAAAGCATATTTAACATGAATGTCTCTTTTTTCCCATCAATCTCTTAACGTTGCACTGTGTTCATCATTTGCGTTAGTTATTTTTTTCTGATAGGATGGCCTATCAGTGATACTGCTGACTAAAGAAATGTTTTCTAATTCATTGGATATAGAATTCTACAATATTGGTTGTTAATGCTAAGAAGCTAATATATTAAGTACATTAAAGTTTTAAGAGAGGGAAATGCTAAAAGATTCATTGGAAGTGGTTGATATTACATATAGTGATTTTATTTTTGGTTGTTTGACCTGGAAGTACCTCAGAAGAGTCATCTGAACTAAGGGCTTCGAGTGGGAGGTGGCGCTGCCACATTCAGTCTCCTGTCAAACTCGCCACTTAGCCTTGGCATGTTCACTTGTCAGAGGTGTAAGTCTTCCCACTATGGCATGCAGAGCTCTGCCATTGTTATTCACGTGCTCAGTTGTGTCTGATTCTGTGAGACCTCATAGGCTGCAGCACACCAGTCCTCTGACGGTCTCCTGGAGTTGGCTCAAGTCACGTCCATTGAATTAGTGATGCTATCCTACCATCTCATCCTTTGCCACCTCCTTCTCCTTTTGCCTTCAGTCTTTCCCAGCGTGAGGGTCTTTTCCAGTGAGTTGGCTCTTGGCATCAGGTAGCCAAAGTGTTGGAGCTTCAACTTCAGCATCAGTCCTGCCAATGAATATTCAGGGTTGATTTCTTTTAGGATTGACTGGTTTGATCTTCTTGCAGTCCAAGGGACTCTCAAGAGTCTTCTCCTGCACCAGAGTTAGAAAGCATCCTTCCATTTTAGTTCACTGATTCCTAAAATATCAATGTTCACTCAATTTACCTTGATTCATGGACCTAATATTTCAGGTTCCTAGGCAATATTGTTCTTTACCACATCAGACTTTATTTTCACCAGCAATTCACTATCAGACACATCCACAAGTGAGCATAGTTTCTGCTTTGGCCCAGCCTCTTCGTTCTTTCTGGAGCTATTTCTCTGCTCTTCCCTGGTAGCATATTGGACACCTTCTGACTTGGGGGAGTCATCTTCTCATGCCATATCTTTTTTCCTTTCTATACTGTTTATGGGTTTTGGGGGCGAGAATACTCAAGTGGTTTGCTATTCCATTCTCCAGTGGACCATGTTTTGTCAGAATTCTCCACCATGACCTGTCCATTTTGGGTGGCCCTTCAGAGCATGGCTCATTATTTCATTAAGTTACACAAGGCTATGATCCCTGTGATGATTTTGGTTAGCTTTCTGTGATTGTGGGTTTCGTTCTGCAGACTGTGGGATTGTAGTTCTTGTTTCTTCTGTCTGTCCTCTAGTGGATGAGAATAATAGGCTTATGCAAGCTTTCTGATGCAAGGGACTGGCTGTGGGGAAAACTGGGTTTTGCTCTGGTGGGCAGACCATGCTCAGTAAATATTTAATCCAGTTTTCTGCTGATGGGTAGGGCTGTGGTCCCTCCCTGTTAGTGTTTGGCCTAAGGCGGCCTTTCCTGGAGTCTACAGGCTCTTTGATAGGGCTAAAGGCAACCTCTAAGAGGACTTATGCCAACGTGTACTTCCCAAGACTGCTGCTGCCAGTACCCCTGCCCCCTCAGCAGGCCGCTGCTGACTCACACCTCTGCAGGAGACCCTCAAACACTCACAGATATGGCTCAGTCTCTTGGGGGGTCACACTGATATAAATATATATCAAATAAGATGCATATGTGCCAGAGTCACACAGTTTAGGACAAAAAAATAATCTTTTAAGAGAGGTATGTATGAGAGAGGGGCTTCCCAGGTGGCACTTGTGGTAAAGAAGCCACCTGCCAGTTCAGGAGACGTAAGAGTTGCAGGTTTGATCCTTATGTCGTGAAGATCCCCTGGAGAAGGAAATGGCAACTCACTCCAGTATTCTTACCTGGAGAATCCCAGGGACAGAAGAGCCTGACAGACTACAGTCCATAGGGTCACAAAGAGTTGGACATGACTACAGTGACTTAGCTATGTGTATGAGAAAGAGAGAGAGAGAGAGAGAGAGTGAGACAAAGAGAAAAACGAAGATAATGTGGAGAAGAATGGTGAGGAGAATAAGAAAATGTTATAGTTGAAATTTAAAAATTCTTTGAACCTTATTAAGACCAGCTTACTGTTCAGTTTTTCCAGAGGAAAAGAAAAATTTACAAGATCACTAATAGTGACTAAAATAGTTAATAAAAGTAGACACTTATTAATGCTTCAGTTCTGTTTTTCCAAGCACAGATAATGGGCAATTTCTTTTATCCTTTATAAAGTTTAATGCCAGAACTCTTTGCTTAACTTGAAGTTTATTTAGCCTGCTTTATGAACCAGTTTTCTTGTAAACTCTATTTTAGGCAGTTCTCCTTTATACGTGGGAATAGAAAACTGAAAATCAGATAGACATTTGATAACTGAAATTTATATAAAATGAGACTTGTATTTATTTTAGCTCTTAATTTTAACTTACTCCCATAGCCTAGTTATTTGATATAGATGGTAAAAAACAATACCCATCAGTCACTAATTAGAGTTTTTCCCTCTTTCCCTGTTCTTGCACTCTTTGAAAGAGAAATACAAGTAGTGAAATGACAAAGAACTAGTTGGCCATTAGCAGAAGCAAAAGACATTATATACATAAATTAAAGTTGTCCACAAGCCACTAAAAAGGATTTGTATCCAGTTTTACAGTCTGACCATTTATTCAGATTTGCTTGTGTAGAAACATAATTCCAGCTAGTTAATTTTTTGTTTCACCGTTATCTCAATTTTAGTTAAACGTTGGTCTAAAAATATGTCAATCTCCTATTATATTGCACAATTAAAATTTTCCCTAAATGTATGCTAAGTTTAATATAAAACAACAATTCCATAGCAGTTTTGAGTATTTAAAATTTGTATTTAAGAACACACTAAGGATTTTAATACAGGATAATAAGGACAACATAATAAGGAATGTGGGCTTCCCAGATGGCACATTGGCCAATGCAGGAGACTCAGGAGAGGTGGACTTGATCCCTGGGTCAGAAAGATCCCCTGGAGTAGGAAATGGCAACCCACTCCAGTATTCTTGCCTAGAAAATTCCATGGACAGAGAAGAAGTCCAAGGGGTCACAGAGAGTCGGACACAACTGAGCAACTGAGCATGCATGCAATAAGGAATGCATGAGCCAGAAATTCTAGAAGTGAATGGCTGATTATTTTGCCTCTGATTCTTTATGTATCAGGTTAACTAGTAAACTACTTAACCTAGTTAAACTAGGCCTTCCTCACCTAAATAATGTGAAGCTTTACTTAGATCTCAGTGAACATTTAAAATAAGGAAGATGTTTTGCATAATATGTATATCCTTAGGCCTGAAGGTGGTTGTCATATTAGACTCAGTGACTGAAAATGAAACCTTTAGTCAGCTATGCAGGCCCTAATATTCCCTCTTAACTTCCTGCTTAGTTTGAAGTGGAATTAAAGCATAAATTAAAGCATAAAGATTTTAGCTATTTTTATGATTTTTATGATTTTAAAGAGAGAGTCTCTATGATGACACTTGCTAACACTTCTTAAGCCTGAAATCACTTTTTTGGAAAAAATTTTAGATGAAATATAAAAAGTAAATTCTTATCAAAATGAATAAAAATAGAATGCTGCTGCTAGTTATGACTACTGTTAAAAAATTATCAATACCTTTTTATTATTTTACTACCAGCCAATTAAGCAATTCACTGTTGCTCTTAACACAAAGAAAAAGCTAATTTTTAGCATTGTAAAAGCCACCATTGACAGTTCAAAGAATGCTGTCTCAGTTCACATGGTATTTCTTGTAGCAGACTCTTAGTGTGACACCGCAGTTGTCAGTAGGTTGCCTCCCGTCTTTTCCTTTAATTTGCAAATGCCTAGTAATAAATATTATTAGATGCAATGAGTTTTAGTTCATATTTCAATATACAGTGATATAATATTAAAAACAAAATATTTAAAACATTTAATATAATATGTAAAACAAAAGAGAAGAGAAATACAGAATCTCACTTAGATGTGTATAAGAGACAGTCCTCGTGGTGCGTGCATCACCCAGCCGCAATGGATTCCACTGAGGATTCAGGGAGGTTGGTAGGGCTTACGGACTGGCCTCTCCTCTCTCCCTCTGGCCTTCCCTGAATTATTCCAGTTGTCGGCATTTTGTGATTTCTGTGTTCCTTTCCAGGACCTCCTGTTGTACGATAACTCATGCAAGTGGCCGCTCTCGTGCCTGGCCAGGGCTGGTGGTTTCAGTCAGTGGGTTCCCTAACAGTGTATAAATCAGGAGCTAGATTACAGTTAGTACCGATACTCTGTGAATTCATAGTGGTATGTACTTATGAATAAGTAAAATCGTCACCATTTTGAAGATAAATATATCAATAAATTANGGTTTCCCCTTCTGTGAACTGGGGATAATAAAACCAGTCGAATAGTATTTCTGTTAAAACTAAAAGAAATACAAAATAGTTAAAGCCCCCCACCCCACCCCGACCCCTGGCACAACAACTGTTAAATATGTGTTATTTTTCCTCTCCTTCCACCTTCACCCCTAATCAAATTCAGTTGATATCTTTGAACCGAAGTAGATTACAGGTTCTAAGCTTCTGGATAAGCTGTTACTCTGAACTATTGCATAGGATATTTCTTTTGACTCTAAAATACAAATGAATGCTGGAAACCTTATTATAATACAATTATGAAGAAGAATTATGTGTTTGCACGTGATAGCCCATTGTAACTGTTTTCTTGATCGGGTTTTAACAGATGGATATCGTTATACAACAAATGTTCTCTTTGTTCCCTGTTCTTGTCACAATTGCTGGATTTATTAAAAGGTAACTGATTAGGCTCTGTTTGCACTGCAGTCAGGAAGCTGGAGAGGGAAGCTACCTGTAAGAGATGCCCGCCCACCCCATTATCAGTCTTTTACCTCCACTAACCTGCTTCATTATTTCTGACAGAAGGATTTGTGTAAATTACCAAATCACTCTCAAACAAAGCAACACCTAGAAAGATTAATTGCGTTGGGAAAACAGGTACAGGATTGAAGTTGTGTGACACTTTTTATTTCTCCCTCCTGAATTTTTTATTAACTGGACAAAAAAAAATAGAAATGTAGGTACTGACTGCCCTCATACAGTGAGAACAGCCCCCGCCTCATTTCCAAAGGTTATATTCCTTCTTCTTTTCCGTTTCTGACAGATGATCTTACCCCTCCAGCCTTTTCTCTTTTTTCTTTTTTGGCCACATGGCGTGGCTTGCAGAATTTCAATTCCCTGACTAGAGATTAAACCCAGGCCATAGCAGAGAAAGTGCTGAATCCTGACCACTAGACCACCAGGGAACTCCCCATCATTTTTACTAACGTTGATAATAATAGCAACGATCACTAATCAGATACTTTATGGAGCCTGGCGGCTTAGTAAGGACTTTTATATGCATTTATCTTATTCCTCATAACATCGGTACTATTATCATTTTCTCATTTTATGGATGAGAAGACCAATAGTGAGACAGCCTGTGGAACTTGCTCATGGTCAAAAAGCTAGTATGTGGCAAAGTATTGTATCAAACCAGGGTATTTTGAACCCTGGAGTCCATGTGTTAACCATTATACTGTGCTTCCTCTAATGACCTAATGAAAAAAAAAAAAAAAAAGTGGAGGCTAGAAAGACAAAAACCCTGTAGTCTGCATGATCTGCCCTTGGCCTACATTCCTTGTATTCCAAATTTGTTGACCTGAGATTAGAAACCTACCACAGGCTGATTCAAAACTGCCTTTGAAACCTTATTTCCTACTGTATCTCAATATCAGTTCACCACTCTGACCAGGCTAATGTTATTTTTTCTCTTAAAAAAATTACTTTGCTTATGAAACCTAATCCATTTTTTGCCCCATGAAGACTTTCCTGTCTGCAGAAGGACTAAATTCTATAACAGTCCTACTGTTACTTGAGAAATACAGTGCATTGTGTTGCGTAACCTGAAGCGTGTGAGTGTGAAGGAGATCCCAGCATGGGAGGAGCAATGGTGTCTGGCTCAGGGCTGATCCTCCCTGCATGTTTGCTAACTTCCCCTATCTTACTTTAGTCATGAAGGGCATGACACGCACTTTGCAGCCAGACAGGCTGGTTTTGGAATCCTGTCAATTCCATTTCTGACTGTTGAGAACAGAGTCAAATCCCTAAACTTCTCCACACTTGAGTTGCTTCATCTATAAACCAAGGATATTTGTAGTACCTACTTGGTTGACTTATGTGAAGATTAAGTGAGAGTCTGTGTCTAGGGCAGAGTGGGTACTTACTAAACACTAGCTATTATAGAAGAATTTTAGTGTAAGTTGTTGTTCAGTCGCTCAGTCATGTCTGACTCTGCAGCCCCATGGAGCGCAGCACACCAGGCTTCCCTGTCCTTCACTATCTCCCACAGCTTGCTCAAACTCACGTGCATTGGTTCAGTGAGGCCATCTAATCATCATTGTATCAAACCAGGGTATTTTGAACCCTGGAGTCCATGTGTTAACCATTATACTGTGCTTCCTCTAATGACCTAATGAAAAAAAAAAAAAAAAAGTGGAGGCTAGAAAGACAAAAACTGTAGTCTGCATGGTCTGCCCTTGCCCTACTTCTGTCGTCCCCTTCTCCTCCAGTCATTATTATAACTAGTTCTATTTTACTATATTACAAATCTATAAGCCCATCTTGTGCATGTTGTGGGCATTCCGTAAATGCTGCTATTTTTATTTTTATTGATATAATTCACATACCATGAAATTCTTCCTGTTTTAACTGCAGAATTTTAGCCAAGTCCACGGCTTCATGCTCCAGTGTATAACCTACTACAGGGATCTGAGGGCTCATTTGGAAGGGAGTTATCCAGGTTGGGTCACCAGCCCTACAGGAAGAACTTGAGACAAATGAATACTTGAATGAAAAGGAGCTTACAGTTCATTGTTCCCTAAACCTGCCTTCTGACCTTGTGAAAAAAAGGAAACTGAAACATACTCCATGTGGAATGGTTTGATTTAGTGGTCAGTAAAACTTTTTAAAAGTTATTCAAATGCTTTAGAAATTAAGGTGAAGGTATTTGTAATTAAAATTCAGTTGTATATTCTGCTCAAAATGAGACAAGATGCAGCATTACTTGTATTCCTGGATTGTGTTTGAAACCATCCTCACTGAGGGTGATATTAATAGCAAATAGCAGTGAATGCTTTCAGTTCAGTTCAGTCGTTCAGTCGTGCCCGACTCTGCAACCCCATGGACTGCAGGACGCCAGGCTTCCCTGTCCCATCACCAACTCCTGGAACTTACTCAAACTCATGTCCATCAAGTTGGTGATGCCATCCAACCATCTCATCTTCCATCGTCCCCTTCTCCCCCTGCCTTCAGTCTTTCCCAGCATCAGGGTCTTTTTCCAATGAGTCAGTTCTTCGCATCAGGTAGCCGAAGTATTGGAGTTTCAGCTTTAGCATCAGTCCTTCCAATGAACATTCAGAACTGATTTCCTTTAGGATTGACCGGTTTGATCTCCTAGCAGTCCAAGGAACTCTCAAGAGTATTCTCCAACACCACAGTTCAAAAGCATCAATTCTTTGGCACTCAGCTTTCTTTACGGTCCAACTCTCACATCCGAACATGACTACTGGAAAAACCATAGCTTTGACTATATGGGCCTTTGTTGGTAAAGAAATGTCTTTGTTTTTTAATATGCTGTCTAGGTTGGTCATAGCTTTTCTTCCAAGGAGCAAGTGTCTTTTAATTTCATGGCTGCAATCACCATCTGCAGTGATTTTGGAGCCCCAAAGAATAAAACTCTGCCACTGTTTCCATTGTATCTCCATCTATTTGCCATGAAGTGATGGGACTGGATGCCATGATCTTAGTTTTCTGAATGCTGGGTTTTAAGCCAATTTTTTCACTCTCCTCTTTCATCAAGAGGCTCTTTAGTTCCTCTTCACTTTCTGCCATAAGTGTGGTGTCACCTGCATATCTGAGGTTATTGATATTTCTCCTGGCAATCTTGATTCCAGCCCAGCATTTCTCATGATGTACTCTACATACAAGTTAAACAAGCAGTGACAATGCACAGCCTTGACGTACTTCTTTCCAGATTTGGAACCAGTCTGTTGTTTCATGTCCGATTCTAACTGTTGCTTCTTGACCTGTGTACAAATTTCTCAGGAGGCAGGTCAGGTGGTCTTGTATTCCCATCTCTTTAAGAATTTTTCGTAGTTTGTTGTGATCCGCACAGTCAAAGGCTTTGGCATAGTCAATAAATCAGAAATAGATGTTTTTCTGGAACTCTTTTGCTTTTTGATGATCCAGAGGATGTTGGCAATTTAATCTCTGGTTCCTCTGCCTTTTCTCAATCCAGCTTGAACATCTGGAAGTTCATGGTTCACATACTGTTGAAGCCTGACTTGGAGAATTTTGAGCACTACTTTGCTAGTCTGCTACTTTGCTACAATTACCACACAGTTGCACTCATGTCACACAGTAGCAAAGTAATGGTCAAAATCTCCAAGCCAGGCTTCAACGGTGAATGCTTAGGAGCACCTGAAATACTTATTTTTGGTTAGGTAAAATTTAAGTCAACTCTCTGATGCTGGGAGGGATTAGGGGCAGGAGGAGAAGGGGACGACCGAGGATAAGATGGCTGGATGGCATCACGGACCCGATGGACGTGAGTCTGAGTGAACTCCGGGAGATGGTGATGGACAGGGAGGCCTGGCGTGCTGCGATTCATGGGGTCGCAAAGAGTCGGACACGACTGAGCGACTGAACTGAACTGAACTGAACTGAAAATTTAAGTGAATATGTTAAGAAACAAAATTCAAGTGAATAAATTTTAAAGATCTCACTGGCTTTATTCAACAGCTCTTGCATGGGAAGCAGCCAGTCTAGCAGACAGAATGGCGCTCTGAGGAGCTGTACTTTTATAGGCGGACGGAGCAGAACCAGGAAAATCACACTAGATGAAAGAGTGGAGTGGCTACTGCAAGATCACTTTCCCTTAGGGGAAAGTCACCTGCTCTGTCAGGCAGATTACCTAACTAGTGCTGATCGGGTGCTTCCTGGCTTAAGATTTCATTTCTGGGAGAGAAGAAACGGTAGCAGTCTTTGGTGACATGAAGCTTTAGCATAAGGGACTCCATGTTGGACCTGTTGTCTTGTTTTTAATAGTTAGCTGTGGGTTTTAGAGTTACAAATGTGGTAGAAAGCTGACTTGTTAAAGCCTGCAGCTGCTCTTTCATAGTCTGGAATGTACCTCACCATCATTCTTTGCAGTGAGATGCAAATGAAGAAGTAAGATAACCAGTATAACAGTTAAGCAAGTATTTGTGTCCCACTGGTTTTTGTTTTCTTCGTTTAACTCTAGGGATTTTTTTTTCTTTTTTAATAGTCTGTGTTTTCTGAGGTTTTGAATTTGCCTAGCAATTACTGGCAAAGATAAGAAAGATAATGAGCTGAACGGTTGGAACTTGACACAAGAATAATGGTTTTCTTTATTTACATTTGCATGATTTTGAAAAGAACCAAGATTTCTTTTATTTATCTTCTACTTCTTGTTCTTTTCCCTTTTGTAAAACTCAGTATGTTACTGGACTATTCTGAAATCCAGAATCTTCTGAAAAGTTTTCTTCTATTGATACTTCTATGGTTTCTCTCTCATTTTATCTCTTGTTCCTCCACTGAGAGCACTTGGGTTTTAGTAAAGTGCACTCCTACATGTAAAGAGAAACCTCCTTGGAATATTGCTTTTCTGTGATTAAGAAAGGGTAGAATTTTGTCTTTCTTAGAGTTCTTTACCTCTATGTCAATACCATGAACGTTTTGTGACAGTCCATTAAAACTGAGTCATGTATACTCCATGAATATTTATATTGAATTGAATCTATTATTATTATTAATTGAATCTATAAAGATGTTACTGATTGATTAGACGAACCCCTGGGGAAGAAAAAACCGTCTCTACCAGGCTTTGTCAGTACGTGGTGCAGGCACAGGAGACCTTTCTGTCCTCTAGGCCATATTTTTGTCCTGGTGGTTTTGTCTTCTATCTTATCCCGATTTTATGGCTGTTGTGATGACAGTGTTCAACAGGTAGAACCTGAGGCATGGGAGAAATAGTCTTTAAAGCCACTCTTGTGAGATAATTTTTTAATGATGTGTGTTCATTTTTTAAATGTATTCGCTGCTTTGATGGTGGATAACAAAATACTGCTTCCATAATTAAACTACTTTACTTTGCTGCATTTGGGGAGAACACAGAAATACAAAATGTTCACATCTTATTCAGGCTTCTCTTGATTTTTGTTTTGGCTTTTACTAAATTTGACTCTTGAGAATAGATGTTCTCTGAAGGCCAGAAATGGTTTATTAAACTCACACTCATTTATTATGACCCAGTTATATTTTTGTTAAATAGGAATAATCCCAGAAAAATGGCCATTGGAACAAAATCAGCTAACAGAGTAAAATCTGTAAAAAATTTTAAAACAGCATTCAAAAATCATTGGAGATATTTATTAATATTTGTTAATTTTTTTATCTTAATGAGATCTAGAAGCCTTTTGAAAATTATTTTGTAGCCAGTTTGGCTTCTGAAAAGAAGGACTGTAAAGAGTAACTAATAAAAAGTGAAGCAACTGTCACCAAATCTTTTAAAAGCAAAAGAGTTGATATTAGAAAATCCAATTTAGGGTATAAAGTAGAAGGCACTTGTTGGGACACATTATAGCAACCGTGGGGGGTACTTTCCTAACATTTGGGATTAATGTTACCCTTTGTGTTTCATTCTGATAGAGATTAAAAAGGTATTCTCACCTTCAAATCCTCCAATAAGCCTATTTACTGGAGCGGAAAAGGACACACTGCTTTTGACTGAGCACACAGGAAAACCTCTCATCTATTCCGTCCCTCTCAATTTACATGACCACGAGGAAACTGAAACCTTGGGAGGTTAAGTGGCTTGCCCTGGCACAGACAGCCAGCTCGTTCCTGCTGGAACTGGAACCCCGCTATTGGTTACCACGAGTGCTTTATTTCCTGCTGCCCACTTAATACACAGTCCTCTCCTGGTAAATTTTAGCAGCAGCTGGTGCTGTCGGCAGTACACTCCTAGATCGCAGGTAATCCCCGCCCCCAATACCTTTCTTTCGGTGGAGCTGAGTGGTGTGAAGTCAGTGACTGCAGAAGCTCAGGTGGGAACCATCCGGGGAGATCGGTGGGTCTCAATTCACTGGGGAAAACAAGTCAGAAAGATGTCTTGCAAGGCAGTGAAGTACTTACTGTATGTAAACGTGACTGTGTACAGTGACTCCTGAAGTCTGGAAGCGGGGTAATAGCTGTTTATTTTTGAGACTGGAGAAAAGAATCTTTAGGAAAAGAGAAAAAGATAGTATGAAAACAGTTTTTTAAAAAATAGATCATTGGTTTGCTAAATTTTTTTTTTTAATTGAAAGATAATTGCTTTACAGAATTTTGGTTTCTGGCAAACATCAACATGAATCAGCCATAGAAGTATGCTTTTTTGGGGGACCACAGATATACTTTTAACTGTATAAAAAAAGGACATTTAAATTTTTGTTTCGCAGACTATAAAATCTGGAGGAATATTTAAGGGTGACAGAAAATGAAGGATACGTACAAAACTTAGGGAGCCCTTGCTCTAGAAAGCGTATGCAGTGTGGCTATTAGAGAAGACCTCTTGGATTGAGGCACAAACTGTTACGGATAATTCTGAGGTGCTCTGGCCAATTAGAACAGTCTTTTGAAGATAATAAATCAGGAGCTTTGTAAAAATACCTAATTGTTTACCTAGAAACCCACGTGGAGCTCTAAAAGGACTTAATTAATTGAAGTGATTAGCTTTTTTTGTCGTTTTAAAACCGTCTTTACAGCCTTTGATTATGTTCCTAAAAGTGTTTTGCACTCCTATAGCCCCAATGCCTTAACAGTTTTATGACTTTGTAACACATTACCTAACACTATTTACTACTGTTTTCCCTGGTCCTTTCTTTCTTTCTTTCTTTCTTTTTTCTTGGTTATGAATGTTCTTAACCAAGATTACCTATTGTTAAACCGAATGTGTTCTCCCAGGCTGCACAGACAACGGCTCCAATGCAGTCATAATTCTTGTTTGCCCCTGGGCGGTTGCCAGCAGGGAATAAGGCATTATGGGAAGTAGTTTCTTTACCTTCCACAACAGGTGTCTTTGTCAGTGCACCTGATTCAGACACAGGTGAGCACTGAGTCAGTGGAGCCGAGGAAAATGTGAAAGCCAGAGGAATTGCTTTCACAGCTAGAAAGTGGTCCTGCGAGACAAATCGGAAGCCTTCTGGTGCTAGTGAATGCACGAAGGGAGTACTTTTCAAGTACTTCTGAAAAGATAAAAAGGAATTAAAAAGGTATGAACTGCCTGACGCTTTAGTATACCTCGTCTTCTGGTGATCGTTTAATCTTTACCTGGTTAGTCAGTGTAGAGTGCGGGAAGAATTTTTAAGAAAAATAATGCTTTAAAAGGCACAACTGCCTTGTAGGGGGGAAAAAAAGTGAAGTGAAAATGCTTTACCAGCTCTGCATGGGTCAACACAGTTTGAAGCTGTTTTAATCTTGAGGATTTATTTAAAGTATTGCATTTTCTGTTTAAGTAAGCCTATTAGTCTTGCTTCTGTTTGCTGGCAGCAAGGTATTTTCCCCCTTCTGTGTATGTGAGTGTGTGTGTGTGTACGTGTGTTTTGTGTGTGTGTGTTTGTAATCCAGAATGCTATGGTAGTTGCAAAACTCTTCTAATCACATTTAAATAGAACAGGGTACTATTTAAGTAATCATGTTCATCTAGATGGAAATACTTTGGAAAGACAAGGAAAAACAGGCACTAGAAATTTCATTCCAAGTCTTGTTTTCTGAAAAACAAGCAAACTAAATAACATAATACTGCTATGGGTAGTTAGGACTAAACATTGTATTTGATTAAAGATAAACATTCCCAGTTGATTTCTAATTCTAACAAATATTTCTCATAGTATTGCACTGTCATACTCTAGAAAAAGCAGAGAAGATAATAGCTTAATTAGAAATACTGGCAAAACAACTTTGGGAGGAGCTTTATCTGCCCTCCTCCCTTTTTATTTGCTTAATACTTTTCCCTATGGAATTAGCCTACATTATATTTCCTGGTGATTTAGGCAACCTTGTAATGATAATTTGGACAGTTTTCACATTTTTCATCAGGGCACGTTGAGGTTCATTTATTGTCTTCAGCTGTACTTAAAAAGACGCTTCTCATAGCTAAGGCACCAGTAGTTCATTACTATCTGCTGATTTGGGTAATTAAAAGAAATCTCTAAGCTTAAAAATAGACAAAGAGAACTTTTATCATGGGAGAATAATAATTAGTTTGGAAATGACAACCTTGTGTTGTTTTCAGAATAACAGTGGAAAACTAAATTCTCTCAAAATCAAGAACTCTGTTTAGAATATTTGTTGCTTTTTTAGTGGGAGAAGAGGAAATGGTTATTAACTGATATTGCAGTCTGTTTCATTTTTATATTTTGGTACTTTTTGTTTTTAACAGAAATACTCAGAGGGGAAAAGGAACCTTTTTTTTTTTTTTTCACTCTTCTTGAGATAATTACACCAAGAATTCAATAAATTCTGAAAAGTTAAATGTTGCCATCTATTTGTTTTCTATGAACATGAAAAAAATAAGCAGTAAGAAAATCTACATCTTCTCCAAGAAGACACATCTTGATATAAGTAATACTGAAGTAAGAAGATAAACTTAAAAAAAATTCTGATTATCAAGAACATAACATCAATTTTTGTGGTTTTTGGTTTTCCTTTCTTTTTTTTTTTTTTTTTTTTTTTTTTTTTTTGAAT
>SJYX01001533.1:129938-180826 GCA_006410675.1 Oreotragus oreotragus
CTCAGCTTTCTTCACAGTCCAACTTTCACATCCATACATGACCACAGGAAAAACCATAGCCTTGACTAGGCGGACCTTAGTCGGCAAAGTAATGTCTCTGCTTTTGAATATACTATCCAGGTTGGTCATAGTTTTTCTTCCAAGGAGTAAGCACCTTTTAATTTCATGGCTGCAGTCACCATCTGCAGTGATTTTGGAGCCCAAAAAAATAAAGTCTGACACTGTTTCCACTGTTTCCCCATCTATTTCCCATGAAGTGATCGTTCCGGATGCCATGATCTTCGTTTTCTGAATGTTGAGCTTTAAGCCAACTTTTTTGCTCTCCTCCTTCACTTTCATCAAGAGGCTTTTTAGCTCCTCCTCACTTTCTGCCATCAGGGTGGTGTCATCAGCATATCTGAGGTTATTGATATTTCTCCCGGCAATCTTGATTCCAGCTTGTGTTTCTTCCAGTCCAGCGTTTCTCATGATGTACTCTGCATATAAGTTAAATAAGCAGGGATACAATATACAGCCTTGACGTACTCCTTTTCCTATTTGCCAATCCTTAGTTAACTATAAATATGTATGTATACCAAGTCAGGATAGGTTAATTCACAGTTGTGAATAATCTTTAAGCTTCATTTTAGCCATTAATTTAAAGTAATCCATCATGAACACTTAGCCAAAAAATTCAGAATTCTGTTTCACTTTTTTCTAATGGTCCTGTCAAGGTCCTTTTAAGGGATCTGACCTGAGTCTTCAAAAATGTGTAGGAATTTTCCAGGCTAAAGGGGAGACGAACAAAAACAGAGATGTAACCCAGTGTAGAGGACAGAAGATGCGGAAGAGGTGGGCAGTGACCAGGTCATGGGGAGCCTCATATGCTCAATAAATCAAGACATTTGGGGTGTGTGCTTATACAGGTACAGAGAGATAGGCAGAGAGAAAATGAATGAATGAATATTGATGTCCTTACCAGGAAACACTCTTCCATATTCTGCATATTGATATATATTATGCCTTGATGCAATTCCAGCTCCCCCAAAGGGCGATTTAGCCCATGGAAAATCTGAGGCATGATAAAGACACAAAATATAGCTCTATACACTGAACTTTTCAATAGTATAAATGTCAGGATGTTGAATTAATTACAGAAAGTTCTAGAGATTCTTAGTTCTCTTTATTGGGTTTGAAATTTGAAAGAGTTTATTTACTGATCTTTTGGAGGTAATAGTTTGGTTTTAGTTTGTCTGGGAAAGTTATACTAAAATTGTGGTAAGATAAAATGTTTATCATTTGCTTGATTCCATATTGAGTTTTCTACTTTGTCTGAGATGAACTCTTTAAAAAATTGTATGAAAGAGATAAAGACTCAGATTTTCTGCAGTATAAAATAAATTGCTTCTCAATGTGATTTATTACTGCACTGTAAAGCAAATTACAGTCTTGCTAACATATAAAATCCCCTGGGTTTAGGTTGACTGTTATAAGGGTATTTAGAAACTTTCCTAGTACAAGATTATTAATATCTTTCTGTAATTGGACTTTGTTTCATAATGAGAGTTATCTTGATTTCTTAAATGGTAGTAATGCCATTAGGTACAGTGGTTTTGGTGTGAACATAATCTTTTCTTGTTTATAAGTAGCTCTGTGGCTTTCTGACACCTTTGATGGAGACACATAGTGAAAAATACATCTCACAACATTGTACACACAAGACTGAAAGAAAATTTGACTAAACCATACTTACTGTTGCTACATGTGATGTATTCAGTTTTTTTTTCTACTCTGTTATATTTGTTTTAAAGTTAGTTATGCACAACGACTGATTTCAGAATTGTCTTCATTCACATTTTGAAAAATATGACTGCATTCTATTTATCCTTTAAAAATGAATGATAATGAGGAAAATGACAGATCCCTTTATATAGGCCCTTTTGATAAAACAGCTAAGAAAAAAGAATAAGGAAGTCAAGCATAATCTCTCTTATCATCCATATCATTCATACACACACAACATAAGATTATGCAGATCAATACTGTATTTGCTAAGTTAAGCTAAAGAAAAGCCTAGAACTTGTAAATTACAGCATAAATAAGTTGGTATGTAAGGTGAAAATTCAGTCTAATCAAAATGACTCAGAAGCATTGAGAAAGCTGCCTCATTGGACACAGTATTCTTGCCTTTCCTTAAATCCAACAGCTTACTCTTCCTCTTGTTGTTCACTGGCTGAAATTAACTCTTTCATTTTGAGACAGCATTGTACCCATTTCCTCATCCTCCTCTTATTGCAAGGTACTCACACAAGGAATAATTACAACCGAAGGAGAGAGACTCTGAAGTTTTCCTCAGTCAGGGCCTTCTGTCTCCTAGTGGAATCACCAGCGTTTCTCTCTCGAGGTCCACCGTTTCTAATTATTTTTATACCTGACCAGTGTAAATAGAGGAAAAAGATCACACCTGTTACATTCATTATGCATTCCAGAAGGAAACTTTGAATATGTATTTAAATTCATAATGTATGATTTAATGTTTAAACATGAATAAGCCTAATAACCAATGCATACTCTGTCAAGCTTGAATATTTCAGGTTAAATGTTAACTTATGTTCTGCTGAATTATTTCAACTTTTAAATCTATAATGAAGGGAACGTTGCTTTAGCCAGTATGTAATATTATAAACATTTTGGGATTACTGCAGTATGCTGGGTATGAATAGAATATCCTTTACCCAAAGATCTCATAATAAAGTAAAAGAGACAAGCAAAATCAATATTTATGGGGGTGATATTTACTGTTATAGGATAGAATGAAGTGGAGAATAGTTATTCAGTGTGGAGACAGAATTCCAAAGAGGATGGAAGCAATTAACTGAAGCTTTGAAGGCTGATAATGTGTTTGTCCGGAGAAGGCAATGGCACCCCACTCCAGTACCCTTGCCTGGAAAATCCCATGGACGGAGGAGCTTGGTAGGCTGCAGTCCATGGGGTCATGAAGAGTTGGACACAACTGAGCGACTTCACTTTCACTTTTCACTTTCATTCATTGGAGAAGGAAATGGCAACCCACTCCTGTGTTCTTGCCTGGAGAATCCCAGGGACGGGGGAGCCTGGTGGGCTGCCGTCTATGGGGTCACACAGAGTCGGACACAACTGAATCGATTTAGCAGCAGCAGCAGCAAGGTGTTTGTCAGCGAGTGGAAAGTAGTAGGGCCTTTCTGAGCAGGGTGAAAACAGCTTGTGCAAAGGCCTAGGGATTAACTGTTTCAGAGGCTTTAAGGTTATAAGGTTCCCAGTTCAAGTTTTACATCTGCTGCTTACGGGCAAATTACTTAGTTTCTCTAAGCATTTGAATGAGGGATATAGTAGCATTACATTACTTGGTTATTTCAAGGATTAAATGAAAGCACTTAGCAGTGAAAGCTCTCCTCATCTCCCCTTGTAACTGCCTGAAGAAAGCCTAAAGGATGAGTATGGTGAGTAGATAAGGCGTCATAGGGATGTGGAAGAAAGCGTTGTTGTTGTTTAGTTGCTAAGTTGTGTCCGACTCTTTGCAACCCCATGGCCTGTAGCCTGCCAGGCTCCTCTGTCCATGAGTTTTCCCAGGCAAGAATACTGGAGTGGGTTACCATTTCCTTCTCCAGGGGATCTTCCTGACCCAGGGATCAAACCCGCATCTCCTGCGTTGGCAGGCAATTCTTTACCACTGAGCCACCAGGGAAGCCCATGGAAGAAGGCAAGGGGTAGCAGATGTGCTAGTTGGGTTGCCCTAGTGGACTGCTTTGTTTGGTAGGAGGTCACTGTCAGGATATCAGCCTTTCAGAAAACTTGAAGTCTATTGCCATAAAGATGGTACAGAGCAGTGGTCCCCAACCTTTTTGGCACCAGGGACCGGTTTTATCAGACCAGGTGTAAGGGATGGTTCAAGTATATTACATTTATTGTGCACTTCATTTCTGTTATTATTACATCAGCTCCACCTCAGATCATCAAGCTTCAGATCCCAGAGGCTGGGGACCCCTGCTGTAGAAGAGTTTAGGTTTGAGCCTCAGGATGGTGAGAAGAGAATGTGGCATTAATTGGAGGGATTTATATAGGTGAGACCGTCTGTTGAATAGATGTATTGATTATTGCAGGAATGGCAGTAACGGACTGACAGGCGCCACATTGCCTATGAAAAAAAATGTAAAGGGCATTACAGCAGGTAAAAAGAATTGACAAGAGTCTGGACTTCTTGACATTTCAGCAGCAACAGTGTAAATAAAGAAATTCGCCCAGGCACGATGCTCAGTTCTTGTAGTAGATAGGTACAATGGAATTACTTAGGAGGCAGCAGCAGCTGATCTATACAAGAAGAGTAAATGATTGAGATAAACTGCAAATTACTGTCATGTAAACTTTCCACCTTATAAAATTGAAATTGGAAAGATTGTTACTATGTCAGTTTGAATAGGAAAGTTGGATAGCAAGACATGTAAGGGAGAAAAGATGGCCCATTTTGGCTTTATCGTGTTCTACATCTAGAAATTCTAAATCACAGCATCGCTGTAAGAGACTTGGTTGTTTGGTGGTTTGTCCACTAACAAAAGCTTTTTACCCAGGCTAAACTATGTTTATACTCGATTAGCACTGAGTAGAATGTTCTTAACAGACAGATACTGACATAGCAGCACTGGTCCAGGGAAAGAAGGGAGGTCTTCAGGGAGTTACGTTTCTCTGTTGTATAACTGAGAGATGAGGGAGAGCTTTCTGAAATGACTTCCTCCTTACCAGGTTGGCATGTAACTTTCATCTCACATGCCAAATTAAAAAGAAAAAAACTCATAGCAATTCCTTGTGCCAGAGATGGAGAAAACAATGAAATCAGTAGGTGTTTCTCAGTCTTCGTTCTGTATACAAAAATATTGATTAGAATAAAGCTATTGACTCATCCATATTTTTTAATGTTATTATCTGAATACAGATTGTTATTTCAGTGAACATATTTTGATCATACTTCATCAGCTTCAGTTTAGCAAGGAAGCCATTTCCTCCCTTATTTGGTTTATCAGTTTTGATATAAGCTGAGATTCTTACAGTTGCAAGTAATAAAATCTTGAGCTCTCTTAAATAAGAAGCAGAATTTATCATGTGGGCACTAGGGGATGTTCCTTTAAACACAAGAGCAGGGGTTCAGCATAGCCAGTAGTGGCAAACTTTTTCCATTATCTCTTGCCATCTAATTAGCTTGTCTCTTTGCATCTGTTTTATCTCTTTCCCCAAGTTCTCTGCTTTTTCATTCCCATAGCAGAATATAGTCGCCTTACAGCATTCAGATTTATAGTTCTGTCATTTGCAGAGTTAAGTTGTTACCCATGAATCACAACTCTAGATACTTCAGAGAGAATCTGAGTGACAGGGGAGGTAATATAGTTTAGAGTTGAGCCCAGGAGCCAGAGTGTCTGAGTCAAATCCCACTTCATCACCAGTTAGCTCATTTACTTGGGGCAGGTTACTTGACCTCTCTGAGTTTCCTTTCTCTCATCTGTGAATTGGAAGTATGTTAGAAGTACCTTATAGGATTAAATCAGTTAATACATTAAAGCATTTAAGAATACCCAGCACATAATCAGAGGTATATGTGTATGTGAAAGTGAAGTCGCTCAATCATGTCCGACTCTTTGCTACCCCGTGGACTGTAGCCCACCAGGCTCCTCTGTCCGTGGGATTTTCCAGGCAAGAGTACTGGAGTGGGTTGCCATTTCCTTCTCCAGGGGATCTTCCCAACCCAGGGATTGAACCCAGGTCTCTCTCGCATTGCAGGCAGATGCTTTAACCTCTGAGCCACCAGGGAAGTATGTGTATAGATTAATATGATTCCAAACTGATTCTTCCTTTACACAGTCTTGAAATAAGAGATTAACATTTAGCAGGACTTTATAAATTCACTTTCTAAAGCTCACTTAGGTTGTTTTGCTATTAGATATGAAATGATTGAACCAGCTGCGATGACAATCGTTAGAGCTCTTCTGCATTTAATCCTGTTTCAGATGTTGAAGTTATCTTCTATACTTGATTCTGGGAGTGGGGTTGATTTGTGAGTTAACCCAAAATATCTTTTTTGGAGGTGTTATAGGAGCAACTGACATGAAACATATAATACCTAAAGTTTTTGTTTTGTAAAATCATAGCTTGTCCACAATGACTGCAAAATAATATTTTAGTTTTTTATTTGTTTTAGCACCCATATTTGCATTGTTTAATATTTAATTAAAAATACCCATATTTGCATTGTTTAATATTTAATTAAATATATTCATTGTCTACTCCTGTGTGCTGTACTATATTTTTGGCCCTGGGAATCTAGGTGTGACGTAGAAAGAGCTATATCGATTGCAAATCTTATATTATTTGGAGAGGCAAGACACGAATATTAGCTAATAATAACACTTGTCAGCCAGTGATAAGTACTATGCAGAGACTTGGAATGATGTAATTGTTTAGTTGGAGGCTTTATGTTGGGTAATCAGTGAGCGCTTCCTCCCTGGTGTCATTTGATATCTGAATGCCATCCAAGGGAAAATAAGGGAAAAAAAGAGTGGCTTAGGCAGAGGAAACCTCTGAGAGAAGCCCCAAAGTAGTACAGAGCTTGATATGTTAACAAATACTACAGTAGATTATTGCCTACATTCATAATTTTAATTTCAGAGGTGAGTATCAGAGTTTCAGGAAAATATAGATATTTTTCCATCTAAGGTCAAGGACACTGTATTCTGTCCACAATTTCCTGACATAACATTTTTTTAATTGTTTTTTTGGGCCCCCCTGCGCTGCATGTGCCATCTTAGTTCACTGACAAGGGATCGAGTCCATGTCCCCTACAGTGGAAATGCGGCGTCTTAACCACTGCACTGCCATGGAAGTCCCCACTAACATAACATTTAACTTACATTTTCTGAGACATAAAGGCTTTAGGTAACTTTTCCTTTCCTTATGACTGCCTTGGAGAAATCTGACTGTGCCTGGCTGTTTCTCTCTTCTCCTTTGTTGTTCAGTTGCTCAGTCACGTTCAACTCTTTGTGACCCCATGGACTGCAGCATGCCAGGCTTTTCTGTCCTTCACTATCTCCCAGAGTTTGTTTAAAGGTAAAAACTTTTGATGAACATTCTAAAGAAAAAATGGAAAATTTTCAGGTGGTTATATGGAGAAGAAAAATGTTACAGATGAAGAGAAGAGCACTTTGAGAAGCACCCAGGAGAAATAGCATGTCTGGGAATTTTACCCTGTTTGATCTAGTTAGGATATGAGAGGAAGGCCAGGAAGCTGTCTCTTATACACATCTAGATGTGTATAAGAGACAGCTATCTTTCCGAGCTTATGGGTCTTTTCCAATGAGCCTGCTCTTAAAAATACTTGTGCAACTTGTGTGATTGTTTGACTAGTCTCTTACTAACCCATAACCTCCATGAGAACAGGGCTATGTCTGTTTTTGTTTACCACTATGTCTCTAGCTCAGCATTGTGCCTGGTGCTTTATATGCTCTCTGTACATATTTAATCAATAGTATTGGGGGAAGAAGGAAGCATTGCATATGTGTAATCATGGTCTGCAGTGGATAATGTTTGTAATGATTCAGTTCAGTCGCTCAGTCATGTCCAACTCTTTGTAACCCTGTGGACTGCAGGACGCCAGGCTTCCCTGTCCATCACCAACTCCTGGAGCTTGCCCAAACTCATGTCCGTCAAGTCAGTGATGCCATCCAACCATCTCATCCTCTGTCATCCCCTTCTCCTCCTGCCTTTAGTCTTTCCCAGCATCAGGGTCTTTTCCAGTGAATTAGTTCTTTGCATCAGGTGGCCAAAGTATTGGAGCTTCAGCTTCAGCATCAGCCCTTCCAATGAATATTTAGGACTGATTTCTTTTATGATTGACTGGTTTGATCTCCTTGCAGTCCAAGGGACTCTCAAGACGATCGGATACCTTCATAAATATCTGTACACATAAGATAGGAAAGGTTATTTCAAAATCTTTTTATCCTTAGACCTTCATACTAAATTTTTATAAAATTTACTGTAGAATTAATTAGTTTAGAGTCTAGTTGAATGGGCTTCTCTGGTGGCTCAGATGGTAAAGAATCCGCCTGCAATGCAGGAGACCTGGGTTCGATCCCCGGGTTGGGAAGATCCCCTGGAGAAGGGAACGGCAACCCACTCCAGTATTCTTGCCTGGAGAATTCCATGGACAGAGAAATCTGGCAGGCTACAGTCCATGGGTCACAAAGAGTCAGACACGACTGAGTGACTTTGACACACACACACTAGTTGAATACTTAAATATTAGTTTTTAACTGTCTAAAAAAATAATGCATTGCTTATTTCTTTAGCTTATTCGGTGGTTCATTGAACATGCATACCTCCTACAGGCAGTGCACTGTGTTAACCTTTAAGGTATCTTCAAAGAGATAACAGTCTAATCTGAAAGAGAGCCTTTCCTTGACATGCCTGTCACATTGTGTACCTGGGGCCTCATGAAATGAATATTCTATCTGCTTCCCTGAGTTATACCTTGCAGGTTGTTTTTATTTCTCTTCACTTGGCACAGAATATCTGCAGTCTGGTGTTGTAATGAATGAATAAAAGAGTTGATGGAAAAGACAGTATGGGAAACAGAGATACTATCAAAAGATGTGAACACTTTTTAGCACTTTGATTTTTAAACTTTACCTTTACCTTTTGAAACTTTACCTTTTGAATAAGTAGTGCAATCACACGGTTTAAAATTTCAGTACATATAAAATAGCATCCAGTGAAGCTGTTCCTGTTGTCCCAGTGGCATTCTTCTTTTCATAAATATTTTATGCAGATACAAGCAAATCGGTGTGTATTCCTCCCCTCTCTTTTTACAGAAATTTTGGCATCCCATTCATGTTCTATACTTTGCTTTTCCATACGTGTTAGAAATTCTTCTATGTCAGTACAGCAAGGATTCCTTATGCAGTTGACAGATGCATAGTATTTCACTGTATGGAATTTTTTAATATGTTTAACCAGCTCCCAATGTATGTGTATTTAGAGTTGTTCCCAGTATTTTGCTGCTACAAACTGGTGTGGTAAATTACCTTTTGTATGTCATTTCACAAAAGTGTTAGAATATCCATATATCCAGTTCCTGGGGGTGGAATTGCTGGGTTGAAGGGTATGTGCATTTTGTAATTTTGATATATAAGCCAAATTGCTGTCCTTCAAAGATGTATCATTTCACCCATCAGCAGTGTATATCTGTGCCCCTTTAAAGGTAAAAACTTTTGATGAACATTCTAAAGAAAAAATGGAAAATTTTCAGGTGGTTATATGGAGAAGAAAAATGTTACAGATGAAGAGAAGAGCACTTTGAGAAGCACCCAGGAGAAATAGCATGTCTGGGAATTTTACCCTGTTTGATCTAGTTAGGATATGAGAGGAAGGCCAGGAAGTGGTAAGAAAATAGGTATTTTGGTCATGGAGGGTTTTGTGTGTAATGCTAAGGGATCAATATTTTAGTTCTATAGATGAAAGTTTTGAGTAGGAAAATGATGTACTAAAGTTGATTCATACATACTAAGGAAAGAATAGCTGTTTGTATCATTTATTTAAAGGGAAGCATACCAAATAGCTCTATTCCCTAAAGATCTTGCAACTTAGTCTTTCTTTAATCGTTAATGAGTAAAATAAGGTTGATTATACATTAAAACTTGGAAAAAATATATAAATAAAAAATAAAAGGCATAAATTACTAATAATTTTACCACTCAAAAATTCTCTCTATCCAAAGAACTCCTGTGGTCCTCAAAACAATGAAAGAGAATCAATATATGTATTAGGTTAGAAAACTTGTTAAAAGATTGTGATTTCTACCAGAAAGGAAGAAAAGAAAAAGGGGTAATTTACAGCAGAATTGTTAATGTAAGCATATAAAATGAAGGCCTTATCTTAAACATATAGGTGCCTATTAGACACAACCATTTTTGTTTTCTTTAAGGACCTTTGTTGTTTTCCAGTCACTCAGTCGTTTCTGACTCTTTGCAGCCCCGTGGACTGCAGCATGCCAGGCTTCCTGTCCTTCACTCTCCCAGAGCTTGTTCAAACTTATGTCCATTGAGTAAGTGATGCCATCCAACCATCTCATCCTCTGTCGTCCCCTTTTCCTCCTACCTTCAATCTTTCCTAGTCTTTTTTAGTGGGTTGGCTCTTCACATCAGGTGATCAAAGTATTGGAGCTGCAGTATCAGTCCTTCCAATGAATATTCAGGACTGATTTCTTTTATAATTGACTGGTTTGATCTCCTTGAAGTCCAAGAGACTCTCAAGAGCCTTCTCCAACACCTTACTACAAACCTTTAAGTAGATCCTGATTACATGTACTGTTTTTCCTCTTCATGACATTTCATTGGCAGGTACTTCTCTAATTAGGATCTCAACAATTATCAGCCATGCAAAATGTCTGCTAAGTTTCAGAAAGCTGGAGTGCACTGTTCATACTCAGCAGTTCTCTTATGGAATAATCCTAGTAATTTTAGTAACCAGGTCTTCCTTTTGTAGGGTCCATTGAAACAGTTTGTGGCAGATCCTTTCCAGGCTGTTCTTTGAAAACAGGATTTGAGAACATCATCTCCAAGTCACTATTGTTCTCTTTAAATGCATGTGTCCTACCAGTGCATGTTTCACAAGTACATTAAAGTACCTTCAAATAATTTTCCTCTCCTTGATTAGATCCTAAAAATTATGAGGGGAAGAGGAGGAAGGTCCTAGGTGCATTTACTGAACTATCTGTTGGAGAACTCCAAACTGGTAGATTGTGACAATAATTTTGGTGTTTGGGGACTCAACATATGCCAAGATAGTGGGAAAACTCATACGGTATGTGATAAATGCTGCAATCAGCAAAATCTCTTAATTGTTAAAAGATGACTTTTGGTTAGAAGCCCAAAAGCTCTGCAGTGTCCTCTAACCTAACAGTCACAGTTGCATTAATTTGACTCCTTCATGTGAAATGATCATTTTTATTGCTCCTGCCTAAAAGGTGCAAATTGCTTTCTCTCTTGGACGTAGGCTGTTGAGCTTTCTTCTTATTAAAGAGGCAGGAAATGTATCTTCTGTTTAAAGGATTAATGTCATCTGTTAATGTATACTCTAATTTGTCATTGACTTGAACTCTTCAAAGAAGATATGAAAAACAAGGGATAGCTTAGCACTCAAGACTCTTGCTCATGAATTAAATGTCTTCAAGGACCAGCCTTTCCAATGATGGAAGGGTGCAGAGAGGATATGAGAGAAGACTGGAGTACATCAGAATATATTTTGTCTCTACCCAAGATGGCCATGACGGAGTTGGCTGGACTCACGAGTTCCTTTTTCTCCTACAAAGGACTTTTACCTATTTCTTTAGGAAGTGAGTACTTTTTATAATCATTGATGGAAATGGAACTTAGCACACTGCAATTGATGCAAGAAGGTTGAGACTGGACCCAGGGGAGAAAAGAGATCATTTGTTAACAGACACTTGCCAAGAGACAAGGACTTTTTCTTCAAACCCTACGAGGTCAAAACATGGTAGACATTCTACAAAATTGGACAAATAAATAATTGGAATAACTGAGCAAAAACTATTCATTTCTGTTAATTAGAAATAAGAGAAACTGTCCTGTGAATATTCCAGAATTAAGAATACTGAAAATATTTAAAGCATATACAAATTCGAAGTGATATGGATATCCTACAGTAAATTACCATGCCTCCCCTAAGCAATCTTCAAGGGAAAAAACAGAAATAAGAACTATGTAAAATAAAGGTACTAATTCCATATGGAGTGAAATGAAAGCGTTCAGCCTACTCAATCTTTTAAACTATATAGAATTTTTTTTATATATATTGAACATCATATAAAGTGACTGTGAATTCATACTGAAAAATTGCATTCACCAGTGACCTATTTAGACCAAACCCATAGGATTCAGCTTGCTTCTGGCTGCAGGAGCCACGGCCCAGCTCTGCAGATTAAGTGTGACATTTGACTGGGTGAGTTGGACTGATCCACCTTTCTCTAAGCACCTCTATAGCCCAGCTGCTTGCATAGATCCTCGGTCTTCCCCAGCTTTAGAGAATTTTTCATAGGACAGTAAGGTACTTGTCTTCAGTACCCCTACAAGGGGAAAGAATTAATTTCCTTTCTTGACTATGCACTGATTTCATGTTAGGAGACTTAGAGTAAGAATTGAAAATTAGTAGACTCACAAATTAAGATGAAAGGGGACTGACATAATAAGGAGCATAAGGCTCAGGGTCCACAAGTTCCATAGTATTACATTTCATCTTCTTTTATTATTTATTTTTAATTGAAGGATAATTGCTTTACAGAGTTTTGTTTTCTGCCAACCTCAACATGAATCAGCCATAGGTATACATATATCCTGGGTTTCATCTTAGTAGTGATAAAATGATGCAATAGAAAGAATCACATTATTTTTAAACTTTATTTAATTCAATTGACTCATTATTCTTTTTTTTAAGTCATTTAACCTTCACAACAAAACTTTAGGCTTATTTTACAGATAGTCAGACTGAAGCAGAGGTTCAGAAGATAGCTCAAGGATACACTGCAGGAAAGGAGCAAAGTCAGAGTTTGAACAGGCTTCCTGGCTCTGGGACAGTGTTCTTGATCATTATTCAACATGCGTAGCATTAAGAAAAAAAGATAAAATGTTTTATTTGCATTCAAAACAAAACAAAATACATGGCATTATGCTTTGTTTTCACTCATTAGTTACTATAAGTATAATGCTATACTTACAGTTATTATATAAGTTAATGTATAATCTTGAGATTGTGTATCCCTTTGATTATCAGAATCCTGAACTTTTCTACACCTAAACAGTTTCTGAGGAAGATGGTAAGTTAGACATTACATCTATAATTAGAGTTTCTTTAATTTCCTGAAGGTGAATGACTGCTCTAACAGTGATCGGCCCTGTTGTTGCTCACTGTCTTTCGGGTGTGTGGATGTTAAGGTGAACGTGCTTCCTTAAATTCTAAAGCTCCATGTTTGGCTCTGAGTTCTGTACACGCAAAGGTTCTTCCTGTAGCAAGCATGCTTACAGTGAACAAGTAAAGCAGTTAATAGTTTGTCTGTTCTGAGTTCCCTAACCGTGGAGGAGGCATATGCTAACGAGAAGGCTATTGGTTGAATGTGGAGCTGCTGCCATCTCACTTGAATCTCACTTTTCAGTCCACTTATTCAAATATGTCTGTGAACTTACTGTTGTCATGGGAAAAAAAAAAACAACCTTGATAGTCCAGAAACTGTCACTTTAGAAGAAAATTGGACAGGTATAAAGATGGCTTATACTAAAAATTATCTTAAATGAAGGATACTTAATTATACAAAGGCAATCTATTTTTTTGTAGCACGTGTATCAAATGTATAGAGGGCCCAGCGTGGATAGCTAGCACTTTGGTTGACAGACTCAGGACCCAGGAAAGTCTAGCTGAAACAGTGTGTCCATGAAGCATAGTAGGGCAAAGAGTAATATGTGGGATTCAAAGCCAGAAGAATTGTGTATAGTATAGCATGTTAATAGCATTTTATAGATATTTTTAGCTATTAAAAGCTAACTTAAGTCTTAGCTTCCCTGGTGGCTCAGAGGTTAAAGCGTCTGCCTGCAATGCAGGAGACTTGGGTCTGATCCCTGGGTCGGGAAGATTCCCTGGAGAAGGAAATGGCAACCCACTCCAGTATTCTTGCCTGGAGAATCCCCTAAACGGAGGAGTCTGGTGGGCTACAGTCCATGGGGTCGCAAAGAGTCGGACACGACTGAGCGACTTACTTCACTAAGTCTTAGTATTAATAAAATTAAATTTTTATTAACTATGTACTTTGTGCCCGGTAATGTTAATGGAGTTAGTGCTAAGCTTACAGAAGAGAGCAAGGTAAATGGGGTTCCTACCTCCACGGGATTTACAGTCTAATAGGCAAAATAGATGTTAAACAAGCATAAAAAAAGGTTATGAATTTTATGAAGAGAGGGGAAGACCTGAGTCCTAAGGGAATTTTTAGGGAGATCTAGTTCAAATCAGAGGAACTAGGCTCTGCGGGAACACAGAAGGAGAAATGATCTAAGTTAGGGATCAGGGACCTGAGGGACAGGAAGGTTTAACCAATGGAAGAGAATGAGGGGAAGGGGTCGGGTGTTCCAGCAAGAGCAGCAAGTGTATTCTGAGTTTCAGGAGTGAGCAGGAAAACTTAAAGAAATGGAGCGGAGAGTGTTGGGTGAGGGAAGCAAAGAATGGCTCAAAGTTAGGCTAGAGAAGAGAGTGGCTTTTAATAGCCATGTTACGGAAACTGGACTTCATGCACAGGGCGATGGAATGCTGTTTCAAGGTTTTAAGCAGGGAAGATCTCAGTTTTATAGTACTTGTCAGAAACACTAAGCTAATGATTTAAACATGGCAATGCATTTGACCTTTCTGCTTCTGAATTGTTTCATCTTTAGAGTGAGAGTCTTGGGTTAACCATTTCAGATCAAAGATCTCTAATGTGCATGCAAATCTTCTGAAAGTATCATGTCTAGGAAGAAGTAACACAGTATTTTTCATCTGTTCTGCTCTGATTCTATTTTTCTTCCTTTCAGATTGGAATATAAGTTTTGTTATAGAGCATATTTTAGTATTTTAGAGTACAGAAAGTACTCTGATGATTTCTCTGATGTGGTTGTTTTTTTTTTTCCCCTAAAATAGAATTTTGTCATCAGAAAGGTAATATAGATGTATTATGGAAAAAATTTTTAATGTGGAAAATAATGAAAAGGAAATACTAGTGATGAATACCGTGATACTAAAGTACTTAGAATATAGCTAGAATGAAGGGTACAGGCTGGTATTGTCATCATTGTTCTGTTATCCTGCCATTTCCGATTCTTTGCAACTGCATGGATTGCAGCACGCCAGGCCTCCCTGTCCCTCACCATCTCCTGGATAGGCTGATTTGAAATCTTATCAAAAGGGAAATTCTGCTGCTGGGATAGCAGAACATTGGAGGTCCAATAATAGTCTTCAGATTTCTGAAGGACTATTGTGTGGAAGTTGGAATAAAAGGCAGAATCATGGTTAATGAGTATAGGCTGCTAGAGATACAGACTTCAACTCAGAAATGGGAAAAACAAAACTAACAGTTAGAACTTTAACCAGAAGGTTAGTAAGTTCTTCTGAATGCCTGTAAGCGTTTCAGTAAAGTGCTGCTGCTAGGTCGCTTCAGTCATGTCTGACTCTGTGTGACCCCACAGATGGCAGCCCATTGGGCTCCGCCATCCCTGGGATTCTCCAGGCAAGAACACTGGAGTAGGTTGGCATTTCCTTCTCCAATGCATGAAAGTGAAAAGTGAAAAGTGAAAGTGAAGTAGCTCAGTCGTGTCTGACTCAGCGACCCCATGGACTGCAGCCTCCCAGGCTCCTCTGTCCATGGGAGTTTCCAGTAAAGTGCTACGTGTGTTTAAGCAATATATAGTCACTTAGGGATAATACCGAGGACATCCCAACATCAGCTAGGAAGTTAAATTATATGAATGAACTTTGACTCCATAATGAAGGGTTTTATTTTGGAATCTTAATTCATTACATATTTTGAGGAACACTTAACTGACTTGAGTAATTTAATACTTGTTAAAGAAAGAAAAGTAATTTAAGCTACTAGGTGTCTTGGCTTTGAAGAGATGCTGGAAGTTTTAAACTGATTTTTAGGTATCTCATTTTTTGGTATACAGTTCAGTGGTATTGGTTATATTCACCACTATTTATTTCCAAAGCAGTTTCACCCACCGCCCCCCACAACCCTGGTTATAGAAAGTCTGTCCATTAAGCAGTTCTTCCCTGTTGCCCTTCTTTCTTCTAACCCCTTGTCACCTCTCATCTACTTTGTGAAATGCCTACTCTAGGTATTTCATACAAGTGGAATCATAGAATGTTTGTCCTCATGTCTGGCTTATTTTACTTATTGTAATGTTTTTGCGGTTCATCCATGAAGTATCATGTTAGAACTTCATTCCTTTTTATAACTGAAGACAACTTGTTGTATGTGTATACTGTATGAGCACATTTTGTTCCTCTGTTCATCTGTGGTTGGACATGTGGATTGCTCCCTTATTTTGGCTGTTGTGAATAATGCTACAGTGAACATGGGTGTACAATTATCTGTTTGAGTCTTTGTTTTTGATTCTTTTCAGTATATACCTAGGAATGGAATTGCTTTAGTTGGTAAAGAATCTGCCTGAAATGCAGGAGGTCCCAGTTTGATTCCTAGATTGAGAAGATTTGTTAAAAGGGATAGGCTACCCACTCCAGTATTCTTGGGCTTCCCTTGTGGCTCAGCTGATAAAGAATCTACCTACAATGCAGGAGACCTGGGTTCGATCCCTGGGTTGGGAAGATGCCCTGGAGAAGGGAAAGACTACCCACTCCAATATTCTGGCCTGGAGAATTCCATGGGCATCCATGGGGTTGCAAAGAGTTGGACATGACTGAGCAACTTTCATTTTCACTTTCACTTTCAAGTTAAGTATAGAATTGCCCTACCGAGGAACCACCAGGGTGCTTTCCATGGGGGCTGAATGACTTTGCATTCCCACCAGCAGTGCAGGAAAGTTCTAGTTTCTCTACTGCCTCACTAACATTCTTAACACTTTTCTGACTTTTTATTTTTGTTTTTATTCTAGCCATCCTCATGGATATGAAGTGGCTATCTTGTTGTGGTTCTAATTTGCATTTCCTTATGATCAGTAATGATGTTGAACATTTTTCATTTGTGCTTATTAGCCATTTATGTATCTGGAGAAATGTCTCCAGAGAAATGTCTACTCAACTCCTTTGCCCATTTTAAACTGCATCAGTTCATTTCAGTTGCTCAGTCGTGTCCAACTCTTTGTGACCCCATGAACTGCAGCACTCCAGGCCTCCTTGTCCATCACCAACTCCCAGAGTTTACCCAAACTCATGTCCATTGAGTTGGTGATGCCATCCAACCATCTCATCCTCTGTTGTCCCCTTCTCCTCCTGCCCTCAATCTTTCCCAGCATCAGGGTCTTTTCAAATGAGTCAGCTCTTCGCATCAGATAGCCAAAGTATTGGAGTTTCAACTTCAACATCAGTCCTTCCAATGAACACCTAGGACTGATCTCCTTTAGGATGGACTGGTTGGATCTCCTTGCAGTCCAAGGGACTCACAAAAGTCTTCTCCAGCACCACAGTTCAAAAGCATCAATTCATCAGTGCTCAACTTTCTTTATAGTCCAACTCTCGCATCTATACATGACTGCTGGAAAAACCATAGCCTTGACTAGATGGACCTTTGTTGACAAGTAATGTCTCTGCTTTTTAATATGCTGTCTAGGTTGGTCATAACCTTCCTTCCAAAGAGTACGTGTCTTTTAAGTTCATGGCTGCAGTCACCATCTGCAGTGATTTTGGAGCCCCCCAAATAAATTCATTAGTTGGTGAAATTGTAAGAGTTCTTTATGTATACTAGATATCAAACCCTGATTAGATATATGACTCACAAATATTTAACTCATTCTGTAGATTGTCTTTTGACTTTCTTGATGTTCTTTGCATAAAATTTTTAATGTTGATGAAGTCCAAGTTACTTTTTTTGATTTGTGTCAAAGATATTTTTACTTGACATAAAACATCATAAAATTCATAAAACATCTGTTTAAGAGAGTGAACTTTTATGTAATTTAATAAGAGTGCAAACTGTTCAGTTGAATACATGCAGAAGAACATATATAGATATACACAGTTGTTGCTCAGTCGTATCCAATTCTTTGTGACCCCATGGACTGTAACCCACCAGACTCCTCTGTCCATGGAATTTTCCAGCCAAGAATACTGGAGTGGATTGCCATTTCCTACTCCAAGGGATCTTCCTGACCCAGAGATTGAACTTGAATCTCCTGTGTCTCCTGCATTGCAAGCAGATTCTTTACCCACTGAGTCATGCAGAATAACATGGTAGCTAAACTGAGTGAAAATTTGTATGAGTTGTTTTGTTTCCTTCTCTAAGCTTTCTTTCTGTGAAAGATTCCAATTTACTTATGAAAGATGTTTTGAAATTTTTAATTTAATGCTTACAGAATCTGAGAATGTGCTTGTAAGACTAGCAGTAAATTTTGTGAGCATATTATCTGCTTAGTAATGACATCATCTGTCTTATTAAATTTCAAGATGTTGAAAATAGCTCATTCAAATACTCCTATTATGTGATTGAATGATTACTTATTGTTATAAAAATCAAAGCTCCCTTGTTACTCCTATGACTCTTTACAACTGCTGAATATAGAGACACATGATTAAACAGAAAGATCCTTACTGCTTCTAGGTATTAGGCTATGCTTGCCTTGATGGTATAGAAAGGAGATAGAGGTAACTCTGGAGATAGTGATTTTTAAACTCCTCCAGAACTAGGATGGGTTTTATTCCAGATATTCCAGCTTTCTCCCTGGAGCTTCTGTGTTAATGCTGACTAGACTCAGAATAATGCAACAAGCCCTGGTCAGTTAGGGAATGTCCTCTTATTGCTCTCTTTCTGGAATTGTTATTCATAGTAGCTCCTACCCTTGGCAGACCTGATTTTGTTTTGTAGTCCAATGAGTTGAATAGATAAGATTAGATGTTTACTTCTGAACATTTAAAGTCTCAATTGAGCTGGATAGTAAGCATTTATGTTTTCACAAACTCACTGTTTGATAAAATAAAAACATAAAAAATTGCTCGATGGCATTGTCCATGGCTGGCAGGTGTTAATGACATACAAGCCATATCCTCACGAGACAGATGACTGTGTTCTGTTCTATAGATTACTGCATTTCTCTGCCAGTGGTGGTGGTTTAGCTTCTCAGTCATGTCCGACCCCATGGACTGTAGCCTGCCAGGCTCTTCTGTCCATTGGATTTTCCAAGCAAGAATACTGGAGAGGGTTGCCATTTCCTTCTCCAGGGGATCCTCCTGACCCAGGGATCAAACCCAGGTTTCCTGCACTGCAGGCAGATTCTTTACCAACTGAGTCACCGGGGGAGCACTTTTCTCTGCCAATAGCCTCTCAAATTCATCTCATAAAAGTGGGCCAGGCAAGAGAATATGAACAGACTAGCTCACATCCATTGTCTTGGAAAAGTAGCCCAAAGGATTGGATACTTGTTTTATCCTTATAAAAGCTGGAACTGTGCATTTGTAAGTGTCAAGGGTATGTACCATGCCTTATTACAGGAAATACCTAAAAGCCAAATACGTGGTCTTTGATCTCAAGAATTTTCAGTGTCTTCAGAAAAGAACACACCCATGTCTAGAATGTCTTAAAAGAAAAGTGTAGATAAGTATAGATGAGTTGGATGCAAACTGAATCTGTTTTTGACAGTGCCAGCTGTGTCTAATTAGATAAGTTTATTATGGAAATATGTATCAGTCTAAAAGATAAGTTATGTCAAGTAGTTGAAATTAACTGTGAATTTATTCTCTTCTAGATTTTCAAGAAAGAAATCCTTTAACAATAAAATTTATCTCAGATGTTTATAGCCTGCGTGTTTTCAAGTTTTTTAACCTAGAAAATAGTGAAAATTAATATGTGCCATTCTAATGGCAGCAACTCCTTACTGCTGTCATTTGCATTGTTATCTGGTATACCCAGTAAACAGCACGGTAATTGAAAGATTAATTTATGGACTCTTAGGTCTCCGTTGTATATGACACAGATTCTACCTTGGCTCTAAGTAGAGGTGTCTACCATAGTCCACTTTGCATGCTTGTCTATAAGGGCCATGTGATGAAATCATATAACTATAGGGATTTTGATTGTTTCCCCCACAGGTTTTGACATTGTCGTCATTGCCATGTGAGTAAGATAGCAACATTAAACATTGTGTTTCTAGAAATAAAAGGTTTGTCCCTGTGGAATGTCAGTTAGAACAGGCAGCTTCTGTCTTGCCTGAAGAGCATAGCTATTTTTGTTTTATAATCTTCCTGATAATGTAAATATGTTTACCAAACTCTCACTTTGTGAAAATGCTACAAAGCTTATTAACTTCTGTAGGGTTAATAACTGCCTCTCACTTTCAGCTCTCTCCTAGCTGATTACCTGTCAGCATTCTAAGTCAGGTGGCAGGTAAGAAAATTCCTAGTTTCTTTCTACAAATGAACTGTCTGCAAAAGGTTTCTTTTTGTAATATTTATCTTAAAGTTTTATTGGAGAACTACAGGGGAGAAAAAAAAAAAGACAAATTTTTCTTTGTTTCTATTTAAATGCCAGTGATTATATGAAAGATTCATTGTTTTAGAAAATAAATGTTGACTCCTAAAAGATAGAAGCAAGTTACAAAGCTTTCATGACTTTCTGGAATGTTCTTTCAACACATATCCTTCAGATATACACTAGTGTCCAGGATAGATTTCCTACCATATTTATCTACAGTTGGAAACAGAATTAGTTGCATACATTTTTCTGTAATTAGATAAGAATGTTCTTACTGCTGATCTGCAAACAGTTCATAAAGATAGCTGTTGCCTAAGATACTTCAGTTAACAAATGTTGAATGGTGAACTCCATTCTTCATTTTCTAAAATGCAGTGGTAGTATCCTAAAAATCCAGTGATTTTCTCACATACAGTCCATGATTGTGAGATCCAAGGCTAGAAGGATGTAGGTAGCTCTGCCATCCTCACAGGCTACTTCCATCTCTTGAGTCTAAGGAGTAGTTAGAGCCTTTGCCTTCTCAGGACCAACAGGAGAAAGGAAAGGTACCAGGGCTTACCTGGTTCCACCTGCAGTGCAGGAGACCATGGTTCAATTCTTGGGTGAAAAGATGCCCTGGAGACGGGATAGGCTGCCCACTCCAGCATTCATGGGCTTCCCTGGTGGCTCAGACAGTAAAGAAACCACCTGCAATGTGGGAGGCCTAGGCTGAGAAGATCCCCTGGAGAAAGGAGAAAGGAAGGGGAGGACAAACCCCTTCCCTTTTAAGAGCAGTAGTACAAAATAGAGTGCATGACCTTTGCTTACAGCCAGAGTTAGTCATATGGCCTCCCAAGCTGTGGGAAAGGCTGGGAAAGATAATCTTTTTCTTTTTCTTGGCTCTCTCTCTCTCTTAGAAAAAATTTTTTTATCTTATATTGAGGTATAGTTGATTTACAATGTTGTGTTAGTTTCGTGTGTACGGCCAAGTGACTCAGCTATGCATATGCGTATATCTTTTCTTTTATATATAGAAAAAATAATCAGCAAGGACCTACTGTATAGCACAGGGAACTCTACTCAGTATCCTGTAATAATCTATATGGGAAAAGAATCTGAAAAAGATAACCTGTAGATGGGAGCCCAGTTGAAACTCAGGAAGGGTAATTATTTATGGGCTTATGCATCTGTCACCTCATCAAGTTTGAGAATATTCTTGTCACCCCAAAAATTACCCTCATCATCATCATTTGCAGTCAATCCCTATCTCATCCCCAGACATGGTAATTTGGAATCTACTTTCTATGTTTCTGGATTTACATTCTGTTAATTTCATATCGATGGAATTAAACAATTGATTGCTTTTTACCTTGTGTCTTTCACTTAGCCTGATGATTCTGAAGTTCATCTCTGCTTGTTCCCTTTTGTTGCATTATAGTATTCCACTGTATGTGTATCCTGATTTTGTTTACCCATAGTTGGATGGTAAACTAGCTGTGTACTAGTTGGTTGACTTTTTTTACTTGCTCCAGTTTTTAGCAACTGTGAGTAATGTTCCTATGAACATTTGTATACAATTTTTTGTGTGAACATATGTTTTCATTTCTCTTCTGTGGGTGCCTAGGAGCAGCTGCTGAGTTGTATAGTAAGCCTGTGTATCATTTTTAAAGAAACTGCTAAACCGTTTTGCAAAGTGACTCTTAACATTTTACATTCCCACCAGTAGTTTCTGAGGATTCCAATTTCTCCATTTCTTCAATAGCATTTAATATTGTTAGTCTTTTTCGTTATAGACCATTCTAGTGGGTATGTAGTAGTAGTTCATTGGAAGTTTTTGTTTACACTTTCCTAATTACGTTGAGCATCTTTTCATGTCCTTATTAGCCATTTTTACTTCTTTGATAAAGTGACTGTTCAAATATTTTGCCCATTTTTTAATTAGGTTTTTTTGTCTTGTTGATTTGTGAGAGTTCTTTATATGTTCTCTGTATGTCCTTTATCAGATATATGATTTATATATATTTTCTTTCAATCTATGACTTTTCCTTTTTGCTTCCTTAATGATGTCTTTTGAAGAGCATAAGTTTTTAATTTACCATTTTTTTTAATAGATTATGCTTTCGGTGTCATATCTTTAAAATCTTTGCCTAATCTAACAAGATTTGTTTTGCAAGGTTTTCTTCGAAATGTTTTAGTTTTTGCTCTCATATTTAGGTCTATGTTCTATTTTTCTTTTGTTTTAGAGGGCCGAGGAGGTATAAGAGTTTATATACATTTTTTTTTCAGTGTATAGGGATATCCATTGTCTCAGCACCATTTGTTGAAAAAACTATTGTATTTCCTTAGCAAACTTGTCAAAACCCAGTTCAGTTCAGTTGCTCAGTTGTATCCGACTTTTTGTGACCCCATGAACTGCAGCACACCAGGTCTCCCTGTCCAGACAACTCCCAGAGTTTACCCAAACTTAGGTCCATTGAGTCAGTGATGCCATCTAACCATCTCATCCTCTGTTATCCCCTTCTCCTCCTGCCCTGAATCTTTCCCAGCATCGGGGTCTATTCAAATGAGTCAGCTCTTTGCATCAGGGGGACAAAGTATTGGAGTTTCAGATTCAACATCAGTCCTTCCAATGAACTTCCAGGACTGATCTCCGCTAGGATGGACTAGTTGGCTCTCCCTGCAGTCCAAGGGACTCTCGAGTCTTCTCCAGCACCACAGTTCAAAACCATCAATTCTTCAGCGCATAGCTTTCTTTATAGTTCAACTTTCACATCCATTCATGACTACTGGAAAAGCCATTGCCTTGACTAGACAGACCTTTGTTAGCAAAGTAATGTCTCTGCTTTTTAATATGCTGTCCAGGTTGGTCATAACTTTCCTTCCAAGGAGTAAATGTCTTTTAATTTCATGGTTGCAATCACCATCTGCAGTGATTTTCGAGCCCCCCCAAAATAAAGTCCCTTATTGTTTCCACTGTTTCCCCATCTATTTGCCATGAAATGATGGGACCAGATGCAAGATCTTAGTTTTCTGAATGTTGAGCTTTAAGCCAGCTTTTTCACTCTCCTCTTTCACTTTCATCAAGAGGCTCTTTATCTCTTCTTCACTTTCTGCTGTAAAGGTGATGTCATCTGCATATCTGAGGTTATTGATATTTCTGCCAGCAGTCTTGATTGCTGCTTATGCTTCTTCCAGCTCAGTATTTCTCATGATGTACTCTGCATATAAGTTAAATAAGCAGGGTGACAATATACAGCCTTGACATACTCCTTTTCCTATTTGGAAGCAGTCTGTTGTTCCATGTCCAGTTCTAACTGTTGCTTCCTCACCTGCATACAGGTTTCTCAAGAGCCAGGTCAGGTGGTCTGGTATGCCCATCTCTTTCAGAATTTTCCAGAGTTTACTGTGATCCACACAGTCAGAGGCTTTGGCATAGTCAATAAAACAGAAAAAGATGTTTTTCTGGAACTCTCTTGCTTTTTCGATGATCCAGTGGATGTTGGCAATTTGATCTCTGGTTCCTCTGCCTTTTCTAAAACCAGCTTGAAAGTCTGGAAGTTCACGGTTCATATACTGTTGAAGCCTGGCTTGGAGAATTTTAAGCATTGCTTTACTAGCCTATGAGATGAGTATAATTGTGCGGTAGTTTGAGCATTCTTTGGCATTGCCTTTCTTTGGGATTGGAATGAAAGCTGACCTTTTCCAGTCCTGTGGCCACTGCTGAGTTTTCCAAATTTGCTGACATATTGAGTGCAGCACTTTCACAGCATCATCTTCCAGGATTTGAAATAGCTCAATTGGAATTCCATCACCTCCACTTTGTTCATAGTGATGCTTTCTAAGGCCCACTTGACTTCATATTCTAGGATGTCTGGCTCTAGGTGAGTGATCACACCATCATGATTATCTGGGTCGTGAAGATCTTTTTTGTACAGTTCTTCTGTGTATTCTTGCCACCACTTCTTAATATCTCCTGCTTCTGTTAGGTCCATACCATTTCTGTCCTTTATTGAGCCCATCTTTGCATGAAATGTTCCCTTGGTATCTCTAATTTTCTTTAAGAGATCCCCTGTCCCTGGGATTCTCCAGGGAAGCCGTGGGGTCGCACAGAGTCGGACACGACTGAGCGACTTCCCTTTCACTTTTCACTTTCATGCATTGGAGAAGGAAATGGCAACCCACTCCAGTGTTCTTGCCTGGAGAATCCCAAGGACGGGGGAGCCGTCCATGGGGTCGCACAGAGTCGGACACGACAGGAGCAATGCAGCAGCAGCAGCAGCAGCACAGGAGTAGATCATGTTCTTAAACTTCGCGATGAGAAAGCAGTGCTGAGAAAAAGAGCCAGGATCTGAAGAACATGCCAAGGAAAAAAGTAGCTTTAATAATCAGAGGGCAGAGTGCCTCAAAACAACACGTAACTACTGAAAATCACGTCTGTTTCCCATATTATTTCAACAGTAGAGACACCTCAATGCAGCCTCTACATCCAATTTGGACTGTGCATACTCAAACTGAAAGAAAAGATATAAGCATTTGAATGCAGAGTTCCAAAGAATAGCAAGGAGAGATAAGAAAGCCTTCCTCAGTGATCAATGCAAAGAAAGGAGAGAAATAATTCTGAATAAGGGCCAGGCTTTGGGTCATTGTGAGATTTCAGCTGGAGAGGTCTCCTCCAGCTGAAAAATCTAATGACAACATTATTTCTAAAGCTGGAACACATGCATGTTGTTCACGTCTCAAAAATACTAAGACTTGCTGTTTCCTGGTAAAGGGATTCAACATAGTTGTTAAGATGTGGGCTCTCTCTGGGTTCACATCCTTTCTGCATCCCTTTAGGCAAACAACTTAACTGTGCTGTGTACTTCAGTTTTCTGTTCTGTAAATGTGAACAGTAATAGAATGTATCTGTAAAATTGTGAGAATTAGATAGGATGAAACAATATTATATGCTTATAACAGCATATGGCACCTAGGAGCAGCTCAATTAATGCTAGTCATTACTGTTACCTATTAGGTATTTGGATATTAGACAAAACTGAAATAACCTTTAAGGCTGATGGTTTGTGTGAAGCATAGTAGATATTCAGTGAATGTTTGTTGGATAATAGTTAAAAATATATGAAGTGCCTTTTTTGAAGGCATGGTGCCTTTATTGAAGAGATAACTAGTTTTCAAAGACAGTGAATAGACAGATTTTAAAGAGTTGGTTTATGTTAAATGTATAGTACATCTCCATGATTTTCATGATGCTGAATTCTACTAGAACCTTCCCAGTGAACAGGGGCTCAAAGTCTTACCCTTAGTACCATGTCTGTATAAATGATACATAGTCAAATTACACAATAGTGTTAATCATTTGAGTATATTCTACAATTAACAAAGATTTAGAAGTCAGTTGTTTGATTATAGACTTTGTCACCTTCAAGTTTCATCAAGAAAATATTTAGTCAAAACGTACATTGTCCAGTGGTTCCACTGGGAGATGCAAACATGACTGAGTTATCACAGCTGAGGCAGAGGTACCTAAGGCTTCTAAGGGGTTCACTTTTCAACTAAGTCCAGTCTGTTTCATAAGGTACAAAATACTACAGAAATCTGGAAAAGGGAAAAAAGCACTTCTCATTTCATAATCAGGAGGGATTACTTCATGAAAGAAATGGCATTTATGGGGAGGCTATAAATAATGACCTTGCTTCCTACTTTCCAGAAAATTTAGGGTAAGCAGATTCTGCTTAGATACATTTTTCTACCCCTCAACTTACCTAACTTATTTTCTCCAGGCTTTGGAAAAGATTTGTCTTACTGCTGTTCAATATTACTTCTTTCAGCCTTGCTCCCTATCTGATCCCTTCCCATCTCCCCCAGAGTCTCACACCACATGATAATCTCACTTGACATAACAGTTTCAACTTCTCCTCTGGTGACTCTTGCCTTAAACCTGGGACATGTTATCTTTCTCATAATTAAAAACAAAAAACAAAACAAAAAAAACCCCAGAAAATTCTTGGGTCCTCTTGTACTGATAATCACCTTTCTCTCTCTTTCCCTTAAAGACAAAGTTTATAAATAAAGGGTTTATACTTGTCTCAACTGTTTCTGCATGGTTAAAAACACTGTTAGTCATTATGAACTTCAGTTGACCCTGGAACAGCACGGAGGTGAGGCACCTGAAACCGCGCAGTTGAGAATCCATGTATTTCTTACAGACGGTCCTCCATTGATGTGGTTCCTCCATAGCCATGGTTCTGCATCTGTGGATTCAACCAACATGGACCATGTAGTGCTATAGTGTTTACTATTGAAAAAACAGTATGCTAATAAGTGGTCCTGCACAGTTCAAATCCATGTTTAAGAGTCAGTCATATTTCAAAAACAGAATTATAGAATAAGTACCCATGTATTTGTGCCCCAGATAATAAATGGTAATTTTTTGTCATACTTGAGATCATATTTTAAGAAATAAAACAATGTAAAAAAATGTAAATGAGTTAAACACTCATTTACTTTCCCACTATCCTCCCTTCTTCTAGAGGTTTCTACCGCCCTAAAATTAGTGTGTATTCATCCCATTAACTTTGTAATACTGTTAATACATTATATTTAATAAGAGCTAGTAGTTATGTGGCACTTACTGTGTACCAGGAACTATTCTAAGCACTCGTCATATCTCACTTTAGTCAAGGTTCCACAAAGAAGCAGGACCAATAGGGTTTAGAGAGAGCAGGATAACATTTTATTTTAAGGCAGTGTCTTAGTAATGTAGGAACTGGCAGGTGTTAAATCTGAAGGGCAGGCTGGCAGGCTGGAAATTGAGGCTAGAGTTGATTGTTGCATTTTGAGTTCAAATTCTGCAGGCAGCAGGCTGGAAACTTGAGCAGGATTTCTGTGTTTCCATCTTCAGAATGTTTCTTTTTTCAAGAAACCTCGGTCTTTACCCTTAAGGCCTTCAACTGATTGCTTGAGGGCCCCTACATTGAGAGTAATTTGCTCCCCTCACAGTATACTGATTTCAATGTTAATGTTAATTTCATAACAGCATCTGTGTTGGTGTTTGACTAAACTCTTGGGCACTGCAGCATTCCAGACTGACACATAACCTTATCCATCTCCTGTACTAACTGCTTTCATCCTAATACCTGGCATACAGTTATTGTTCTCATTTTTAGATGAGGAGACTGAGGTACAGATAGATAGGGGATTTACTCAAGATCATACCAGTACCAGGTGGTTGAACCAGGATTCCAATCCAGGAGACCTAACTTTAGAATCTCTGTACTTTATACTGTGCCACTTCTTCATAAATAATAAATACTATATTTTATGTGGCTTCCCCAGTGGCTCAGACAGTGAAGAATCTACCTGCAATGCAGGAGACCTGGGTTCGATCCCTGGGTTGGGAAGGTCCCTTGGAGGAGAGCATGGCAGCCCACTCCAGTACTGTTGTTTTATATGTCTTTAAATTTTATGTAAGTGATTTTATACTATACCTACCCTTTTAAAGCTTGCTTTTCCACTCAGTATTGGTTTTGAGATGTGCCTATATTATTCAGTTCAGTTCAGTTCAGTCGCTCAGTCATGTCTGACTCTCTGCGAGCCCATGAATCTGCAGCACACCAGGCCTCCCGGTCCATCACCAACTCCCGGAGTTCACTCAGATTCACGTCCATCGAGTCAGTGATGCCATCCAGCCATCTCATCCTCGGTCGTCCCCTTCTCCTCCTGCCTCCAATCCCTCCCAGTATCAGAGGCTGTATTATTACATATATATATCGACTAGCAGTCCATTGTATGACTATAATTCTATAACATTCCCTTATTTATAAACATTGAGTTATTTCTAGTTTCTGCTATTTAAATAATCCTCCCCCAGACATTCTTTTTATGGCCATATCCCACAGCATGTAGAACTTCCCTGCCAGGCACCGAACCCACACCCCCTGCAGTGGAAGAGCGGAGACTTAACCACTGGACTGCCAGGAAAGTCTTCCCCTAGACATTTTTGTACAGATATATCTTTGTGTTTCTGATAAAGAATTTTTTGAAGGTGTATACTGCAAAATGGAGTTGTTAGTCCTTACAACGTGTACAACTTTAGCTTTCAGTATTGCCAGCTTGTTCTCAAAAGTGATTCTTCCGGTATACACTCCAGCAGCATTATCTGAGTTCCTGTTTACCCAATCATCATGTGCGCTTGGCATCTTTAGATTTTCTAGTTTTTACCAGTTTTATATCTGTGAGTGAAATGGTAGCTCATCTTAAACTTACACAATGTTTTATGTCAACTATCTCTCACTTAAAGCTGGGCGAGGAGAAGAAAGGGGGGAGAACAGATATCTCCTTGTGGTTTCCTTATTTTGCTGATGACTGGTGAGATGGTGCCTCTTTTAATGTGTTGATGGCTTTCTCTTTGAGTTGCCTGTTCATATCATTGGCTCATTTACCTAATGGGTTTTCTGTTTTTCTACTGGCTTATATAGGTATTTATATATTAATCCTTTGTGGGTTATACTTGTTATACACATCTTTCAGTTTTTTTCTTAACTGTGAACTTTGTGGCATGTTTCGCTTTACCAAAGTTTTTAATTTTCATGAGTTAGATTTATCTTCATACAATATTTACTGAGAACTTGTTATGTGTCAAACACTGTACTACTCTGGGAATATGAGAGTAAATAAAGAAGACAATGTGAGACTTACATTTATGTAACAACAGGTAATAAACACAATAAGTAAAACTATACAGTGTATTAGAAGATGATGTGTAATACGGAAAAAGTAGAACAAGGTTGGGAGATCAGTAGCTCTGGCAGGGGGCGCAGAGTTGAATGGAGAGGTTGGGGTGGATTTCACTGTAAAGGTACATTGGAACAAAGCCTTGGCTGTGGCCAGGGAGTGATCCACAGGGCTGTATAGAAGAAACGGTGTTGAAGGGAGAGGATACAGCCAGTGCGAAGACTGAGGCAGGAATACGCCTGGTGCACTAGAGAACTGTAGAGACTGAAGCGTAGTGACCTAAGAGGGGAGCGGAGGGCACCGCGCAAAGAGAGGGGAGAGAGCCAAATGGGCTGAGCCGTGTAGGCCACAGTAAGGCATGTTCCTTCTGTTTTCTTACGATTTGTGCTTTTGGTTTTTTATTTTAAATTTCTTCCTTACTCAGAAGTCTAGGTGATGATGATGAAGATAGGTAATATTTATTAAATACTTAACTGTGTGCCAGGAACTTTTTAAAAACTGATTTTATAGATTTATGGAGATGATAGTTCTATATGTAAATTTTAAACATTTACTAATGTTTGTTTTTCTTATTTATGTATTTAGTTCGTCTGTACAAATTATTTTTTTTCTGCAGTGTGAGGTAGAGAACCTAGTTTTTTCCCTCTCTTTTTAATGTTATCAGTTCTTTCTTTGTGCATCTATCTAGATGATTTTATAATTTGTCTCTTTTAATCGATTATGTGAATTACAGTAATATTTCTTATCTAATACTATTAATATTTTGAATAATTAGTAAGATCACATGGTTTAAAATCCAGGATATAAGACTGCACTTGTCTTCTAAACCAGCTCTTCCTTCTCACTTCTCTGTGCCAAAGAATGGCATCATCCAGCCAAAAAACTTCGGAGCTGGGATAGGCAATGTTCACATCTGCTTAGTGACCAAGTTGTGTTCATTTTTAACTTCTTAACATTTGTCCTCACCTCTTGATTCCTTTCTCATCACCTAATCATTCTCCAGATTTCTACTAGAGCATGACATTCCTTTCTTTAAAATGCTTCAGTGATTCCCTAATTCATAGAATCTAGAAGTCTGAACTCCTTACTCTGCCCTACCAGGTCCTTCAGGATCTAGCCTTTTCCAGTCTTTACACCCCACTTATGGTTGATTCCCTGAGAACCGGTACTTCTGGGGGCCCTTTCTCAGTGTATTCCTCTTAGTTCAGCTGTTCAGCACTTATTTTTCTAGGCCCAAGACTTTCTCTCTCTGTGATGCTTATCCTGACTTGTACCCCATGCAGATCTTGGTTAATCTCTTGTCACTTTATGGTCTTTATTCACTTATGTATTGGATGGAGGAACAAAGGAACAGACAGGCAATAATTGAGATGCAAAAGAAAGAGATTATACAGAAAGAAAATGATATAAGCGAAAAAGCCTATAAATATTTCAACTTTGGCTGTTAATTTTATTATTTACCTAGACCCCTGAGTAGAACCTTTTGCAATGATTGTCTAATGATTGACTAAAATAAATTCTTTCCATCTCTAATATTTTGTAACGTTGTTGCCATTTTTCTTTTTCTGTAATCTTTTTTCTGTAATTTCCCTCCCCCTCTTTTGGAGATTTTTTTAAAATTCATTTATACATTGGATTGATAAATATTTATTGAGTACCTGCTGTGTACATGGTNAAATAAATTCTTTCCATCTCTAATATTTTGTAACGTTGTTGCCATTTTTCTTTTTCTGTAATCTTTTTTCTGTAATTTCCCTCCCCCCCTTTTGGAGATTTTTTTAAAATTCATTTATACATTGGATTGATAAATATTTATTGAGTACCTGCTGTGTACATGGTCTGTGCCAATGCTGGAACTAAGCAAAGCCCCATCCTGGAGAATCAGTCTTGTTGGTAGGGGATCAGTTCAGTTCAGTCGCTCAGTGATGTCCAGCTCTTTGCGACCCCATGGACTGCAGCACGTCAGGCTTCCCTGTCCATCACCAACTCCCACAGCTTGCTCAAACCCATGTCCATCGAGTCAGTGATGCCATCCAACCACCTCATCCTCTGTTGTCCCCTTCTCCTCCTGCCTCCAGTCTTTCCCAGCATCAGGGTCTTTTCAAATGAGTCAGTTCTTCACTGACTTTTATTTTAAATTTCTTCCTTACTCAGAAGTCTAGGTGATGGTGATGAAGATAGGTAATATTTATTAAATACTTAACTGTGTGCCAGGAACTTTTTAAAAACTGATTTTATAGATTTATGGAGATGATAGTTCTGTATGTAAATTTTAAACATTTACTAATATTTGTTTTTCTTATTTATGTATTTAGTTCATCTAAGTACATAAATAAGGTGGCCAAAGTATTGGAGATTCAGCTTCAGCATCAGTCCTTCAAATGAATATTCAGGACTGATTTCCTTTAGGGTTAACTGGTTATATCTCCTTGCAGTCCAAGGGACTCTCAAGAGTCTTTTCCAACACCACAGTTCAAAAGCATCAATTCTTTAGTGCTCAGCTTTCTTTATAGTCTAACTCTCACATCCATTCATGACTACTGGAAAAACCATAGCTTTGACTAGATGGACTTTTGTTGGCAAAGTAATGTCTCTGCTTTTGAATATGCTGCCTAAGTTGGTCATAGCTTTTCTTCCAAGGAGCAAGCATCTTTTGATTTCATGGCTCTAGTCCGCATCTGCAGTGATTTTGGAGCCAAGAAAAATAAAGTCTGTCACTGTTTCCATTCTTTCCCCATCTATTTGCCATGAAGTGATGGGACCAGATGCCATGATCTTAGTTTTCTGAATGTTGAGTTTTAGGCCAATTTTTTCACTCTCCTCTTTCACTTTCATCAAGAGGCTCTTTAGCTCTTCTTTGCTTTCTGCCATAAGGGTGGTGTCATCTGTGTATCTGAGATTATTGATATTTCTCCCGGCAATCTTGATTCCAGCTTGTGCTTCAGCCACCCTGGCATTTCACATGATGTACTCTGCATATAAACTAAATAAGCAGGGTGACAATCTACAGCCTTGACATACTTCTGTCCAGATTTGGAACCCAGTCTATTGTTCCATGTCCCATTCTAACTGTTGCTTCTTGACCTGCAATCAGATTTCTCAGGAGGCAGGTATGGTGGTCTGGTATTCCCATTCCTTTAAGAATTTTCCCCAATTTGTTGTGATCCACACAGTCAAAGGCTTTGGCATAGTCGATAAAACAGAAGTAGATGTTTTTCTGGAATTCTCTTGCTTTTTTGATGATCCATTGGATGTTGGCAATTTGATCTCTGGTTCCTCTGCCTTTTCTAAGTTTGGTGGGGGTTACAGACTTGTAAACAAGCAGATATAGCAGTGCTTTTGCATAGTTATCCTACTACTTTCCTCACTTTTCCACTGTGACCCCTACCTTGTTAAGGAAGTTTGCTGCTCAGTGGATTTTTAACAGTTGTGTTTGGCAAGCAAGAGCGTAAATGGAAGTGATTGAGGATGGAGTGCTGGGAAGAAATTGTCTGAGAAGCCATTTTCCTCTTTTACTTACTGCTCTCTTCCTGTTCCCCACTGTCAGTATTGAAAAAAGATTCTGTTCTTCAGACTTGTTAAGAAAAATATGACTAAGCTTTTTTACTTTAGTCAGATTAGAAATTAGAAATGTAAATTCCTACTGATGATAAAGCAAAAATTCAATGAGCTTGATTTTGTCCTCGTTAAGTGATGATTTACTTGGTACTTATTTTCTTCATTTTCCATGCTGAGAAGGAGATAAGAAAAAATGTGTCTCAAAGAACTATGATTCAGAATTTGAAATAGAATGGAATCCATTTATAATGGTGTCATTTACAACATGTGCACTAGGAAATAGGACAAAGTTACTTTATAAATCTTTTTGTCTAACTTTTATTAAACGCTTGCCCCATGGTGTATCTAAACGTGGATGAAAATGGGCTATGTTACATTTGGGGCTTCCTACAGCTGTTAAATAAGGCTTCCCTGGTGGCTAAGACAGTAAAGAATCTGCCTGCAATGCAGGAGACCCAGGTTCAATCCCTGAGTTGGGAAGATCCCCTGGAGAAGGGAATGGCTACCCATTCCAGTATTCTTACCTGGAGAATTCCACGGACAGAGCAGCAGATGAGCTACAGTCATTGGGGTCCCAAAGAGTCAGACACGACTGAGTGAGCACACACACATAGATATTAGATACCTCTGTAACCTGAAACTATCACAAAATTGTTAATCAGTGTAGCTCAGGTGGTAAGGCGTCCCCCTGCAATGCGGAAGACCCAAGTTCAATCCCTGGGTCGGGAAGATCCCCTGGAGAAGGAAATGGCAATCCACTCCAGTACTCTTGCCTGAAAACTCCATGGACTGAGGAGCCTGGTAGGCTACAGTCCATGGGGCTGCAAAGAATCAGACATGACTGAGTGACTTCACTTCTTACTTCTTATAACCCAATACAAAATGTTTTTGTATTAAAAAAAAGTTTTTTTAAATCTCTCATTGTAACTTTAAGTGATTAGAACATCAAGGATAGAATTAGATTTCTAAACCAGTGTTTTAAATGGAAAGGACCTAAATCCAGACCAAATTTCATCTTGTCATTGCCGTAATTATACACAAGAGCTTTAATAATGGATGCATTAAAATATCTTTTTATTATGGAAACTTTTTGTTGTTATTCACAAGTTTTTTTTGAAGTATAGTTGATTTACAGTTTTAGTTTGAGGTGTACAGCATAGTGATTCAGTGTTTTCATAGATTATATGACATTAAAAGTTATTTCAAGATAATGGCTATAATTTCTTGTGCTATACAATATACCCTTGTTAGTTACATATTTCATACATAGTAGTTTGTGTCTCTTAATCCCATACCCTTAATTGGTCCCTCTTTCTTCCCCTCTCCCTGCTGGTAAGCACAAGTTTATTTTTTATGCCTGAATCTGCTTGTTTTGCATATATATTAATTTGTATTATGGAAATTATTAAATACACACAGAACTGGAGAGAAGAGAACCATTAATATTCATGTATCATCACCCAGCTTCAATAACCATCCGTCTCCCACTTTTCTTTATTTCATTTCTCTTCAACTTATTTTTGCTGGGGTATTAAAAATTTAAGATATATTATTTCATTCACCAGTATTTAAGTGTACATCTTAAAAGATAAGAGCTTCAAAATTGTAACCAAATATTGATAAGCAGTCCTGCTAAACTTAATGATAATCTGATGATATATTTTTGAAGTTCAGGTGAATATGAAGCCACCAAAGTCCAAGTAAAGGAATTTATCGGATTCAGTTTATCAGATGGGGAATAGTTTGTTCTTTTTTTGACCCTCAATTTCGGTGAGGTTTTGTCGTTTTTACGGTTTGGGTTTCACTGGAAACATTTTGAAAAATCGTACCTTCATCGTCCCCTCTCTTAAAGGAGAGAGATAAAATAAGCAATATGGATGCTCTTAATACCTAATTTTATTTATTTTCAGGGTACTTCACAATATACATGTACCTCTTCCAGACCAGGCTCTGGGTAGTGGGAATGAATATATGTGTCCAGTGAAACTCAGTGTTTTCTTATGAAAAGTGATGAACATTTCCCATTTCTTTTTAAGAAGAAAGCTGATGCGATGTCTTTTGCATTATATTTAAAGAATAAAATTCAGAATCCCCAGTGCTAATGGTAAGATTGATATTTTAATACTCTAGTTCTAAGCCTAGCTTCAAATGCTTTGAATAAGGGAAGTCATTTCTTATGGCTTCAAACAGTTAATGCTTTTTTCACTGATCCTCTTTCAGAGATTTTCTTTGTGAGGCTTTTGAAGCCTAATAGAAGCCAGTGCTTTGAGCCAAATCAAAGCTTGCTTCAGCCCTGGCAAGACGATTGAAAAATCGTACCTTCATCGTCCCCTCTCTTAAAGGAGAGAGATAAAATAAGCAATATGGATGCTCTTAATACCTAATTTTATTTATTTTCAGGGTACTTCACAATATACATGTACCTCTTCCAGACTAGGCTCTGGGTAGTGGGAATGAATATATGTGTCCAGTGAAACTCAGTGTTTTCTTATGAAAAGTGATGAACATTTCCCATTTCTTTTTAAGAAGAAAGCTGATGCGATGTCTTTTGCATTATATTTAAAGAGTAAAATTCAGAATCCCCAGTGCTAATGGTAAGATTGATATTTTAATACTCTAGTTCTAAGCCTAGCTTCAAATGCTTTGAATAAGGGAAGTCATTTCTTATGGCTTCAAACAGTTAATGCTTTTTTCACTGATCCTCTTTCAGAGATTTTCTTTGTGAGGCTTTTGAAGCCTAATAGAAGCCAGTGCTTTGAGCCAAATCAAAGCTTGCTTCAGCCCTGGCAAGACATATTTTTTTTTTTTTTAAAAAGAGAGAGATTAGGGACGACAGCTATTGTCATGTGTTTTACTCAGCTATACTGAACCACAATTAGTTACCTCAGCCAATTGGAGTATTTAAGAGGGAAGGAGGAAGGCAGGAAATTTTCGTATCCATATAACATATATAGCTCTGCACTGCTCTTTGCCTCAGTATGCTAAAGATTCTGATTAATTGGTAAACTAGCCATCTCAAGTTGTAAAATAAATGGGTAGTAACTTTAGATGTCCATTTACTACTTGAGTAACAGTTCCCTGGCACTGTAAGAAGCCAAAAGATGACTCCTGTTTTATAACAGAAGGTTTTGATAATATTTAACATAAAAAACTCATGTTGATACGTTGGTTCTGATCACTTCCTGGTTGAGCATACAACCAAATGGCAGCAGAACCGGCTGAAAGGCTGCATGTATGGTCTCTTCTGTTGACACTGTCTGCCTCCCATTTTGTGTCCAGGTGTATGTAGGTTTTTGAGATTTGCCTACTTAGTGTTAAATTAAGACTTTAAGCTTCTTGCTGCTTTTAATCGGAGAAGGCAATGGCACCCCACTCCAGTACTCTTGCCTGGAAAATCCCATGGACAGAGGAGCCTGGTGGGCTGTAGTCCATCGGGTCGCGAAGAGTAGGACATGACTGAGCGACTTCACTTTCACTTTTCACCTTCATGCATTGGAGAAGGAAATGGCAACCCACTCCAGTGTTCTTGCCTGAAGAATCCCAGGGACGGGGGACCCTGGTAGGCTGCCATCTATGGGGTCGCACAGAGTCGGACACGACTGAAGTGACTTAGCAGCAGCAGCAGCAGATCCCCTGAAGAAGGGAATGGCTACCCACTCCAGTATTCTGGTCTGGAGCAGAGTTGGACACGGCCAAGCAACTTTCACTTCTTCACTTCACTCCAGCTTTCCTTAGGACTGATCATGTTCCTCTGGTGTGTGGTTATTTGCCTGTCCCGTGCAGTTCTGAGCTATCCATGCTCAAATTCTATTATTCATTGTGCTCTGAATGATAGATGAGCAGGAAGATAGTAAACCAGATAGAACTGGTAAACTGTAAAGGACCCAGCGAAATCCTCTGGTACTTCTCCTTTCTCCAAGTAGGATTATATCAGAACAAGTCTGGAAAGTCCATCCTTTTCTTTTAATATTTCAAATTATTCACTTAAGTAAAGAAATTTTTTTAAAGATAAACTCTGAGCCAGGCACTGTGTTCAACTTCTGTCTTTAGACACCTTCAGTCAGCTGTTCCGTCTGTCTCTGACACTTGTAACCCTGTCTCTTATACACATCTAGATGTGTATAAGAGACAGAGTTGATGTTTTGATGTATGTATACATTGTGAAATGATCCCCACAATGAAGCTAATTAATACATCCACCACATCACATAGTTATCATTTTCTTCATCTTTTTCTCTTTCTCTTTTTTTTAGGGGGGGGCGGGTATTTGTGGTGAGAATACATAAAATCTACTTACTGTCTTAACACATTTCAATGATATAATATGGTATTGTTAACTTCAGCAAATTTCAACTCTACATGATATTGTTAACTTTAGTCATCATGCTGTATGTTGGATCTCAGATATTACTCATCTTACATAACTGAAACTTTACGCACTTTGACCATCATCTCCCCATTTCCACCCCACCCCCACCCTNGCATTTATCTTCAGTACATGGAACCGTTCACTGCAGCACACAGGCTTCTCTCTAATTGTGGCACAGAAGGCTCAGTAGTTGCAGCACATGGGCTTAGTTGCCCAGTGGCACATGAGATGTTTTTCCCTGACCAGGGATCGAACCTGCATCCCCTGCATTGGAAGGAAGATTCTTAACCACTGGACCACCAAGGAAGTCCCTGGAGCACGATTTTGATTTGTCCAATTCCTGGTGATGCTCACTTTGCTCATTGGACTAATGGTGGTTCCTACCAGGTTCTCCATGTAAAGTTCTGTTCTCCTACATAACAAATAAGGATTTTGTGGAGAAGGCTTTAAAATGATATAAATATCCCTTTCCTAATCAAAATAATTTAAATAATTTAATTCACATCTGTATGGACTTGTGATTTCCTGTTATTTTGTTCTCTATTCATTCTGTCTCTTATACACATCTAGATGTGTATAAGAGACAGGCCCCAGCATCCGCCAGCCTGTGCTCATTAGAGAAAGCAGTTCACTCCTACAGTGAAAGAGCAGAGAGCTACTATGCTCCCAGCAGTGGCCTCTGTTTTCTTTGATTTCCTTTTATCTTTGCTTTTTGTCTTTTCATATCAGTTTTATATTCATTTTAATGCTCAAATATCCCTTTGGGGACCATTAGGAGCTCCTCCAAAATGATGTCTATGTCCTGTGACATGTTCCCATTTTTCTCTGAGCAAAACTTGGTTTTGGAACAGCAAGATATTCCAGGCTCTTTGTGTGCTTTCTGGCCCTGACTTTGAAATCAGGTATTTAAGAAGCCCTCGTTCGCTTTAGTAGAGCCTGATATTTAGGAACTAAATCTCTGCAATAGAGGTACACCACCAGGGAGATGTCATTGCTTCTAGGCCCCCTGAGCAGATGGAGCTAGGGAATACACACTACACATCCACACACGCACACGCACACACGTGAAAACTCTGACTTTGCACCACTACCTTCACTTTGAAGCCAAACTACAGGGCTCATTCTAGTTCTTCTTTCATTAATATTTTTATGAAATGTTTTTATTGAAATGCAGTTCATTTACAGTATGTTAATTTCTGCAGTATAGCAAAAATGATTCAGTTATATATATGTACACTCTTGTATATTGTTTTCCATTATGGTTTATCTTAGTGCATTGAATATGATTCTGTGTGCTGTACAGTAGGACCTTGCTGTTTAGTCTCTATACAGAAGCTTACACCTGCTAGCTCCAGCCTCCCCCCAGCCCTCACTCGGCCCTCTCCCCTTTGGCCACCAGTCTGTCCTCTATGTCTGTGAGTGTTCATGTGTGGCATGGTTTAGGTTCATGTGTGTCATGGTTTAGATTCCACTTACAAGCAGATGGCATTCTTTCTGACTTACTTCACTTAGTGTGATAATCACTAGTTGCATCCGTATTGCTGCAAATGACATTATTTCATTTTCTTTATGGTTGAGTAATATTCCATTGTGTACATGTACCAGACCTGCTTTATCCATTCATCTGTTGATGGACATTTAGGGTGTTGCCATGTCTTGGCAATTGCGAATAGGGCTGCTATGAACATAGGGGTTCTTTCCATTGTTATGACTACTTTCTTTGACATCAAGCAACCTGGATCCTTAGCTTGTTCCATCAATCCCTTTGTATGCACAAGGCTGTTATTTCTGCTGCTCCTGCTTCCTCCACGTTGTGAGGCTGCCTTCTTCATTCTGCTGAAGCTCTAACTCCCCATGTCAGATTGTACCTCTCTTATAGATGTCTTCCTCTTGGGTTGCAGCACACCCGCGCTAGGCTGCCTCACTGTGTAAATGCCCTCCTCGCCCTTCTTGGGCTCTCATGTCCCACACAAGGTCATCCCCTTGCATGGTTACCCCCCTCACTTTTTTTTGGCCCAGTCTACCTTCACATGGCCATCCTGCACTCTGTTTTCATGGGTTGGCTACAAAAGAAGATTGGGTGGACTGATGGGAACTCAAGGATGTACCCTAATGAGCAGAAACTAGGGCAGAAGTTCTCCAAGTGTGTTCTCTAGACTAGGTCCATCAGCATCACCTGGCAACTTGTTAGGGGTGCTCAGTTTCAGGGCTTACCTCAGACTTGATGAATCAGAGGCTCTGGGAATAGGGCCCTGAAGTGTGTGCTTTAACACGCCCTCCAGGAGACTCTGATGCACACTTGTGTTTGAGACCCACTGTCCTGGGGAGACAGATTTTTCTATTCGGTATCCAGTCTTCATTGAGGTTGTCTCTTGAATAATGAAGATTCCCTGGTTGTCACGTGTGCCTGGGGACCATTTTTGGGGTTTTTTGGAGCCATCTGAACACCTCTGGTCTTGCATCAGGGTCAGACTGGAGTATCTATCCAGATCAACTCACAGTCTGTGGAAAATTATAAAATTGTAGAAGAATTAAACTTTTCTTTGTCTTCTTGGTTTAGAAACCTTTGCTGTTAAAGCCTAACAGAAACAGTTAAAGCAGGGATCAGCAATGGTAACAGTTACATCAGAGCAGTGGAATTGGTAGAGTTTTTTTTTTTAATGTCACATATAAGAAAAGTGCAATTAATGAGCTGTTTCTCTCCTATACTAGCTATGTTTTCTATAGTCATCAAAAGTGTGCCATGCAAACCTTGTGCACTGTTGTGGAGATTTAAATTGGCATTTTCTTGAGTGACCAAAAATATTTATACTAGAAAACAGAGCATGATTGATTCAGTGTTGTGACCTTCACCTCATGGGATTATCAGGGAATCTGTTCTTTGTTTAGATTCCTGGGCTGGATACTGTATCCTTTAGCTTTTCTGTCAGCAAAAAGGGATAATTATGACAAAGTACCTGAAGTAAAAATTTTTTCGATTCATATTAAAAGTTCCCTTAAATTAAAACTTACTCCCTTCTTAAAAGGTAATTGATATTTCTGATTTTTTAATTTTCTTTGTTCTCAAGGAAGGCCTTTACTACTGTTCTCAAAAAAATTTTGTAAATATTTCTGGGTTCTCTGTTTTCTGTTCATATGAGTAAGTTTTGAGAGTATCTAGGTGTAATACCTTTGACTTTTCTGCACTAAAAACAATAGATACATAAATACATACCTACTTCTGCTTACAAAGTCTAAGAGATGAAGTAAATCACTTAATTTGAACTTTGGCTTAATTTTTGCCTGTGCTTACATATTTGCATTTATGAATAATCTCTTGAAAATGTATCAGAAGAAATCATTAGCTTTGAAAAAGGAAATTTGAGAAACTTAATTTCTCATAAAGGCCAAAGGAATTATGGTTTTTAGCAAGAAAAGAGCCATTTGGATTAAGGTAAAGCATGCTTTAGCTTATCAAATTTAATAGTAGGTCCTATCTATGCTGTGAACCTGTATCACCATATACTTTACATAAGCATCAAAGTGCTTTATAAAACTATCTTAACTATTATGTTAGCCAGTAGAAATTGGTTCATGAAAAGAGAAAGAAAAAGCATTTATGCAGAATTTGGAAGTACCAGGATTTATTAATAACTTTGGACCCATATTTATAGATTCACCTTGAGTCACTTTGATTTTTTCAACTACGGACCTGCATTTTATAAGGTATGTTATCTGTTACATTATAAATAACATTCACAAAGTCTCAGGACAACCCTCATGAATATCAAGATCTATAGTAATGAGGGTTGGGGAAAGAGAACTCCATGTATTTTCTTATAAGATTAATTTTAAAATAGTAATATCTCATTCAAAAATAGATACCTGGCAGTTAGAAACTCAATCTCATTCATAACTGTTAGTGTTACTAGCACCTGGAGCTAGATGATAAGAAGGTTCTCAATATGTACTTCTTGATGTAAACGAAATTAGACTACGTGAATCAACAGTGAAAACCGGTTGGTTATCTTAACTTGGAACTCCGCTATAGTTTATTCTTACATCCTGTTTTTGTAACTATCACGTTGAAGATTGTGGTAAGAAGCCCATGTAGGCCCCAAGGTCTGTTATAATGTTCCCACTTACCTTGCTGGATAATGCTCTTGACACTATTCTGTTGAATTATATTAGGCAATGTTCAGATTTTGTATTTGCCTGAGGCATGTGTGAGTAGAAGCCAAGTTATAGGGAACAATTGGGAACAACAACCTCTCCATAAAGAGTGAAAAAGTACCTCATAGATAAAATTGAGTCACTGACATATAAAACAAAAATAAAATTGAGTCACTGACATATAAAACAAAAAGAATCATCAGCTATCACATATATCTAAAAAGATTGTGTTCATTAATCTGAAATAATCTGAATTGAAGAAGCTATTTCCCCTTGAGCTAAAAGCTTGTAACACAGATTTTTATCTATAAGTCACTTTATATGTGTATGCTAAAGCCCTTGAAAGTAGAGAGGAATTGGGCAGTCTTTAGCAAGTTCTGGTTTGTCCTTTCCAATCACAGTAGCAAATATATATATATATATATATATGTATACACATATATATATATATACACACACACACACACATATACATATACACACAAATGGAGAGGTATACCTCTCCATTTGAACTCCAACCGAAGAGGTTTGAACACAGTACAAAAGAGTCCGAAATGCAGTACTTGGATGCAATCTCAAAAACGACAGAATGATCTCTGTTCGTTTCCAAGGCAAACCATTCAATATCACAGTTATCCAAGTCTATGCCCCAACCAGTAATGCTGAAGAAGCTGAAGTTGAACAGTTTTATGAAGACCTACAAGACCTTGTAGAACTAACACCCAAAAAAGATGTCCTTTTCATTATAGGGGACTGGAATGCTAAAGTAGGAAGTCAAGAAACACCTGGAGTAACAGGTAAATTTGGCCTTGGAGTGTGGAATGAAGCAGGGCAAAGACTAATAGAGTTTTGCCAAGAAAATGCACTGGTCATAGCAAACACCCTCTTCCAGCAACACAAGAGAAGACTCTACACATGGACATCACCAGATGGTCAACACCGAAATCAGATTGATTATATTCTTTGCAGCCAAAGATGGAGAAGCTCTATACAGTCAACAAAAACAAGACCAGGAGCTGACTGTGGCTCAGATCATGAACTCCTTATTNTTCAAACAACACAAGAGAAGACTCTACACATGGACATCACCAGATGGTCAACACCGAAATCAGATTGATTACATTCTATGCAGCCAAAGATATAGAAGCTCTATACAGTCAACAAAAGCAAGGACAGGAGCTGACGTGGCTCAGATCATGAACTCCTTAGTATCAAATTCAGATTTAAATTGAAGAAAGTAGGGAAAACCGCTAGACCATTCAGGTATGACCTAAATCAAATCCCTTATGATTATACAGTGAAAGTGAGAAATAGATTTAAGGGCCTAAATCTGATAGATAGAGTGCCTGATGAACTATGGAATAAGGTTCATGACATTGTACAGGAGACAGGGATCAAGACCATCCCCATGGAAAAGAAACGCAAAAAAAAAAAAGCAAAATGGCTGTCTGGGGAGGCCTTACAAATTGCTGTGAAAAGAAGAGAGGTGAAAAGCAAAGGAGAAAAGGAAAGATATAAGCATCTGAATGCAGAGTTCCAAAGAATAGCAAGAAAAGACAAAAAAGCCTTCTTCAGCGATCAATGCAAAGATAGAGGAAAACAACAGAATGAGAAAGACTAGAGATCACTTCAAGCAAATTAGAGATACGAACGGAATATTTCATGCAAAGATGGACTTGATAAAGAACTGAAATGGTATGGACCTAACAGAAGCAGAAGATATTAAGAAGAGGTGGCAAGAATACATGGAAGAACTATGCAAAAAAGATCTTCATGACCCAGATAATCATGAGGATGTGATCACTAATCTAGAGCCAGACATCTTGGAATGTGAAGTCAATTGGGCCTTAGAAAGCATCACTACAAACAAAGCTAGTGGAGGTAATGGAATTCCAGTTAAGCTGTTTCAAGTCCTGAAAGATGATGCTGTGAAAGTGCTGCACTCAATATGCCAGCAAATTTGGAAAACTCAGCAGTGGCCACAGGACTGGAAAATGTCAGTTTTCATTCCAATTCCAAAGAAAGGTGATGCAAAAGAATGCTCAAACTACTACACAATTGCACTCATCTCACATGCTGGTAAAGTAATGCTCAAAATTCTCCAAAAGGAAAGGTATGTATAATATAAAAATAGTTAAAATGAACTTCTAGATGTTAAAATAAATGTCTCAAATGGGAAATACATTGCATAAGATTAAAAGCATATTACATGCCCCAAAGAAAAGATTAGTGAAATTGAAGACATATCAAATGAAACTGTATCAGATGAAACACAGGCAGAAAGTATGATTTGTAGAGGTTTCATACTAATTTTGGAGCAGGCAATGGCACACCACTCCAGTACTCTTGCGTGGAAAATCCTGTGGATGGAGGAGCCTGGTAGGTGTCAGTCCATGGGGTCGCTAAGGGTCGGACACGACTGAGCGACTTCACTTTCATGCATTGGAGAAGGCAATGGCAACCCACTCCAGTGTTCTTGCCTTGAGCATGCCAGGGATAGGGGAGCCTGGTGGGCTGCCATCTATGGGGTTGTACAGAATCGGACACGACTGAAGTGACTTAGCAGCAGCATACTAATGTAAGATATCAGTAATATGGAAAATCGAATGTCGGGTATGATTTTTACAACTTTTCTATGAATTTAAAACTATTCTCAACTATGAAGTGTGTTTTTAGAAAAATGAATGGAAGATGAGTGAGCTGAGCAACATCATCAAGCAGTCTGCAATTATGCATTGGAGTCTAGAGAAGGAGAGAGATGGCAAAGAAGGGGAAAGATACTTGAAGAAGCAATGATCAAAATCTTTCCAGATTTGATGAAGCCATACACCTACAATTTTAAAAAGTTCCTGAAAGCTCGAGTGAAGAAACACAAAGAAAACCCCTCCAAAGGCATCATAATCAAATTGCGTAGACTATGGTCCATGTGAAAATAATGTCTATTATATTCTGTAACATCCATTTATAAACTGATTTCCTCTCCAGACATATTTTACCATAACACCTCTTGCTGCTGTCTAACTATTCTGCACATAGAATTTTCCAAAATACTTATAAATCACAGCCTAATTCTTCATTAAATGGCTTCCTGCTCTTATACAGCCCAGAATCACATACTTGTTTGTAAATATTCTGTTCAAATGTGACACTTGAAAGTCTTCCTAAGCAGAAGAATCTATATACCAACACATACTTGCATGCACATACGTTTCAGCAGCCTTGAGTATGAGGGTAACAGAGTGGATATGTCTCATTGGTATTATGGTTTTGACAAACTTGACTTTATATAACTATAACAGTAGTAATAAACACTATATTACATTTATTTTTGAGTTAACATTACTTTATAATGTTATATGTTTCATGTTCAGTTCAGCCAGTCACTTAGTCGTGTCTGACGCTTTACAACCCCTTGAACCATAGCACGTCAGGCCTCCCTGTCCATCACCAACTCCTGGAGTTTACCCAAACTCATGTCCATTGAGTCGGTGATGCCATCCAACCATCTCATCCTCTGTAAACCCCTTCTCCTCTTGCCCTCAATCTTTTTCAGCAACAGGGTCTTTTCAAATGAGTCAGCTCTTTGCATCAGGTGGACAAAATATTGGAGTTTCAGCTTCAGCATCAGTCCCTCCAATGAGCACCCAGGACTGATCTCCTTTAGGATGGACTGTTTGGATCTCCTTGCAGTCCAAGAGATTGACTCTCAAGAGTCTTCTCCAGCACCACAGTTCAAAAGCATCAATTCTTCTGTGCTCAGCTTTCTTTGTAGTCCAATTCTTACATCCATACATGACCACTGGAAAAACCACGGCCTTGACTAGATGGACCTTTGTCAGCAAAGTAATGTTTCTGCTTTTTAATATGCTGTCTAATTTGGTCATAACTTTCCTTCCAAGGAGCAAGCGTCTTTTAATTTCATGACTGCAGTCACCATCTGCAGTGATTTTGGAGCCCAGAAAAATAAAGTCAGCCACTGTTTCCACTGTTTCCTCACCTATTTGCCATGAAGTGATGGGACCTGGTGCCGTGATCTTCGTTTTCTGAATGTTGAGCTTTAAGCCAACTTTTTCACTCTCCTCTTTCACTTTCATGTGCACAGCTTCATACTTAGACTTCTGTACATCCACCAAAAATTTATTTTCAACCTGTCACCATACAATTCATTCCCTCTACCCATTTTGCCCCTGCTCTGTAGTAACCACTACTCTGTTATCTGTACCTATGTGTTAATTTTTTATGGCTTGGTTTATTTTGGTTTGTTTGTTAATGGTTTTTATTTCCACATTTGGGTAAAGTCATACAGTGCTTGTCTTTCTCCATCTGATTTATTTCACTTAGCCCTCAAGGTTCATCCATGCTGCCCCAAATGACAAGGTTTCATTTTTATGTCTGATAGTATTCCCTGTGTGTGTGTCTAAATACCACAACTTCTTTAGTTATTCATTTGTTGCTGGGCACTTAGGTGGTTTTCATGTCTTGGCTCTTGTGAATAATCCTGTGATACCCATGGGGATTCATAGATCTATCTTTCTAGATTAGAAACATTGTATATTTTAAAATAAATATTATTCATCTGGCCAGGGCTAGGACTGTGGTAGACAGACTATTTGCCTTAGCACAAAATTGAAGGAGGAGTCCAACATCTCAGTAATAAGAAAAATATGTTTTATTGCATAGTTAAAAAATAAAAACTAATGCAAAAATCAACAATGTCACATTTCAAAACTTGAAATAAAAACAGAAAAAATATAATTGATTTTAGTTTTCTTTTTTCTCCAGCCCCCAATTTGTTTCAGAATGATGTTTTTACTTGTTCTGGTTAAGAGTTTTGTTTAAAATTTAACAACAGAATCTTAAATCTGTTAAATCTTGAATCTGGTTAAATTTAACATCAAAAATATCATATCAATAGACAGCAGTTGAAAGTCAATTTTGAATGTATACTTGTTATTTCAGGTGGGGGAAATTGCCACATCCTTGACAGACCCTCCTTGTAGCATCAAGATAGAAAGAAATTCCATATCAGAATCGATATTCACAGAAACATCATAATTATATGCAAAGATCAAAGGATATTTCTTTAAGGAAATCAATTCTCACTGGCTCTTAATTTTCTAATCATACAAATAGTTAAAAAGACTACTCTGTAAAAGCAACAACGACAACAGTGAAAACCACACACATAAAAACTACTCTGTAATTACTGAAGTGCAAAATAGAGAAAAAATATTTGTTGCCTGACTTTTATTAACATCAAAATGAATGTTCTTAATTTCAAATTTAAGCTGGATTTGCCAGATAAAAAGTTTTGGCCAATTGAATCAGAATTGAATTGATTTTGATCGNCTGTAAAAGCAACGACAACAGTGAAAACCACACACATAAAAACTACTCTGTAATTACTAAAGAAGTGCAAAATAGAGAAAAAATATTTGTTGCCTGACTTTTATTAACATCAAAATGAATGTTCTTAATTTCAAATTTAAGCTGGATTTGCCAGATAAAAAGTTTTGGCCAATTGAATCAGAATTGAATTGATTTTGATCAAACACACCAGGAATTTTTTAGTAAACTCAAATAGCACAGGTTAAGCCCAGTTTGATCATGTTACTGCCTAATGCTGATTTTTCTGTGCCATCTTATAGTCTACAAAATGTTTTCACAACCACCACCTTTGAGTCTTTTAGCTCAGTTACAAAAGCTGATGTAAAAAAATGCAAGCATTGATGCTCCCTGAATAAAACGGAGACCTAAAGTAGAGTTGTTCAGTGGCACAGTGAGTAAAAATTGTAGGAAGTTCTTGAAGTTACCTAGCCCCCAATTCAATAATTTTCCTATTTATTTTATTAGCTTTCTTTCCATTACACTATCATATGCAGAGTGGGAGGAACATCCAATTACACTTTGATTTTCTTTTTTTGTTTGTTTGTTTTAATCTCACTTTACAATACTGTATTGGTTTTGCCATACATTGATGTTGATTTTCTAAGTTCACTTCAGTTCAGTTCAGTCTCTCAGTTGTGTCCCCATGAACTGCAGCATGCCAGGCCTCCCTGTCCATCACCAACTCCCAGAGTCTACCCAAACTCATGTCGTTTCAGTCGGTGATGCCATCCAACCATCTCATCCTCTGTTGTCCCCTTCTCCTCCTGCCATCAATCTTTCCCAGCATCAGGGTCTTTTGAAATGAGTCAGCTCTTTGCATCAGGTAGACAAAGTACTGGAGTTCAGCTTCAGCATCAGTCCTTCCAATGAACACCCAGAACTGATCTCCTTTAGGATGGACTGGTTGGATCTCCTTGCAGTCCAAGGGACTCTCAAAAGTCTTTTCCAACACCACAATTCAAAAGCATCAATTATTCTGCACTCAGCTTTCTTTATAGTTCAACTGCTGTATCTATACATGACTTGGAAAAACCATAGCCTTGACTAGATGGACCTTTGGTGACAAAGTAATGTCTCTGCTTTAAAATATGCTGTCTAGATTGTTTGTAACTTTCCTTCCAAGGAGTAAGCATCTTTTAATTTCATGGCTGCAATCACCATCTGCAGTGATTTTAGAGCCCCTCTCCCCCAAATCAAGTCAGCCACTGTTTCCACTGTTTCCCCATCTATTTCCCATGAAGTGATGGGACCAGATGCCATGATCTTAGTTTTCTGAATGTTGAACTTAAAGCCAACTTTTTCACTCTTCTCTTTCACTTTTGTCAAGAGGCTCTTTAGTTCTTCTTTGCTTTCTGCCGTAAGAGTGGTGTCATCTACATATCTGAGGTTACTGATATTTCTACCGGTAATCTTGATTCCAGCTTGTGCTTCCTCCAGCCCAGCATTTCTCATGATGTACTCTGCATAGAAGTTAATTAAGCAGGGTGACAATATACAGCCTTGATGTACTCCTTTTCCTATTTGGAAACAATCTATTGTTCCACGTCCAGTTCCTACTATTGCTTCCTGACCTGCATACATGTTCCTCAAGAGGCAGGTGAGGTGGTCTGGTATTCCCATCTCTTTCAGAATTTTCCAAGTATGTGCTGGTAAAGACTTGTGTTTATTTTTTTAACTTTTATTCTTTAGCTTATTATTTTAAACAATCTCAAAGTTATAGAAAAATTGCAATTATAGCACAGGTAAATTGTTTTCTATTTATCAATTGAAAGTTTTTTTTTTTTACATGAGACCCCATAGCACCCTCCTCCAACACTACACTTTAGTGTGTAGTGTTTTTTTATTTTTTATCTGTTTTTTTTTTCTACAGAGTACGATGCAATCATTGAAACTGACAAATTAACATTACATATTATTATCATTTACTCAATAAAGTTGAATTCAAACTTCCATCTAAGTTTTACCAACTGTTTCAGAAATGTTCTTAATGGCAGAAAATTCTATTTGGAATCCTTTGTGCACTGAATCTTTTAGTCCCCTTAATTAGGAAACCATTTTGAGTCTACCCTTGGCTTTTGTAACATGGAATCTTCAAAGACATAGGACAGATAGTTCATAGAATGTCCCTCAATTTGAGTTTCTCTGATGTTTACTCAGATTCAGGTTGTGCATTTTAGGAATATCACAAAAGTAATATTGTGTTCTTAGTGCCTCTTATTAGATTGCCCAAGATTTCAATTTGTCCTTTGCTAACTTTGTTCAGTTGATGTAAATGATGTCTACCACCATGCTTCTCCACCATCCAGATATTAATTTATTCATTTATTTTTATATATCACTGTGAACAATGGCTTTCTGTTTTACTGTCATCCATTAGCATCATTATTTATTTTGATGCTCAGTAATCTCAGATTTGGCTAGTAGAAACCCGCTAAGTGTTCTTTTGGCATGCCCTTTCATCATTTGAGCCTTTTACTGTTTTCTGGTATAAGATGACGTTCTAAACTCAAACCTTTTCCTACCTCATCTCTAGATCAGACCTTTCTCCAAGGAGTCCTAGCTCATCTAGGAGAAAGTAGAATAAAGAAACCAAGATCCAAGTTTAAGTTGTGCTTGTTATTATTGGGATGTCCCTGCTTCCAGGCTATCTCAATAGGAAAAGTTAGAACACACACATAAACACATATTTGCACCACTATTTATTTTTGTATTTTTTATATTGAAACCTAGGAGTTCATACAAGCCTCTTTAATTTCAATATGCCATAGAGTTCACGTTAATTTCTTCCCTTTCTAGATTTGTAATTTTTTTCCTAATGGTCAGAAGCCCAGTTCCCGTTGTCCCTACCTCACTTACTTCTGTGATCAGTCGCCCTCAGCGTAACTGTGCTCCCAACACTGCTACCATCTCTTCATGCACAAATGACTTTCTTGTCCCACCTGGACTCCAGTACCACTTTATTGCTCCTCATTATATGTGAATGTCCTCCTCTTTCCACCTTTGTTCCAGCTCCCTGAGTGGGATTGCCCACAAGGTTGAAATTCTCACTCCAGCCTCCTCAGCCCACCTAGAGCCCATTACTTCCTGATGAAATGGTCTTCCCATTGGTGGTACTCTCACTGCCTAGATAATAACAGCCTTGCTAAACAGTCATCTCATACAGAGGCTCTCTTCAACCTACTTGAGCTCACACAACCAGTGAAGAGATAACCCTCTGGACACATCTTCCTCCACTGTTCATGATCTCATTGTCTATGCCATGTTCTTCCTCCACATATACACTGGAATACCCCCCACCCACCCCAGACCACTCAAACACTGACACTGCTTTGGGCTAGCTTCTTCCTTACTTTTCTTGAGTTTTGACACTCCATGCCACACCACTTTGCATCCCATTGCCTTATGTGTTTCTTCCTCAATTTGCTGAGCCCTGAAGACCTGTGGATACCCTCCACACACCTCCTGGAGTTCAAAACTCCACACAGTCCACTCTCTATGCACAATATGAATTTTCTTCTCACCTCCTTATATAATGAATCATATAACTAGCTGCAGTCCCATGTGGATACCCTCTTCACCATGTTTTGGTTCCGACAGTCCACATCATACTGCTCCCTCGGTGGAAATCCCTCTGAGGGCTTTGTGCTGATTTCTTTCACTGGACTGTCTTCCTTTGGAATGTCCTTTTACCCACAGTGATTCCAACATCCCATTCCGAGCATGGATACCTCTGGCATGGACCCCTATTATCCTCAGTCCCACTTCATACTGGTGGACTAAATTTTTTCATGAAGAGAACAGGAAATGGAAGGCCAAGAAAAGTAAAGTGTGTTCTAAGAGCTTCAGTTGTGTCTGACTCTTTGCAACCCCATGGACTGTAATCTGCCAGGCTTCTCTGTCCATGGGATTCTCCAGCCAAGACTATTGAGTGGGTTGCCATGCCTTCCTCCAAAAGATCATCCCAGCCCAGGGATCAAATTCACCTCTCTTACATCTTCTGCATTGGTAGGCATGTTCTTCCCTGGTGGTTCAGAGGTTAAAGCGTCTGCCTCCAATGCGGGAGACCCAGGTTCGATCCCTGGGTTGGGAAGATCCCCTGGAGAAGGAAATGGCAACCCACTCCAGTATTCTTGCCTGGAGAATCCAATGGACGGAGAAGCCTAGTAGGTTACAGTCCATGGGGTCGCAAAGAGTCGGACACGACTGAGTGACTTCACCTTCACCTTACCACTAGCGCCACCTGGGAAGGCACTTTCCCTCATCATTGTCTGATTTGATTCTCAGCAGTTGTTTTATTCACAAAACTGGTCTGCATTTTCTTTCATTCTAATCAGACATGATAGTCTCAGATTGTTTAAGTGATAGTCACACTCAGTAAATTATGCAAATAAACTAAGTACAGAAATTGTATTCTATAATACATCAACAATATATGCACATGTAGGGAAATATATCTTTAAAATGCCTTTGTCAGAATGGCTG
>SJYX01001533.1:181278-204378 GCA_006410675.1 Oreotragus oreotragus
GGCTGGTGTATGGGGATGATCCGGAGGGATGATGTGGGGTGGGAGGTGGGAGGGGGATTCACGTTTGGGAGTTCGTGTATACACATGGCAGATTCATGTCAATGTATGCCAAAACCAATCGAGTACTGTAAAGTGAAAAAAAAAAATGCCTTTGAAAGAATACTTTTTATAATACCAAATTATTGGAAAATATTTTCTCTGATATTAACTCATTTGATAGAATAATTTCCCTTTGACAGTAATTAATTAGAAAGTAATCAATTAGAACAGCTTTGTGTTGATTGGACAAGATTATCTTTATACACGATCAGAACCAGTTGGCTTTTAGCTTTTTCTAAAATGTGGAAAACAATAAAAATAAAGATTTTTAGTTGTAGCATCGGTAGGGAATTATTTTGACAGCATGCCTTATAGGGAAAAGGTATGTTTGAAATATGCTGGGCTGGCCTAGTTGTTCTTTCTCAGTGCTTTATATCACTTTTATTATTAGACTTTTTTCTCACTGAATATGCTCTTGGTTTTTGAAATTTTTTATGTTGTGTATATAAGTGCACACATGTGTTTTTACTTTAAGGAAAGTGAAAATATGTGAGACACGGATTTATGAGTGAAGACCTATAGATTTTCACAGGTTGCAAAATCTAAAATGTCTGTTTGGTTTGCGGGACAGAATCACTGGGGTTCATTTTTTGGATGATTCATGGCAACTAAGTAGATTTCCTAAGTCACCAGAACTAACACACCTAACCTGCTTTATAATCAAGTTGCTCACAGTCCTCCAGACAGTGTGCTAGAAAGGGAAAAAGGGTCTAACGATCGGTGGTTATGAAGACAATTTCAGTATCTCTGCTACACAGATGCTATTCTTTCTCCCACACCAGCACCTTTGGATCAGGACAAAGAAATTTGGAAGACAGGAGGCCTTTACTCTACAGCAGTTGAAATGCTGTATAGCTAAGGCTTCTAAATGAGATAAAGGGCACAAAGCACTACTTTTTTTTTTTTTTTTTTTTAACAAGAGTAAATCTAGTTTATTCAATACTTCAGTTATATAATAGTAGANTAAGGTAATTATTGAGAAGTATGATCCCGTTGCCATTTACTTTATTGTTTTGGGTTCAGGTTTATACACCCTTTTTGTTTCCTGTCTAGAGAATATCCTTTAGCATTTGTTGGAAAGCACTACTTTTTTAAAGACCAAACATAGAAAGTTACTTTGGCAGTGATGATCGCAAGAAGAGTGCTAAGTATTCACATCTACAGTGGCAGAAAGTGTGCTTAGATGCTGGACTAGAGCCGCAACTGTCATGCCAGTATATGTGGTAGAAAATACTTTGCAGCAGAGGTGACACCTAAACAACTAAAAGCGGTATAAACTCAGGCTTGATGTGCGGACCTAAGCAGGAATCTGCAGAACCCTTCATCTCCATCTGTGGAAGATTTATTTATTATTATTATTATTTTTTTAATTAATTAATTTATTTTTTTTACACGAACTCCCAAACATGAACCCCCCTCCCACCTCCCACCCCACATTTTCCCTCCAGATCATCCCCATAGAAAGAGCTGGATGTGAAGTTTTCAGTTAGTGGCATGTCAGAGAGTTTACACTTTATTAATGCTCTTAGGATTATTGTATACTTGCCACTTGTGCCCATTTTTTTCTGACCTAATTTGTACTGGCCTAAGAAATACAATGGATGTATGAACATTTAGGTCTACTCAAAACATCAAATTATTAATTTTTAAGTTTATTTTTAAATTGCTATATATATGGTTTTCATATGTGATGGACTTCCTTTTGACATTTCAGAGGAATCCGCTTACTCTGATCCTAACTTTAACATTAGTTGTCTCCCACTATCTCTTCTTCCTTTGACAGCAATCTTTCCAGACTTCTCTAGCTCTCAGCCAGTCCTCTTGACTTCGATCTACTTTAAGATCTGTCAGCTCTAGTACATGTCCATCCCTCTTGGCCCATGCCTGGTGAGTTTTCTTTACTATGCTTCCCTTAAGAGACAAAGGGTTAGAAACATGATTCTGGTTTTACTTCTCACTGAGAAGTAAATAAAGCTGAGTAGGCATTTTCCTATCTCCACAAAAGTGTGACCCACACAGAGGAGGCAGTCTAATAAAGAAATGTGAATAAGATGAGCCTGCAATGAGGGATCGTGGGAATGCTGTAAATATTATTGGAGAAAAGCGCTTTCCTTTCCAAAGCCAAGAGAAAAGCTTTTTAAGAATGGGCTCCCAAAGGAAAGGGAGGGAGAATTTTGTTCTCCAGTGGCTGTCTTCTTAAGCTCTGCACTTGGCTTTCTGCTCCTGTACCATGCAGGCAGAAAGACTTCGAGAGAAATGGCAGAGCTAAGAAAGAGAAAGCTGAATAGACTCTATCCCCCTCACTGTTTGTCAATGTCTACTGAAGAGAAAGAAGGGAATCCACTAGGAAAAGTCTTGAGGATAGACTGATGCTGATGGTAGTGGGTGATGAATAGCCTCAGAACAGGGCTAAACAGATCCTTATCTCTGACTTTAAGAAGTTGGGCAATTAAACACCACTTTGGAAGAGATTTTTAATACCCACTAAGTGTGGTTCCTAAGAAAGTCAGCATTTAGGTAATTATGATGTAGAAAGTAAGAGTAGCCAGTTTCAGTTATTCAGGGAAATAGCAATAATCAACTCAACCAGATTACCACTACTCCCAGTTAAGTCAAGGAAGACTCATGTTCCCTCTTTACTCCATCTTCCAACTAGAATAACTAGCACAAGAAAAGGAAGGGAGTGTGTAAATAGTGATACTGTCAGATCTTCCCTCTCTCTGCTCCTCCTTCAAAACACTAAAGCCGCAAGAGATTTTACCTGGCATGGTGGGAGAGAGGAAAAAAGTTGAAACTAGTTTAATGTGAATTTTTTTCAAAGTAATGGAATAGCATATTAAATATGGAAATAGAACTCTCCAATTACTGAGAAATGGCTATAAATTTACTGACAATTTCAAAATATTGAGACTTACTGCATAGCAATGTTTGCATAAATGAAATTGTTACATGTTGATATTATCGGAAGTTGATATTTCTTCATAAACTCTCTGACATTCACTTAGACTTTTTGAATTCCAGAGTTGAGAGCGTGGCTTTAAATTTAGACAGCCAAAGTTATAAGCAATGGAAATCCATTAAGGAAAGCAACGAGCTGACAAGGTGGAAATTTTTTTTTTCTTCTTTTTTCAATCAATAGAGAAGAAAAAGGGCTCCACTGCATGGATTTGAAGGTCAATGTTGTATGATAAAAAGCCTCAGCTGAACTTAGGACAGAAAGAGAACATTGATATTTCTTCATAAACTCTCTGTATTAATTAAATGACACTGGACATTCACTTAGACTTTTTGAATTCCAGAGTTGAGAGCGTGGCTTTAAATTTAGACAGCTAAAGTTATAAGCAATGGAAATCCATTAGGGATAGCAACGAGCTGACAAGGTGGAAATTTTTTTTCTTCTTTTTCCAATCAATAGAGAAGAAAAAGGGCTTCACTGCATGGATTTGAAGGTCAATGTTGTATGATAAAAAGCCTCAGCTGAACTTAGGACAGAAAGAGAACATTGAAGGAAGACCTGTCTGAGGCAATAGGTGGTAGGAAATGGCATTAAATGGACAGAGCTATATAAGATAGGTCACAAAGAAGGAAAGGATGGGTATGACAAGCCTAAAACCAAATGCCAAAGCAGAACATGTTTTAGAATTAAGAAAATTAGAGACACAAGGCTTGGAGACCCATGAGACAATTACTTTGAAGTATTGCTGAGGCATGTGTTAACTTCACTGAACAAATATCAATGAGTGTCAAGCTCACTAATTAATGCAACTACTGAACTGATCATGATGCAATTGTTTTCAACCTAGAGCAAGATTCTAATGCTTCCTATTTCCAAATTCCTGCCAATAAAAATCTTTTATCAGCTTGTATGTTACTAAAGTATTTCTGAGTCTTTCAGTGTAGTTTATTTTAACACAATTTCATTCCAAATTGCTTTTTCATCTCTTTAACAGTTAAATATTATCAAAATCCTTATTACTGCAGCAATGGTTTTTATATGTAAACAGTCTAGACAGAGTCAAGGCTAAGACTTAGAAAACTATAGCTGGATTGGAGTCTACCTGATTTTGTCTGTTGTGGATCACAGAAAACCAACTGCCACAATTTGGCAGAGTTGGTCTAGCTAAGTTGAGAAGTATAAGCATCCCACAGGCATTCATTAACTTGATTATTCAGTATGGGCTATAAATTGATAATTACATCTGCCCAGAGAGCATGGCAACTGTCTCCCTTTGGTACACCCTTTAGTGAGATTGTGATCTCTGTTCCACAAAGTATGTGATGAGAGCTCTAATTGGGGAGGAAATAAAAGGTTTTTTGTTTGTTTGTTTGTTTGTTTGTTTTTCTGTAAAGCTTTGGTTAGGCTGTCTTTTCTCTCTGAAAATGCCCATTGTATTATTTCTCATATTTTTTGTAGAATTTTATTGATTGATTGATTTTGATTGGTGACTGTGCGGGGTCTTTGTTGCTGCATGGACTTTTCTCTAGTTGTGATGAGCTGGGGCTGCTCTTCCTTGCAGTGTGCGGGCTGCTCATTGCCATGGCTTCTCTTTTTGTGGAGCATGTGAACTCAGTAGTTGTGGTTCCCAAGCTCTAGAGCACAGCCTCAATAGTTGTGGTGTGTGGGCTTAGCTGCTGCTTGGCGTATGGCATCTTCCCAACCCAGTGATCAAACCAGTGGATTCTTTACTACTGAGCTCAGGGAAGTCCCCATTTCTCTTTTGATTCCCATACTCTTCTATGCTGGAATGTAGGAAGGAGCCTTACTTGAAGACAACTTTTGATTCTTACATTTACATTTGTTCAAACTAACATCATTTTAAGTATAGAAGTTTTGCATTTTATGACAAACTTCAAAATCTTAGTTGATTACCTTACTTTTACTGGGAACAGCTGTAGGTACTGTCCTCTCTCTTTAATTTAGATATACATGCTCTCTGTACTCTGTTTGCTATATACTTTCACCCTGCCACAATCTTCATAAGCCCTCTTTGACAAGTCATTTGCAACCTAAAGTTCTGTGCTGAAAACAGTTTCTCCAAAGAATATGTGCATTACTTTCTTTACATAGGCACTCAAATCGCATTTTCAGAATGGAGACATTCATTCTTCCAGTAGTCAAGAATGTTTGCTGCAGGTTGTTCATTATTGGTTCACTTTGGAAATTACCTTCAGCCTAAGGAAGCTTCCCTTCCCTAGGTCATACACGTTACTGAGGTCACTTTGCATTGGTGCATGCAGTCTGGAAGCCCTGAAACCATTACTTTAAGCTAGGGTAATTCCAACCCAATCCATAGATGAGTGTGGGACTGGCTGAGATCTATTTACATCTGCATCACATTCAGCTTATCCTTCTCTCCAGTCATGCTCCCCTCATCTCCTTTCAGGTGGTGTCCCAATATCCTCCCTAGTATGGCTCCTGCATGCAAATTCCTGTCTTAGATATTTCTAAGGACTCTGGGCTAAGTCAGTGGGTGCCAAGAGTGACTGTAAAGAATGAACCTGTAAAATGAGTTCCAGTGGGTTACTTGCTGGTTGGCTGGTATTGTGACTCATTACTGATAGTAAGTGGCATACTAATAAGCCCTGGTATGCTACAACAATGCAATTGTTAAGTTTTTTCCCAGTCATAGACAAGTGGGAGAGACACATTCTTTCCATTGGACCATATTGTGTCTCAGGCATTTAAAAAGTAGACAAGAAGTAGATAATGTATGGGATTAGATGACTCTTGCTGAGTTGAATCAATGTTTTGGAAAAAGGCAAAAGTAGACGTGCTTGACCATTGTTTTAAGGCTATGTATGGACGTCATAGGGCTTTTCAGATGGCTCAGTGGTAAAGAATCCGCCTGCCAATACACGAGTTGCAGGAGACATGGATTCAGTCCCTGGGTTGGGAAAATCTTCTGGAGAAGGAAATGGCAACCCACTCTAGTCTTCTTGCCTGGGAAATCCCATGGACAGAAAAGCCCAGCAGGCTGTAGTCTATGGGGTCCATGGGACATGACTTAGCAACTAAACCACCAGTCACCACATGAAAGTCACTATCCCTCCTTGGAAATATATTTTAAAACTAATTTTCAAATACTAGAGAGCAGAGGAAAAGGTGAAAAACAGGCTCAGAATTTGAATTAGAAAGTTAGAGGAACTCCAGCAAGTCATCTATGATATGATCTGGGCTTTGATAGGGAAAGAATAGAACTCCATGATTAAAGATGTTGATATCTGGGTCAGTGGTTTCTAGAACTTTGACACCAGAGATCATGTAAACTCTTTGGGTATTTGGAAGTGTTCCACTCTCTGTTTGTTCAAAGACAAGCATTTTATCCATGCATAATGATGATGCAGTTACTTATGCTTGCAATACAACATGTGTCTCTCTCAGACATTACTCTCCTTTCTGCTCCTTGCCAGAAGACTCTTAACTAGGGTCAAATTACAGTATAAGTTGGCTGGGAAAGTTTCTGCTAAAGGAGAAAAATGAATAGTGCCAAGAAACTTCAGGACCTAGCCAAGATTACAGTCAGGAACCTGGAAAGTGCATGGGAAATTGAATGTGAGGGTGCTGGATCCAGAAGGGCAAACTAGAGTTATGTAAGAGAGAGTTTCTTTATATGGGGACACTTCCCTGTAACATAGAATTTAGCGCTTTGGGAAGGACACTCAGAGATGGTCCTAATATACCACATGCTGGCTTGTGAAATGCCAGGAAAAGTGTTTTCCTTCACTAAATAAAGAAGAATGCAGCGATTCCCTGGCAAACATCAGGTAAAGGTAAAATGCTCGCAAACATGGGCAATTAGAGTGCATATAGTACATAAATCTTCAAAACCTTATGGGAACTCTGAGTATAATTCACTTAGCCAAGTGCTAAGGAATATGTGAGTGAGGAGTGCACCAGCATTGTAAATATCTGTGATGGCTATCCTCTGTAGGCTAGGAATGATTTTAAAATATGATGGTATCTGTTTGAAAGGAAGGTGATAGAATGACAAATGAATAGAGACCAGGTGGCAGAGTTTTAATTGTCAGGAGAAGCATGACTGAAGTTATTGGAATATATGTCAAAGTCAGAGTATAATGGAAACCAGGGACAGACCAACCATCTCTACAGTGATTGTTAATAAAACGCAGTGTTCCTCCGAATAAGCTATGTGGGCAGTCAAACACATTGCTTGTTTTATAAAATGAAATAAAAAAAACAGTATCCATGGTAGTTCAACTTGAGTCAGTTTATAGACCCCAAACCCACAAACTGAATGGGAAGCTGGATCTCCAACACCCTGTAACATCATAAGAAATATGTAATGATTCCCCCACTATTGCCCCCCCAAAATCTATAAATGCTCAGTAACTATGCCCTGGCAGTATATGCCAGTGATATAATAAATGGAGATACTAGATAATAAACAAACCTGGTTTATTTTGCTCTGGTTCCACTTGTTCCAACAAATGCATCTGTTAGTCATTTCCCAAGTCCTCCCATATCTAATTAAAATACACATCCTACTTGTTAATTAGGGCTTCCCAGGTGGCGCTAGTAGTAAAGAACCCACATCTCAATGCAGATTAGATGGAAGAGACGCCTGTCTGATCTCTGGGTCAGGAAGATCCCCTGGAGGAGGGCCTGGCCACCAACTCCAGTATTCTTGCCTGGAGAATCCCATGGCCAGAGAAGCTCGGAGGGCTACCGTACATGGGGTCACAGCCAGACACTACTGAAGCGACTTAGCACATGCATGCAGCACACTTGTTAGTTAGCCTGTGCTTGTTTCGTGGAAAAAATTACCCCAAAGTTTAGTGCCTAAAACAAGCATCTTATTTTTCTATGTTTTTTGGACAGGAATTCAGGAAGAGCTCAGCTGTGCAGTTCTTAGTTAGGACTTCTCACGCTGGTGTACTCAGATGTTGGCTGAGGCTGCAGTCATCAGAAAGTTGAGCTGGATTAGATATCCATGCTGCTTCACTTGCCTGGATAGCAGTTGATTCTCACTCTTGGCTAAGAGCTCAGCGGAAGGTGTCATCCAGAGTAGTGCATTCTGGAGCTCTAGCCTGGTATTCTCAGGCTATTTGGACTTTTTACATAGTAGATGGTTTCTCCCAGAGCAAGCATCCTATGGGAAGCAGGTACACAATGCCTATTTTGTTTTGCTTTTCCCTGACCTAGCCCTGAAAGACGTATAATATCACATATACTGTCCTCTCTTGGTCAAATCACCACAAACTACTAAGATTTAAAAGAAAGAGAATGAGAAGAGTGTGAAAGAATTTTGAAACCCTTATTAAAACTGCCACATGCTCCCATAGATTCCTGTGGAGTAAGAGTTGTAGTGGGAAAGGCCAAAGGAAGTTCCCGGAACTGTTCCTTTACAACTACAACTTCATCACTGTAGTAAATCAAAATCTAGAGCCATGTGTTGGGGGGAATGGCATAGACCAGTGTTATCCTGGGAGTCTTAAAGAATGCAGGAGTTATAGTCTTTATCACATTCTCATTTAATTTACTAGTATAGTCCCTATAAAAGTCAGATGGATCCTGAAGTTTGACAATGGACCATCAGCAGTTTACCTAAAGGATAACTCCAACTGTATTTTGTGGTTTAAGAGGTTAGAACACATTAGCATAACTCTAAGTATATGATATACAGTCATTATCTGAAGAAAGCATTATTTTTCATTCCTATAAGGGAGGTGGAGTCAGAAGTAGTCAGCATTCACATAGAATGACCGAGAGTATATATTAATGATCATGCCGTAGGGTATGTTAACTCTTCCAGAGAAGCCAGAATTCAATGGCTCTTCTGTAGAATATTACTACCTGGTTGGCATTATGTTAGTTGGACATGATAAGTGAGAAGTATCATGTTAGCAACTTTGATGAACATCATGTAGTCAAGAAGACAGGTGTTTAAAATCTAGAAGACTTAGGAGTTACCCGTATTAGTGCTGTGCACTAGAATATGCCAAAACATAACCATGATTAATGAAGAATAAATTGCTGCAACTCATATGTCACTAAGAAAGAAGTATGGCCTTTGTTTGGCTTCTGATGTTAGGCAGACAGCATATTTCACACTTGAGAACAGAAGCCAGGTTTGGATAAGGGCTTTTCAAGAAAGGATTTTGTAGCAGGCTCACTCTTACAAGCAACAGAGAAGACTTGCTGCTTGGGTCATATAATACAGCAGATTAAAACTGTGGCCACTAGGCCAAATCATTCCAGCTCTCTGTTTTTGTAATTAAAGTTTTACTGAACATATCAATGCCTGTATGTTTACATATTTTCTACAGCTACTTTCACCCTGCCCTGGCAGGGTTGAGTACTGGCCATCCTTGCTTTGTATGGTTCTGATGTGCACAGATTTTAACTACACCAGTTTAGTTAGATAACTCCAATCTTCCAAGAACAATCTTTAGTTACCATGGTACATTAACTGTAATTACATAAATCATAACTTTGCTGGTAGCTTTTTGGTCTGTGAATCAATATGTAAATAAAAAATGCATACCACAGTTGTCAACCAATCAGCATCAACTCTCAGTCCACACATAGACAGAAAATGGTATCCTGTGTTGCCTGCCTGTTTCCTAAGGATACATTCAAGTGATAGTTTGCAAAATGGATGATTATAGTTTACAAAATGGATGATTGAAAGAGAGGCCCGTTACATGTATGGCTAACTCTTGGAGATATTTTATGACTTTGAAAGAGCAAGGGATGAAATTTTGGAAGCTGATACAAACTGGCAAAAGCTCGGTTTTCTTTTCAATACCAAAAAAAGGCAATGCCAAAGAATGTTCAAACTACTGCACAATTGCTCTCATCTCACATGCTAGTAAAGTAATGCTCAAAATTCTCCAAGCCAGGCTTCAGCAATACATGAACCGTGAACTTCCAGATGTTCAAGCTGGTTTTAGGAAAGGCAGAGGAACCAGAGATCAAATTACCAATATCCACTGGATCATCAAAAACACAAAAGAGTTCCAGAAAAACATTTATTTCTGCTTATTGACTATGCCAAAGCCTTTGACTGTGTGGATCACAATAAACTGTGAAAAATTCTGAAGGAGATGGGAATACCAGACCACCTGACCTGCTTCTTGAGAAATGTGTATGCAGGTCAGGAAGCAAAGTTAGAAATGGACATGGAACAACAGACTGGTTCCAAATTGGGAAAGGGGTATGTCAAGGCTGTATACTGTCACCCTGCTTATTTAACTTCTATGCAGAGTACATCATGAGAAATGCTGGCTGCAGGAAGCACAAGCTGGAATCAAGATTGCCAGGAGAAATATCAATAACTTCAGATATGCAGATGACACCGCCTTTATGGCAGAAACTGAAGAGGAACTAAAAAGCCTCTTGATTAAAGTGAAAGAGGAGAGTGAAAAAGTTGGCTTCAAGCTCAACATTCAGAAAACAAAGATCATGGCATCCAGTCCCATCACTTCATGGCAAATAGTTGGGGAAACAGTGGCTGACTTTATTTTTTTGGGTTCCAAGATCACTGCAGATGGTGACTGCAGCCATGAAATTAAAAGACACTTACTCCTTGGAAGGAAAGTTATGATAATCTAGACAGCATATTTAAAAGCAGAGACATTACTTTGTCAGCAAAGGTCTATCTAGTCAAGGCTACGGTTTTTCCATTGATCATGTATGGATGCAAGAGTTAGACTGTGAAGAAAGCTGAGTGCCAAAGAATTGATGCTTTTGAACTGTGGTGTTGGAGAAGACTTCTGAGAGTCCCTTGGACTGCGAGGAGATCCAACCAGTCCATCCTAAAGGAGATCAGTCCTGGGTATTCATTGGAAAGACTGATGTTGAAGCTGAAACTCCAATGCTTTGTCCACCTGATGCAAAGAGCTGACTGATTTGAAAAGACCCTGATGCTGGGAAAGATTGATGGCAGTTGGAGAAGGGGACAACGTAGGATGAGATAATTGGATGGCATCACTGTCTCAATGGGCATGAGTTTGGGTGGGCTCCGGCAGTTGGTGATGAACGGAAAGGCCTGACGTGCTGGGGTTCATGGGATCACAAAGAGTCAGACATGACTGAGTGACTGAACTGGACTGAACTGACACAAACTTAGAAAGAAGCATGGCAGTTCACCAAGGCACAGACAAGCTGTTCACTTTTACAGTTAGTTGTACAGCAACAAGAAAGCTAGCATTGCTCAAACTACTCCTCAAAATTTTAATCAATCTTTAATTCTTAAATAACTATAAATGCAGAAAGATCCCAGGCACCCTTTCCTCAAAAGTAACATCTTTCCAAACTACAATACACTCTCATGATCAAAGTGGGTTTTTAAAGAAGAAATAGAGCATCTTAGAAGATCCCCTGGAGGAGGGCATGGCAACCTACTTCAGTATTCTTACCTGGAGAATCCCATGGACAGAGGAACCTGGCGGACTACAGTCCATAAAATCTCAAAGAGTCAGACACAACTGAAGCAACTTAGCAGTAGCAGCAGNAGATCCCCTGGAGGAGGGCATGGCAACCTACTTCAGTATTCTTACCTGGAGAATCCCATGGACAGAGGAACCTGGCGGACTACAGTCCATAAAATCTCAAAGAGTCAGACACAACTGAAGCAACTTAGCAGTAGCAGCAGAACACTTTAAATCTCAATGATTTCAATGCTTGAAATCACAGTGTATTAAAATAAATATCAGTTTCACTGTTTTTTCATTTTCCTATAAACTTAAAATTTACTATTTATTGTTTTGACAAAAAAAATCTTTAGAGGCTACAAAACAATCACAATTTCACCCATTAATTATTAAGGTTTATTTGCATCATTTCAGCTCGCATGGTCACTTTTTCTGGTCTTTTTCTATCTATTGTGCCAAATTAGGACTCCCTGAAGTTGTGACAGACTGTATGGCCCACAAAGCTTTAAGGATTTACTATCTGGCTCTTCACAGGAACAGTCTTTAATGCTAGTCTACAATATTAGTTGGCTTTTTATATACTACTAAAGAGTTACATGTAGCAGGTATATTGTGTTATAGAATCTTAATTATTTTTAATAGGATAACTTAACAGAATTGTTGAGAAAGTCACATCTTGAATATAGATAAGCAACTACTTGAAGTTGAAGGTATTATAAGATGTAAAACTTCCCACCTTAGAGAATATTATAGCACTCATTAAATTAGGGTGGATTATATTAATATTAAGTGGTTGAATGAATTTCATCTCTCTCCATCCTACACGTCTCAGTCAGAATATGTCTGGAATGATTTTGCTGTTGCTCTTCCCTTCATGTATTTACAAAAAGGAAAGTACGTGATAACCACTGCATGGTTCTGAGATTTCAGGACAGCTCTTTTAAACTTACCTTTTTACGAATCTGTCTAGTTTAATAAAAGCAACTACATTTTACTTATACAAATGTTCTGAGATGGAGAGCTTTGTGTTTTCTCTCTTTTTGCTTACACATCTTGAACAAAGAAGTGCATTTCATGTGCTTAAATTAAGACATTGCTGCGCAGGCACAGGAGGGCCTAGAGGAGCTGTCCCACGTTGAAGGTCAGGAACTGGGGCGGTAAGGAGATACCCCTCGTACTAAGTCACTTCAGTCATGTTCAACTCTGTGTGACCCTATGAACTGTAGCCCACCAGGGTCTTTTGTCCATGGGATTCTCCAGGCAAGAATACTGGAGTGGGTTGTCCTGCCCTCCTCCATGGGATCTTTCCAACCGAGGGATCAAACCCATGTCTCTTAAGTCTCATGCATTGGCAGGAGGGTTGTTTACTAACTGGGAAGCCCTTTGTATCTAGAGGAATACCCATTTTATAGCAGGAAGTCAGTAATATTTGCCTGACTTAGAGTAAGAAGTCAACAATTATTTGTGCAAAGAGCAATGATAAAAGCTGAGAAGAAGAAAGAAACAACTCTTTCCTTCTGAATCACAAGGAATGGAAAAGAATGGGAAAATCGGGTGGATTTACCACAAACATTTTGTGTTAACTTTTTCAGGATAACAAACTAGTGGAGTCTAAAGTGGTCAGGAGCTGCGGCGGTAAGGAGATACCCCTCGTCCAAGGTAAGGAGCAGCCGTGAAGAGACAACCCACGCCAAGGTAAGAGAAACCCAAGTAAGATGGTAGGTGTTGCAAGAGAGCATCAGAGGGCAGACACACTGAAACCATACTCGCAGAAAACTAGTCAATCTAATCACACTAGGACCAGGGCCTTGTCTAACTCAATGAAACCAAGCCATGCCTGCAGGGCAACCCAAGGCGGGTGGGTCATGGTGGAGAGGTCTGACAGAACGTGGTCCACTGGAGAAGGGAATGGCAAGCCACTTCAGTATTCTTGCCTTGAGAACCCCATGAACAGTATGAAAAGGCAAAATGATAGGATATCAAAAGAGAATCTCCCCAGGTCGTTAGGTGCCCAATATGCTACTGGAGATCAGTGGAGAAATAACTCCAGAAAAAATGAAGGGATGGAGCCAAAGCAAAAACAATACCCAGTTGTGCATGTGACTGGTGATAGAAGCAAGATCCGATGCTGTAAAGAACAATATTGCATAGGAACCTGGAATGTCAGGTCCATGAATCAAGGCAAATTGGAAGTGGTCAAACAAGAGATGGCAAGNAGGAGATCCAACCAGTCCATTCTGAAGGAGATCAACCCTGGGATTTCTTTGGAAGGAATGATGCTAAAGCTGAAACTCCAGTACTTTGGCCACCTCATGCGAAGAATTGACTCATTGGATAAGACTCTTATGCTGGGAGGGATTGGGGGGAGGAGGAGAAGGGGACAACCGCGGATGAGATGGCTGGATGGCATCACGGACTCGATGGACGTGAGTCTGAGTGAACTCCGGGAGATGGTGATGGACAGGGAGGCCTGGCGTGCTGCGATTCATGGGGTCGCAAAGAGTCGGACATGACTGAGCGACTGAACTGAGCTGAGCCACTGGGGAAGCCCCAGTCTTAGGTATAGCATCAGTCAAATTACTTGACTTCCTTGAATCTTAACTTAGAAAAGTGGGGCTGATAATAGTACTTTCCCTCCAATGATTACTATGAAGGTAAAATGGGATGATGCCTGAAAACACTTGGAATAGGGAATATAACATAGGAAATAACAGCATCCTATAATTATAGACAAAACATCTAGGAATCATGTGAAAGTTATTAAAAATACATATGTTCAACATGGAAACCATATGTAATACAGATAGCCAGTGGGAATTTGCTGTATGGCTCAGGAAACCCAAACAGGGGCTCTGTATCAGCCTAGAGGGGTGGATGGGGAGGGACATGGGAGGGAGGTTCAAAAGGGAGGGGATCTATGTATACCTATGGCTGATAATAGCATCAGTCAAATTACTTGACTTCCTTGAATCTTAACTTAGAAAAGTGGGGCTGATAATAGTACTTCCCCTCCGATGATTACTATGAAGGTAAAATGGGATGATGCCTGAAAACACTTGGAATAGGGAATATAACATAAGAAATAACAGCATCCTATAATTATAGACAAAACATCTAGGAATCATGTGGAAGTTATTAAAAATACATATGTTCAACATGGAAACCATATGTAATACAGAGAGCCAGTGGGAATTTGCTGTATGGCTCAGGAAACACAAACAGGGGCTCTGTATCAGCCTAGGGGGGTGGATGGGGAGGGACATGGGAGGGAGGTTCAAAAGGGAGGGGATCTATGTATACCTATGGCTGATTCATGTTGAGGTTTGACAGAAAACAACAAAATTCTGTAAAGCAATTACCCTTTAATTAAAAAAAATGCTTCATATTTGTGTTTTTCACACATTTAAGATCACTAAATAAGAAAAAATAAAATGCTAATCTGCGAGGCTAGTTACACGTGACAGAAAGAAAGCTAGTTTTCCTAATTATGTGCCCAGCACTGTGGCAAGCCTTGGGGACTAGATGGCAAGCTATAAAGATGCGGTTCCTGCCTCAGGGGCTAACGGTGTGGTAGGGATACAGAGCTGCCTCATGACCGCACAGATAATCAGGAATCATGACTTACTGTGACAGATAGGGTGCCAGGCACAAAACCCGATTACTATATGGTCACGAAGAGGCAACCGGAACAAGATAAGGTGGAGAAGCACTATGGCTGCAATAATGATTCCGGTCTGGATGCTGAGACATGGGTTTTAAACAGCCCAGTGACATGATCAGTAATGCAGCTTAAAAATATCATTTCTGACAATGAGGATATAAGGGAACAAAGATGGACAGGCATGCATGCGGGAGTCGCTAGAACCTACTGTGTTATCCAAGTAAGGCACTCTGGCATTTTTGCACAGGGGGTGGCAGTCCTCAGAAAGACTATAATCATGCATGTTATATGTACTTATTTTCTAGGAGTGGCAGAGTGGAAAGGATACAGATTTTGCCATCACAAAGACTGAGGTTTTACTCCTGGCTCCACTGACAACTGTAAAACTGTGGGCAAGTTATTGCACCTCAGTACCTTTTATTGGGCTTTACATAGGTGGTGCTAGTGGTAAAGAACCCACCTGCCAATGCAGGAGATGCAAGAGATGTGGGTTCGATCCCTGGGTTGGGAAGATCCCCTGGAGGAGGGCATAGCAACTCACTCCAGTCTTCTTGCCTGGAGAATCCCATGGACAGAGGAGACTAGCAGGCTACAGTCCCTAGGGCAGCAAAGAGTCAGACACAACTGAAGCGATTTAGCATGCACGCACACATTTTAGTATTCCTTTTTTAGAAATGAAGAAACTAATACCACTCAGAGGGAGTTGTGGTGAGGATAAAAGAGAAAAGGTATGCAAAGGGCTGACCACAGGGCTTGGCACATAATAGACACTGAACAAATGACAGCTGTTAGTGTTAAACAACTTCTGATCTGCAGCTGTAATAGCCTAGTATTAATTTAGAAAATTTCCTGTGAATCCAAACCCAAGTTTTAGACCAGTACTCCAAATTCAGTAAACTAATTCACAGATAACTTTTGGCATACCTTATGTAGGTGATGGCTTCCCTGGTGGCCCAGCAGAAAAGAATCTGCCTATGATGCAGGAGACATGGGTTTGATCTCTGGGTCAGAAAGATCCCCTGGAGAAGGAAATGGCAACCCACTCCAGTATTCTTGCCTGGAAAATTCCACGGACAGAGGAGCCTAGGGACCTACAGGCCTCGAGCTTGCAAGAGTCAGACAGGACTGAGCAACTAAACCACCTCCAGCATGTAGGTGGCACAAAGGAGGCACAAACCACATGTCTCAGCCACAGAAGCAGGCAGCTTTCCAGTCTGGATGTGAATGTGAAGTCGCTCAGTCGTGTCTGACTCTTTGCAACCCCATGGACTGTAGCCTACCAGGCTCCACAGTCCATGGGATTTCCCAGGCAAAAATACTGGAGTGGGATGCCATTTCTTTCTCCAGGGGATCTTCCTGACCCAGGGATCGAACCCGGGTCTCCCGCATTGTAGGCAGACACTTTACCTTCTGAGCTACCAGGGTCTGTCATATATTCTGAGTTAGTGGAGTCTGATTTGATTTCACTATAATTAGAGAGCTCGTGAGGTCTCTTTCATACATAAAGGCCTTCTTCATACAGGTTTTTTTGGAAACAATGTTATCGGTAACTACTTTAAGAGGTTCGGATCACAGTGCAGGCCTTCTTCATACAGGTTTTTTGGAAACTTAATGTTATCGGTAACCACTTTAAGAGGTTCGGATCACAGTGCAGAGTGTACAGGTCCCTGGGAAGTTGGCTGGGTTTCTGTCAGACTTTTATACCGGCTATCTATCCTATCTTGAGCAAGTCACTTAATGTCCTTAAGCTTCAGTTTCCTCATCTGTAAAATGTGAATCATTGTGGGAAACAAATGAGATAACCCATGTAAAGCAGTTCACATAGTGCTTAGTGCATAATAAGCATTCAATATCTGTTCATTATTATTGAAAAAAGATAAATATCACAAGCCTTTTGCTTAATTAAATAAGAACATTAAGAAACCAATCGCCAGTCCAGGTTTGATGCAGGATACAGGATGCTCGGGGCTGTTGCACTGGGATGACCCAGAGAGATGGTACGGGGAGGGAGTTGAGAGGGGGGTTCAGGATGGGGAACACGTGTACACCTGTGGCGGATTCATGCTGATGTATGGCAAAACCAGTACAATATTGTAAAGTAATTATCCTCCAGTTAAAATAAAGAAATTTAAATTAAAAGAAGAAAGAAATGTGCTAAGTTGACAGTCATCAGGAAGCTAGTAAGAGGCTCTGTTCCAAATGTCTTCTTGTTCTCCTGTTCAGTTGCTCAGTCATGTTTGACTCTCTTTGACTTCATGGACTGTAGCCTTCCAGGCTCTGTCCATGGGATTTCCCAGGCAACAATACTGGAGTCAGTTGCCATGCCCTCCTCCAGGGGATCTTCCTGACCCAGGGATCAAACCTGTGTCTCCAGCGCCTCCTGCATTGGCAGGTAGATTCTTTACCACTGAGCCACCTGGGAAGCCCCTTTAAATGTCTGCAGTTATATAAATATGCTACTTACGGTTGAGCTATCAAATCATTTTAGAAAATGAGGAATTTATTTAAGTCATGCAGTGATGACTGTATGACACTAGATGGCACTGTGCACACTTTATTAAATACTCATCAAGCTTCAACTGTCCATCATAAAGCACCTGCTATTACACAAGTGATTAGAAGTGGGGTTTCCTCATCTATATAACTGCATACATTCTATGCTAACATACTAGATAAGGCATCAGTTTGCATAGTGAAATTATTTATTTAACATTAACCATGTCAAGAATAAACAAAATGTATTCTTAAAAGTAGTATTTAGTACTTCACAGAATCTTAAACATATGTTGATTTCATACAGTTTGTCTTTATAAATAAATGGAAATAGACAAAGTTTCAATTTTGCTGTTTAGTTGCTGAGTCGTGTCCAACTCTTTGTGACCCATGGACTGTAGCACCCCCAGACTCCTCTGTCCATGAAATTCTCCAGGCAAGAATACTAGAGTGGGTTGCCATTTCCTTCTCCAGTAAATTTTCTCAACTTAGGGATTGAACCTGGGTCTAGATAGAAATAGCCAACATCATAAACTTGATTAACATAAAGAGAATCATATAAATAGGGTAAAATATGAGAGGGTATATCGAGGATAGGAAAATCAAGAGGCAGCTCATGAAGTAAATCTCAAAATCCCTAAGCCCAGATTCTACCAGTTACTGATTCCAAAACTTATGAGGATGGGAAAAGGTTTTGACAAAGCTCTCTGGGCAATTCTAACGATCACTGGCTGATAAACCTTTAGAAGGCTCTCACAGGCCTTGCAGCAGGGGAGGGTCAATAACCATCAGTTCCTAGTGACTTCACCTCGGTTAGTTTGGAGTGGTGGTTCTGATGGGGCCTGCACACTGGACTCACCTACAAATCTGTAAAATAGCTCCCGGGTGATGCAGACCCAGGAGCTCCAAGACACTAGGCTTGTTAGAAATGCAGACCCTCAGGTCCCCACCTCAGGACTAGAAAATCAGAATCTGCATTGTAACAACCTTCCCAAGCAGGTTGTATTCATGTTAAAGGAGGAGAAGTTGGCTCCCAGTCTCTACTTCCCAGTCCTTTGGCATTAAGAGAGCCTCCTAAGTTCTAATAGGTGTGAGGTACGTCACAGGAAGCTGGAAACTGTCAGTTAGTTCATGCAGTTTAAGAATGATTTCTATAATTATGTCTGTGAACAAAAAGAGAACAAAGAATGTCTGCTACTCATCAGCCGGTTTTACGAGGATTAAGTCGCAACCCATTGGAATCAGCCACTGACAATACGCCCTGCAGCATCAAATACAAGATGAGGCATTCTGTGTTTTGGATAAGTGGGCACCTAGACAGTTAAGATGCATATCTCAGGAAGAATTTCAGTGACCCAAGATTCTTGTACCTTCCCACCCACAGAAAGACACTACAATCATTAACTTGAGATATCTGTTTTATGTGACTAACAGTAATCTTTTACCCAGGTGTATGCTTGACATCATGTATTTTCCAGCAAAAAAGTCACATATATATGAATAATATGTAATACACAATATATGAATTAATATATATTCATATGGGTTTCCCCAGTGGCTCAGCAGTAAAGAATTCACCTGCAATCCAAGGGACTCGGAGACTAGGGCTTGATCCCTGGATAGGGAAGAACGCCTGGAGGAGGAACTGGCAAACCCCTCCAGTAGTCTCGCCCAGAAAATCCCACGGACAGAGGAGCCTAGTGGGCTATAGTCCATGGAGTCGCGAAAGAGTCAGAAACGACCGAGTGACTAAATAACAACAATATATTTAATATATGGATATGTAGATATATAATACATATCCATACTACATTTTTGGAGCAATTCCTCAGACCTGTGTCCTGGACTATAGTCCTCAGTTAAGACCCTGCATAAAATTTACACTCACAACTTTTATATTGTGTGTTTTCCTTTAAGTTCATGCACTGTTTTAGAAAGGTTAGAGATTTATATCTACAAGAAGGTCACTCATTGCATTATGCTGTGCTTTCTTAATTAGGAGAAAAGAAATTGCAGGCTGGGAATTGAATATAATCTGTCGATATGCCATTGGGAGTATATATATATCCTCTAGTGTATAGACAGTGTGTGTGAATATGTGTGCACACCAATATACATGCTCTCTCAACCCCCAAGCACCCTTGCCACTGATACTTAAAGTGATGGTGACTGTTATCCGAGGCTTTGTTATGACTTGTTTTCCACCTTTGAGACATGCAGGTGAAAATAGGGAGAGTTCTGCTGTTAATTTACTCATACAATCCCACTGCAAAAGAGATGCGTTGTTTCTGCTGAAAACCCATCCAGCTCTCCCCTCCCTGGACCTAAATTTCCTGACCTTCAGGAAAATTCCCAGCATGAATTTCCCCTTGTAATCACACTTTCCCAATTATGAGCACCAAGTTCAGGTGGTATTTCTACCTAGTTTATATTGTGGGTTTGGAGTGCCAAATTGTGTTCATTCATACAGCAGATCCTGAGAATATGCTTGTAGAAAAGCTAATTATGCAGATTCATTCTTTTAGTTGTCCAACCCAGCAATCCCACTGCTGGGCATACACACCGAGGAAACCAGAATAGAAAGAGACACATGTACCCCAATGTTCATTGCAGCACTGTTTATAATAGCCAGGACATGGAAACAACCTAGATGTCCATCAGCGGATGAATGGATAAGAAAGCTGTGGTACATATACACAATGGAGTATTACTCAGCCATTAAAAAGAATACATTTGAATCAGTTCTAATAAGATGGATGAAACTGGAACAGACTGAACTGAACTGAAGCAAATTTAAAATAAAAGAAAATTCGCAGAGCAGAATTTTTTGTTATTGTTTTCTTGTATTTCAGGATAATTAGCCACATATGGATTTATATTATTGGTTTGGAATTTTAAAGAATATCAGAAATGACAATATTAAATAGTTTTACTAATTTTAAAAATGGAAGCTATAGAGTTGTGGAAGGACAGGGAGAGTTGTGTGTCTGTGTCACCATCTGTGTGTTCCTCTCTGTCCATAATAACTTACTGTCATGAGAAGAATCTTGGTGTTGAGAAAAGCATGGGATAAAAAGTAATCACCCTAAAAAAGTGTTTTTCAGGCAATTATTCTTGAACAATATGAATACTGAAAATGATGAAGACAAAGGGGAGAGATTCTACCAATATACATTTCTTACCCATAAAAGCCCTGCTGAGACTTTTACTTTCATTTATTTTCACCTTGCTGTGTGACTTTGGGCAATGTACTTAACACCTTTAATCAACAGTTTCTCATCTGTAAAATGGAGGTAATAATGGTATTTACCTAAAATGTTGTCTTGAGAATTTAAAGAAATATTGCTTGTGAAATGCGTAATATGAGGCTTGGCAAAAAATGTGCTCTTATATTTATTATAGTCTATGAATGAGCTCTGAGTTCAGCCAGCAGTCACTTAAAAAAGAAAAGAAAGGCTAAATATAATATGATGCTAAAAAAAAAAATTTTTAAAGATGATACTATAAGTATTGCAGAAGCCATTTGATGTACTAAGCAGGAAGAAATCACTTTACCTATTGACCATAATCTGCTTTCTGAGGCAGCCAGGTGAATAACTCTCATCTTGTTCTTTTTGTCATGTTGGTCCCCACATATCCTGATAATGCAAAAATATCAGAGGCAGAGTAATAGAAGAAAATTGTAGATTGGGAAGCCAATAAGAAAAGTGTAAACACAGATGCAAGCCAAGGGCTATATAGCAGCTTTTGAAGCACGGAGTCTAGCAAAGGAGAACCTGAAGGAGAAAGTTCTTCTTTTCATGATCATCAGTCCTTGGAAATAGGAGTTTTTTCTTCATTCTCACAGTTGCATTGTTAGACCAGGATTGTGCGATTAGCAGTTGCTTCCCTCAATGTGCTCTTCAGCTTAAACACTGAATGTAGAAGGTTGAAAAGTAAACAGTAAAAATTAGCCACTCAAGCTCTGAGAATAACTAATTAGCCTAAAATGAAAGAAAATGTAGATAGTGTTAAAAAAGATTCTGCTAAATTATTTTGCATAATGTGAAGAAAATAATCTGCTATGCTCCTCCTCCATAAAGTTAAGTAATAGGATAAAGACATTTCAATGATCAGAAAGTAAGTGGACTTCTATAAATCAATATTAAAAATACAGACATCCCAGAATTTATACAGGAAAAATAATTGAACATGCAATTTACCCAAAAGATACACATATGAAAAAGTACTCAATATCATCATTCATCTTGTCTTAATTGTCGTGTGGGTACTGCAAAATTTGAAATTCCATATGTGGATTGCATTATAACTCTAAAGAACTACATTCAATAAAAATGTTTAATGGGATTATGGATATGGTTTGTTTTAATCTACTATTCTCTTCCTCCTCCCATTATCTGCATTTTTGATATCTGTTTCATATAAGTTGTAATCACTATAATGCTTTGCTATTATTTTTTAATAGATTTTCTACTTGTGTCTTTTTTTTTTAATCACTCATCCCTCTTACCAGGTTTGTGTTTTCTCTTCTTTTCTCATTATCATACAACACAAATTATCTTTCTGGATCTCTGTTTGAGCAATAAAATTTTAATTAGAACTTACAATTTAAAAAATTACTTCACTCAAGTAATTTTGAATCTGCTTGTATTGATCAAACTTTACCTTAGTTATGGGTCACATTTCCCAGTTTCCTTTTCCTGTGTGTGTGCTCAGTCACTTCATTCCTATCCAACTCTTTGAGATCCCATGGACTATAGCCTGACAGGCTCCTCTGTCCATGGGATTGTCCAGGTGAGAATACTAGAGTGGGTTGCTATACCCTCCCCCAAGTAATCTTCCTGACCCAGGAGCAAACCTGTGTCTCCTATACCTACTGTATTGCAGGTGGATTGTTTACCCACTGAACCACCTGGAAAGCCCCTTCTTTTTCTTAATATGACTGGAAATTTTGATACTGGACAGTAAGAATCTTTTTGGATTCTTGTTAATAGATCGTATTTATGCTCAACATCACTCATTATCAGAGAAATGCAAATCAAGACCACAATGAGATACCACTTCACACCAGTCAGAATGGCTGCGATCCAAAAGTCTGCAAGCAATAAATGCTGGAGAGGGTGTGGAGAAAAGGGAACCCTCTTACACTGTTGGTGGAAATGCAAACTAGTACAGCCACTACGGAGAACAGTGTGGAGATTCCTTAAGAAATTGCAAATAGAACTGCCTTATGACCCAGCAATCCCACTGCTGGGCATACACACCGAGGAAACCAGAATAGAAAGAGACACATGTACCCCAATGTTCATCGCAGCACTGTTTATAATAGCCAGGACATGGAAACAACCTAGATGTCCATCAGCAGATGAATGGATAAGAAAGCTGTGGTACATATACACAATGGAGTATTACTCAGCCATTAAAAAGAATACATTTGAATCAGTTCTAAT
>SJYX01001533.1:209213-228189 GCA_006410675.1 Oreotragus oreotragus
CGGGGAAGGCAATGGCACCCCACCCCAGTACTCTTGCCTGGAAAATCCAGTGGACGGAGTAGCCTGGTGGGCTGCAGTCCATGGGGTCGCTAACAGTCGGACAGACTGAGCGACTTCACTTTCACTTTTCTCTTTCATGCATTGGAGAAGGAAATGGCAACCCACTCCAGTATTCTTGCCTGGAGAATCCCAGGGATGGGGGAGCCTGGTGGGCTGCCGTCTATGGGGTCACACAGAGTCGGACACGACTGAAGTGACTTAGCAGCAGCAGCATGCAGCATGTGCGGAGAAGGCAATGGCACCCCACTCCAGTACTCTTGCCTGGAAAATCCTATGGACGGAGGAGCCTGGAAGGCTGCTGTCCATGGGGTCGCTGAGGGTTGGACACAACTGAGAGACTTCACTTTCACGCATTGGAGAAGGAAGTGGCAACCCACTCCAGTGTTCTTGCCTGGAGAATCCCCGGGACGGGGGAGCCTGGTGGGGTGCCGTCTATGGGGTTGCACAGAGTCAGACACGACTGAAGTGACTTAGCATATATTTACCTCAGAAATCATTAAACTAAGGAAGAAACTTACTTCTTTAAATGCTTTAAATAAAGTTTCCTAAAATAACAGGACTGAATAGGATAGCTGAATTTTTTGCAGTTCTGTATTTTTGTAATGTGCTTCTCTCTCATTCATCAAATAATGTTTAATCAGCTATTTTCTTTTTTCACTGATGAGCCCTCACTGTGCCTGGCTCACTAAATAAGCCATATACACTTTAAGGATGACCAGTCATGCTTCTTCTCCAGAATTCCCTGTTCATCATGGTCTTCTTAATGAAAAATCTATATTTATCAAGGTATAAACTGTGATATAAAATTGTAGTGAAAATGAATTTATTGCTTTATTGAAACTTGCTTATCTGTTTACCCACATTCAATAATGTTAATAAGTACTGTTTTGCATCTTTTTCATCTTTTAAACAGTATACTATTTGATATTTATATCAGAGTTACCCATTTTTGAATGCTTGTGTACATTCTCACAAGCAGCATATGGGGTTCTTGATTCCATTCCAGATGGCTTAGATGGCAGAAATTTGATTTCTGAAGGAATGTCAAATTGCTGCCTAGGTGAATGCCTATGAACTATATGCAATGATTTTTTTTGTCAGGGGAACTGAGAATGATATTAGAAGTTATATTCATTAATTCATGTGCTCAAAAATATTTATTGAGTTCTTACTATGCTTCAGAGACTATACATCTGAGTACATAATGATAAGTATAAATGTCAGTATAAATATTGTGGCATGATTAACATTGACACTCTTTTTTCTTACATTTAGTTTTCTGTAATGAGTCCACTACATTATGTGTCATCTACACTTGGACATTACCAGATGGTCAATACTAAAATCAGATTGATTATATTCTTTGCAGTCAAAAATGGAGAAGCTCTATACAGTAAGCAAAAAAAGACTGGGAGCTGACTGTGGCTCAGATCATGAATCTATTGCCAAATTCAGACTTCAATTGAAGAAAGTAGGGGAAACCACTAGACCACTAAAGTATGACCAAAATCAAATCCCTTACAATTATGCAATGGAAGAGACAAATAGATTCAAGAGATTAAATCTGATGGACAGAGTGCCTGAAGAACTATGGATGGAGGTCTGTGACATTGTACAGGAAGCAGGGATCAAGACCATCCCCAAGAAAAAGAAATGCAAAAAGGCAAAATGATTGTCTGAGGAGGCCTCACAAATAGCTGAGCAAAGAAGAGAAGCAAAAAGCAAAGGAGAAAAGGAAAGATATACCCATTTAAATTCAGAGTTCCAAAGAATAGCAAGGTGAGATAAGAAAGCCTTCCTAAGTGATCAATGCAAAGAAATAGAGGAAAACAATAGAATGAGAAAGACTAGAGGTCTCTGATGTTGAAGTTGAAGCTTCAGTACTTTGGCCACCTGATTCGAAGAACTTATTCATTGGAAAAGACCCTGATGATGGGAAAGATTGAAGCCAGGAGGAGAAGTGGAAAACAGAGGATGGAGGACATCACTGACTTAATGGACATGAGTCTGAGCAAGCTCTGGGAGTTGGTGATGGACAGGGAAGCCTGGTGTGCTGCAATCCATGGAGTCACAAAGAGTCAGACATGACTGAGCAACTGAAGTGAACTGACAGTATGTTTAATAGGTAGTAGTCAAATTGAAATTTTAATCAGGAACTCTTTATCACTCTGATTTAACCCTGTTTACTCCCCTAATTCCAAGTATGAATCACCAAACTGCTTGAAGTGCAGTCTTGGATAGTTGTGAAAAATATATTTAAATAGTAATAGATTGTAGTTTTCTCAGTATGGTTTTAAAAAATTAGCAAGATTTACCTGACTGCAGCAGAAATGAAGCCCCGCTTTAATGTTCATAAATTTCTAGCTTGACATTGGCTCTTTGGATAGTATTCAAATCTTCACATCACTACAAGAGTAATATTAATGAATGACAGTGTCTTTTATACCTGGAGTAAAAGGAAAGAATTGGGAGAAGCTTCCTTCAGCAAACCCCCTTCTACAGATGTGATCTGGTTTATGGTGGCAACTTGGCACTGAACGTTTTTATCATCAAGCCCAGAAAGAAAAAAAGAAAAAAAAATTGATAGAGCATTTCTGCAAGTTCTTTCAGAGGATTATTTATGGCTTTGCAAGAATGCCAGATTGCCTCATTTTAAGACAATTAAAACAGGAATTTAGGCAGCCGTTATTTGCATCTTTAGGAGAAAACCCATTAGCACAAGGCCAGGGGATCACTGGGGCCCAGAGAAGCTACCTTGAATAATAATCTTGGACCCGAGTAAACCCAAGCTAGCTGAGCCAGTGACGCCTGTTAGAGCAGTCTGCATGTAGATGGGCACAGAAACAGAAGCTGAGAGTATTTTAGGATGATAACTAATATATTTTTTATGAGGCAGACTGAAATGAGACTCCAGAGAGAATGACAGAAAAGACTGATCAGAGAGTAAAATTGGTGAAAGAAGATTGGAAAGCAGGATTCATTGCACGACATATAAATCATGTGGTAGCTTGCGCGTGGAGGCAGACTAAACTCCAGAAATCCACATTTTGCTAGAGGTCAGATTAATGAATTATCAATGTGAATACTTAAATTCTTTAATATTTTACCACATATAGGAGAAGGCCAGTTGTTGACTAGAAAGAAAGTATCATCTCTGTCAGGAGGTTCAGCATTTCAGTAAGAAATATCTGCACACAGATTTTGGTATAAAATAGGAAGATTTTTTCAAAAATGCACTGAAAAAAAATTAGCAACTGGCAATTAACATACACAATGACTCACTGTCATGGTTAATGTTGACACTGATATTCCTGCTTATTGAAATAAATAGCTAATGTTAGATGAAATAGGACAAATGTATTTTAATAGTCAAGGGCTGGGAGTTCTATTAGGAATAAATATGGTAAAGGAAGGAAGTGAAGAGATCTTCTTTTTCTTCTTTTTTTTTAAAAAATATATCTCCTGTTCTTGGCCTAGTCTTCTATGAAGTTCCTTAAATGAACAATTCCAAAGTCCATTATATTCAGGTACCGTGGTGGGCACAGAAAGTACAAAGATATTAAAAAGTTGGTCTTTTCCTCAAAAAGCTCATAAATGAGGAAACAGAAAAACAGTGTGAGTTGTGTATTATAAGCTCATGCATATCTTAGGTTTCTCTGCCAGTAGTGAAGATGTGAACAAAGAGGTCATAACATCTCATTTCCTTCTCTATAAGTTAGAGTACTTGTCTGGATAATCAGAATGCTAGAAAATTTTATTCATTCTATCCCTCTAACCTGAATACAAATGCAGTAAAATGAAGCCTAACATACTAATGCTGCTTATTTCTAAGAACATTGGAGTGAAAGTGACAACTAACTAAGCTGTTTATTTTAAAGACTGTAAATACTTTTAATTAGGTCAGTTTTCATTCTAGATCCAAAGGACAATGACAAAGATGTTCAAACTGCTGTACAATTGCACTCATTTCACATGCTAGCAAGGTAATGCTCAAAATCCTTTAGTACTTGAACTGAGAACTTTCAGTTGCACAGCTAGATTTGGAAAAGGTAGAGAAACCAGAGACCAAATTGCCAACATCATTTGGATCATAGAAAAAGCAAGAGAATTCCAGAAAAACATCTGTTTCATTGGCTATGCTAAAATCTTTGACTCTGTGGATCACAACAAACTGAAAAAATCTTAAAGAGATTGTAATACCAGACCACCTTACCTACCTTCTGAGAAACCTGTATGCAGGTCAATGAACAATAGTTAGAACTGAATATGGAAAAATGGGGTGGTTCAAAATTGAGAAAGTAGTATGTCAAGACTGTATATTGTCCCCCTGCTTGTTTAACCTATATCCAGAGTACATGATATGAAGTGTCATGCTGAAGGACTCACAAGTTGGAATCAAGATTGCTAGGAGAAATATCAACAAACTCAGATATGTAGATGATACCACCCTAATGGCAGATAGTGAAGAGGAGGTAAAGAACCTCTTGATGAAGGTGAAAGAGGAGAGTGAAAAAGCTGGCTTAAAACTCAGCATCCAGAAAACTATCATGGCATGTGTTCCCATCACTTCATAGCAAATCAGTTCAGTTCAGTTCAGTCACTCAGTTGTGTCTGACTCCTTGTGACCCCATGAACCTCAGCACACCAGGCCTCCCTGTCCATCACCAACTCCCAGAGTTTACCCAAACTCACGTCCATTGAATCGGTGATGCCATCCAACCATCTCATCCTCTGTCATCCCCTTCTCCTCCTGCCTTCAGTCTTTCCCAGCATCAGGGTCTTTTCAAATGAGTCAGCTCTTTGCATCAGGTGGCCAAAGTACTGGAGTTTCAGATGGGGAAAAAATGGAAACAGTGACAGTCTTTATTTTCTTGGGCTCTAAAGTCACTGCAGATGGTGACTGTAGCCATGAAACCGAAAGACACTTTCTCTTTGAAAGAAAAACTATGACAAATCTAAGGTGTATGAAAGTCACTCAGTTGTGTCCAACTCTTTGGAACCCCGTAAGCTATACAGTCCATGGAATTTTCCAGGCCTAAATACTGGAGTGCATAGCTTTTCCCTTCTCCAGGTGATCTTCCCAAGCTAGGGATCGAACCCAGGTCTCCAGCATTGCAGGCAGATTCTTTACCAGCTGAGTCAAAAGGGATGCCCTGACAAACCTAGACAGCATATTAAAAAGCAGAGACATTACTTTGTCAACAAAGGTCCATATAGACAAAGTTATGGCTTTTCTAGTAGTCACGTGGATGTGAGAGTTGGAACACAGAGAATGCTGAGCACCAAAGAATTGATACTTTTGAACTTTGATGTTGGAGCTAACTCTTGACAGTGCTTGGGCAGCAGGGAGATCAAGCCAGTCAAGCCTAAAGGAAATCGATCCTAAATATTCATTGGAAGGACTTATGCTGCAGCCGAAGCTCCAATATTTTGGCCACCTAAGAGAAGAGATAACTTACTGGAAAAGACCTGGATGCTGGAAAAGATTGAAAGCAGGAGGAGAAGGGGAAGACAGAGTATAAGATGTTTGGATGATGGCATCGTTGACTCAATGGACATGAGTGTGAACAAACTTCAGGAAATGGTAGACAGGGAAACCTGGCATCATGCTACAGTCCATGGGGTCACAAAGAGTCTGATAAACTTACTGACTGTACAACAACTAAATTTCAACTGCTGTAACAGGTTCTTTTCATGCTGTTCAAACTATTTTTTTATTATTATTAAGGCAAAACCACCTACCCAACAAAAACAGAATACTTAATTGGAGTTGTAACTGACTCAGACAGGATTCTCTGAATCGTTTTTATGGTATTATAAAAGTAGTGACTGAATGTATATAAGTGATTTTTTTGTATTTTGAGACAATGTAATGCAAGCTATGTTTATATATATATATATATATATTTGTATGGACAATATATATTCATATATAACTATTTGTAAATATGTATCTTTTTATTCTTTCTCCTCATTCATCAAAATATAAAGGAGGAAGAGGGCTTCTCAAGGAAATGGTAGAAAATTGAAGGAAGAAAAGATGGAAAGATCAAAGATAACTGAATTATCATGTAGAAACCTACCAGTAAATATCAGTTAGATTCTAACTTGGATGAAATATAAAAATTTGTTGTATGATACCTAGCCTAACAAATACAGTCTTCTCATATCTTGATCAATATAAGTGGTTTTCTCTTCTAATGTTTTGCATCACTAATTATGTTAAGGCTCATTAAAATTTCCATATTAATGTCCCTTTAATAATTTTTTCCTAATATTTATATATTTTTATTGCTGTGCTGTGCTTAGTCTCTCAGTCATGTCTAACTCTTTGCAACCCCATGTACTATGCCTGCCCACCAGGCTCCTGTGTCCATGGGGGATTCTCCAGGCAGGAATACTGGAGTAGGTTGCCATGCCCTCCTCCGGGGGATCTTCCCAATCTAGAGATCAAATCCACATCTCCTGCATTGCTAGATGTGCTTAGTCTCTCAGTCATGTCTAACTCTTTGCAACCCCATGTACTATGCCTGCCCACCAGGCTCCTGTGTCCATGGGGGATTCTCCAGGCAGGAATACTGGAGTAGGTTGCCATGCCCTCCTCCGGGGGATCTTCCCAATCTAGAGATCAAATCCACATCTCCTGCATTGCTAGTGGAGTTTTTACTATCTGAGGCACTAGGGAAACCCAAGAATACTGAAGTCGATAACCTATCCCTTCTTCAAGGGAACTTTAAACCACAGGAATCAGACCAGGGTCTCTTGCATACCAGGTGGATTCTTTACCAACTGAGCTACCAGGAAGCCTGTCTTTACTGCTAGTACTTCTGTAATTTTTAGTTATTCTTCTTAAAAACAGATTTTTCTGAGCCTGTGAGGCTTTGTCTTTTCAATATGAATTTAGACCTATTTTCATTAATAAACTGTTTGCAATTATTTCTGCTATATGTATTGTTTTTTAATGTTTTAAGTTTTCTCATTATTCTCTCCATTTCTGACTTTGTTTCTAATTTTTCAGTTTCATTCTTGGTCTCATAATGGTTTGTAAGATAGATATTGATATGCAGATATATATCTTTTAATTATTAGCTTTAAATGTTTTAATCTATGTAATAAAGCTAAAATGAACCAAATGAAAACAATTAATTTTCTTTTTCCACTCTTCTCTTCCCTATCCCAAAGCATAATCTTCTATTTAATAAATAGCTCTGGTATTTGAATTCAGTTCAGTTCAGTTGCTCAGTTGTGTCCGACTTTTTGCAACCCCATGAATCGCAGCACTCCCGGCCTCCCTGTCCATCACCATCTCCCTGAGTTCACTCAGAGTCACGTCCATCGAATCAGGGATGACATCCAAACATCTCATCCTCTGTCATCCCCTTCTCCTCCTGCCCCCAATCCCTCCCAGCATCAAGGTGTTTTCCAATGAGTCAAGTCTTCACATGAGGTGGCCAAAGTACTGGAGTTTCGGAACACCCAGGGCTGATCNTAAGCAAAAAAAGACTGGGAGCTGACTGTGGCTCAGATCATGAATCTATTGCCAAATTCAGACTTCAATTGAAGAAAGTAGGGGAAACCACTAGACCACTAAAGTATGACCAAAATCAAATCCCTTACAATTATGCAATGGAAGAGACAAATAGATTCAAGAGATTAAATCTGATGGACAGAGTGCCTGAAGAACTATGGATGGAGGTCTGTGACATTGTACAGGAAGCAGGGATCAAGACCATCCCCAAGAAAAAGAAATGCAAAAAGGCAAAATGATTGTCTGAGGAGGCCTCACAAATAGCTGAGCAAAGAAGAGAAGCAAAAAGCAAAGGAGAAAAGGAAAGATATACCCATTTAAATTCAGAGTTCCAAAGAATAGCAAGGTGAGATAAGAAAGCCTTCCTAAGTGATCAATGCAAAGAAATAGAGGAAAACAATAGAATGAGAAAGACTAGAGGTCTCTGATGTTGAAGTTGAAGCTTCAGTACTTTGGCCACCTGATTCGAAGAACTTATTCATTGGAAAAGACCCTGATGATGGGAAAGATTGAAGCCAGGAGGAGAAGTGGAAAACAGAGGATGGAGGACATCACTGACTTAATGGACATGAGTCTGAGCAAGCTCTGGGAGTTGGTGATGGACAGGGAAGCCTGGTGTGCTGCAATCCATGGAGTCACAAAGAGTCAGACATGACTGAGCAACTGAAGTGAACTGACAGTATGTTTAATAGGTAGTAGTCAAATTGAAATTTTAATCAGGAACTCTTTATCACTCTGATTTAACCCTGTTTACTCCCCTAATTCCAAGTATGAATCACCAAACTGCTTGAAGTGCAGTCTTGGATAGTTGTGAAAAATATATTTAAATAGTAATAGATTGTAGTTTTCTCAGTATGGTTTTAAAAAATTAGCAAGATTTACCTGACTGCAGCAGAAATGAAGCCCCGCTTTAATGTTCATAAATTTCTAGCTTGACATTGGCTCTTTGGATAGTATTCAAATCTTCACATCACTACAAGAGTAATATTAATGAATGACAGTGTCTTTTATACCTGGAGTAAAAGGAAAGAATTGGGAGAAGCTTCCTTCAGCAAACCCCCTTCTACAGATGTGATCTGGTTTATGGTGGCAACTTGGCACTGAACGTTTTTATCATCAAGCCCAGAAAGAAAAAAAGAAAAAAAAATTGATAGAGCATTTCTGCAAGTTCTTTCAGAGGATTATTTATGGTTTTGCAAGAATGCCAGATTGCCTCATTTTAAGACAATTAAAACAGGAATTTAGGCAGCCGTTATTTGCATCTTTAGGAGAAAACCCATTAGCACAAGGCCAGGGTATCACTGGGGCCCAGAGAAGCTACCTTGAATAATAATCTTGGACCCGAGTAAACCCAAGCTAGCTGAGCCAGTGACGCCTGTTAGAGCAGTCTGCATGTAGATGGGCACAGAAACAGAAGCTGAGAGTATTTTAGGATGATAACTAATATATTTTTTATGAGGCAGACTGAAATGAGACTCCAGAGAGAATGACAGAAAAGACTGATCAGAGAGTAAAATTGGTGAAAGAAGATTGGAAAGCAGGATTCATTGCACGACATATAAATCATGTGGTAGCTTGCGCGTGGAGGCAGACTAAACTCCAGAAATCCACATTTTGCTAGAGGTCAGATTAATGAATTATCAATGTGAATACTTAAATTCTTTAATATTTTACCACATATAGGAGAAGGCCAGTTGTTGACTAGAAAGAAAGTATCATCTCTGTCAGGAGGTTCAGCATTTCAGTAAGAAATATCTGCACACAGATTTTGGTATAAAATAGGAAGATTTTTTCAAAAATGCACTGAAAAAAAATTAGCAACTGGCAATTAACATACACAATGACTCACTGTCATGGTTAATGTTGACACTGATATTCCTGCTTATTGAAATAAATAGCTAATGTTAGATGAAATAGGACAAATGTATTTTAATAGTCAAGGGCTGGGAGTTCTATTAGGAATAAATATGGTAAAGGAAGGAAGTGAAGAGATCTTCTTTTTCTTCTTTTTTTTAAAAAAATATATCTCCTGTTCTTGGCCTAGTCTTCTATGAAGTTCCTTAAATGAACAATTCCAAAGTCCATTATATTCAGGTACCGTGGTGGGCACAGAAAGTACAAAGATATTAAAAAGTTGGTCTTTTCCTCAAAAAGCTCATAAATGAGGAAACAGAAAAACAGTGTGAGTTGTGTATTATAAGCTCATGCATATCTTAGGTTTCTCTGCCAGTAGTGAAGATGTGAACAAAGAGGTCATAACATCTCATTTCCTTCTCTATAAGTTAGAGTACTTGTCTGGATAATCAGAATGCTAGAAAATTTTATTCATTCTATCCCTCTAACCTGAATACAAATGCAGTAAAATGAAGCCTAACATACTAATGCTGCTTATTTCTAAGAACATTGGAGTGAAAGTGACAACTAACTAAGCTGTTTATTTTAAAGACTGTAAATACTTTTAATTAGGTCAGTTTTCATTCTAGATCCAAAGGACAATGACAAAGATGTTCAAACTGCTGTACAATTGCACTCATTTCACATGCTAGCAAGGTAATGCTCAAAATCCTTTAGTACTTGAACTGAGAACTTTCAGTTGCACAGCTAGATTTGGAAAAGGTAGAGAAACCAGAGACCAAATTGCCAACATCATTTGGATCATAGAAAAAGCAAGAGAATTCCAGAAAAACATCTGTTTCATTGGCTATGCTAAAACCTTTGACTCTGTGGATCACAACAAACTGAAAAAGTCTTAAAGAGATTGTAATACCAGACCACCTTACCTACCTTCTGAGAAACCTGTATGCAGGTCAATGAACAATAGTTAGAACTGAATATGGAAAAATGGGGTGGTTCAAAATTGAGAAAGTAGTATGTCAAGACTGTATATGTCCCCCTGCTTGTTTAACCTATACCCAGAGTACATGATATGAAGTGTCATGCTGAAGGACTCACAAGTTGGAATCAAGATTGCTAGGAGAAATACCAACAAACTCAGATATGTAGATGATACCACCCTAATGGCAGATAGTGAAGAGGAGGTAAAGAACCTCTTGATGAAGGTGAAAGAGGAGAGTGAAAAAGCTGGCTTAAAACTCAGCATCCAGAAAACTATCATGGCATGTGTTCCCATCACTTCATAGCAAATCAGTTCAGTTCAGTTCAGTCACTCAGTTGTGTCTGACTCCTTGTGACCCCATGAACCTCAGCACACCAGGCCTCCCTGTCCATCACCAACTCCCAGAGTTTACCCAAACTCACGTCCATTGAATCGGTGATGCCATCCAACCATCTCATCCTCTGTCATCCCCTTCTCCTCCTGCCTTCAGTCTTTCCCAGCATCAGGGTCTTTTCAAATGAGTCAGCTCTTTGCATCAGGTGGCCAAAGTACTGGAGTTTCAGATGGGGAAAAAATGGAAACAGTGACAGTCTTTATTTTCTTGGGCTCTAAAGTCACTGCAGATGGTGACTGTAGCCATGAAACCGAAAGACACTTTCTCTTTGAAAGAAAAACTATGACAAATCTAAGGTGTATGAAAGTCACTCAGTTGTGTCCAACTCTTTGGAACCCCGTAAGCTATACAGTCCATGGAATTTTCCAGGCCTAAATACTGGAGTGCATAGCTTTTCCCTTCTCCAGGTGATCTTCCCAAGCTAGGGATCGAACCCAGGTCTCCAGCATTGCAGGCAGATTCTTTACCAGCTGAGTCAAAAGGGATGCCCTGACAAACCTAGACAGCATATTAAAAAGCAGAGACATTACTTTGTCAACAAAGGTCCATATAGACAAAGTTATGGCTTTTCTAGTAGTCACGTGGATGTGAGAGTTGGAACACAGAGAATGCTGAGCACCAAAGAATTGATACTTTTGAACTTTGATGTTGGAGCTAACTCTTGACAGTGCTTGGGCAGCAGGGAGATCAAGCCAGTCAAGCCTAAAGGAAATCGATCCTAAATATTCATTGGAAGGACTTATGCTGCAGCCGAAGCTCCAATATTTTGGCCACCTAAGAGAAGAGATAACTTACTGGAAAAGACCTGGATGCTGGAAAAGATTGAAAGCAGGAGGAGAAGGGGAAGACAGAGTATAAGATGTTTGGATGATGGCATCATTGACTCAATGGACATGAGTGTGAACAAACTTCAGGAAATGGTAGACAGGGAAACCTGGCATCATGCTACAGTCCATGGGGTCACAAAGAGTCTGATAAACTTACTGACTGTACAACAACTAAATTTCAACTGCTGTAACAGGTTCTTTTCATGCTGTTCAAACTATTTTTTTATTATTATTAAGGCAAAACCACCTACCCAACAAAAACAGAATACTTAATTGGAGTTGTAACTGACTCAGACAGGATTCTCTGAATCGTTTTTATGGTATTATAAAAGTAGTGACTGAATGTATATAAGTGATTTTTTTGTATTTTGAGACAATGTAATGCAAGCTATGTTTATATATATATATATATATTTGTATGGACAATATATATTCATATATAACTATTTGTAAATATGTATCTTTTTATTCTTTCTCCTCATTCATCAAAATATAAAGGAGGAAGAGGGCTTCTCAAGGAAATGGTAGAAAATTGAAGGAAGAAAAGATGGAAAGATCAAAGATAACTGAATTATCATGTAGAAACCTACCAGTAAATATCAGTTAGATTCTAACTTGGATGAAATATAAAAATTTGTTGTATGATACCTAGCCTAACAAATACAGTCTTCTCATATCTTGATCAATATAAGTGGTTTTCTCTTCTAATGTTTTGCATCACTAATTATGTTAAGGCTCATTAAAATTTCCATATTAATGTCCCTTTAATAATTTTTTCCTAATATTTATATATTTTTATTGCTGTGCTGTGCTTAGTCGCTCAGTCATGTCTAACTCTTTGCAACCCCATGTACTATGCCTGCCCACCAGGCTCCTGTGTCCATGGGGGATTCTCCAGGCAGGAATACTGGAGTAGGTTGCCATGCCCTCCTCCGGGGGATCTTCCCAATCTAGAGATCAAATCCACATCTCCTGCATTGCTAGTGGAGTTTTTACCATCTGAGGCACTAGGGAAACCCAAGAATACTGAAGTCGATAACCTATCCCTTCTTCAAGGGAACTTTAAACCACAGGAATCAGACCAGGGTCTCTTGCATACCAGGTGGATTCTTTACCAACTGAGCTACCAGGAAGCCTGTCTTTACTGCTAGTACTTCTGTAATTTTTAGTTATTCTTCTTAAAAACAGATTTTTCTGAGCCTGTGAGGCTTTGTCTTTTCAATATGAATTTAGACCTATTTTCATTAATAAACTGTTTGCAATTATTTCTGCTATATGTATTGTTTTTTAATGTTTTAAGTTTTCTCATTATTCTCTCCATTTCTGACTTTGTTTCTAATTTTTCAGTTTCATTCTTGGTCTCATAATGGTTTGTAAGATAGATATTGATATGCAGATATATATCTTTTAATTATTAGCTTTAAATGTTTTAATCTATGTAATAAAGCTAAAATGAACCAAATGAAAACAATTAATTTTCTTTTTCCACTCTTCTCTTCCCTATCCCAAAGCATAATCTTCTATTTAATAAATAGCTCTGGTATTTGAATTCAGTTCAGTTCAGTTGCTCAGTTGTGTCCGACTTTTTGCAACCCCATGAATCGCAGCACTCCCGGCCTCCCTGTCCATCACCATCTCCCTGAGTTCACTCAGAGTCACGTCCATCGAATCAGGGATGACATCCAAACATCTCATCCTCTGTCATCCCCTTCTCCTCCTGCCCCCAATCCCTCCCAGCATCAAGGTGTTTTCCAATGAGTCAAGTCTTCACATGAGGTGGCCAAAGTACTGGAGTTTCGGAACACCCAGGGCTGATTTCCTACAGAATGGACTAGTTGGATCTCCTTGCAGTCCAAGGGACTCTCAAGAGTCTTCTTCAACACCACAGTTCAAAAGCATCAATTCTTCAGCACTCAGCTTTCTTCATAATCCAACTATCACATCTATACATGACCACTGGAAAAACCATACCCTTGACTAGATGGACCTTTGTTGGCAAAGTAATGTCTCTATTTTCAATATGCTATCTAGGTTAGTTGTAACTTTATAAGATTGTATATAATTTTAAGCAGATCAGTCTTACTCATATCTCATGTGTTTTGTCTATTTCTTTGAGTTACATTGTTTTATTTTTTATTTTCTCTTTTGAGTATGTTCTCTTATACTTTCTACAGATTAGGTACTTTAAAAGAATAAAGTATGAGCTCTTGCATGTCCTCTGCCTTAAATGATCATTTAAGATTTTATGCTCACAAACAGTAGTTCCTCAGAATTCTGAAGAAATATGTTTACAGTCTTGCAGGAAATACTGTCAAAAAGAAGTCTGTTTTCAATATCATTTAATTCTTATAGTGTGTCTACATCTTAAAATTTTTTTCTCTTTAGTTTTAAGAGTTTGGAAATGTTACCACAATGACGTATCTAGTGTTACATGACTGCATATGTGTATGTTTTAAATTCCTGCCACTCAATACATGGCAAACATTTTCAATTTAATAATCCAACTATTCTTCAGTTCAGTTCAGTTGCTTAGTCGTGTCTGACTCTTTGCAACCCCATGAACTGCAGCACACCAGGCCTCCCTGTCCATCACCAACTCCCGGAGTTCACTCAAACTCACGTCCATCGAGTCAGTGATGCCATCCAGCCATCTCATCCTCTGTCGTCCCCTTCTCCTCCTGCCCCCGATCCCTCCCAGCATCAGAGTCTTTTCCAATGAGCAACTCTTCACATGAGGTGGCCAAAGTATTGGAGTTTCACCTTCAGCATCAGTCCTTCCAAAGAAATTCCAGGGCTGATCCCCTTCAGAATGGACTGGTTGGATCTCCTTGCAGTCCAAGGGACTCTCAAGAGTCTTCTCCAACACCACAGTTCAAAAGCATCAATTCTTCAGCACTCAGCTTTCTTCACAGCCCAACTCTCACATCCATACATGGCCACTGGAAAAACCATAGCCTTGACTAGATGGACCTTTGTTGGCAAAGTAATGTCTCTGCTTTTCAATATGCTATCTATGTTGGTCATAACTTTTCTTCCAAGGAGTAAGCATCTTTTAATTTCATGGCTGCAGTCACCATCTACAGTGATTTTGGAGCACAAAAAATGAAGTCTTCCACTGTTTCCCCGTCTATTTCCCATGAAGTGATATATGAGCATAAAGAGAATGTCACAGCATGCACCATACTTACCAATGCAGTAATCTAAAGTGATGAATAAAATGAAACATATTAAAACCTATTAAGAACTGAGATGTTTACCCTATTTTCAAGCTGACAAGTTAGCTGTTTCTGTTTCATGGATGATGGTGGATGACACAAAACTTTAGTTCAGGTATCGCACAGCTAGCAGCATCGTCATCAGCAGACTGGTGTCCCTTTAAGTTCTTGGTAATTCTTAATTCCTCATTTAAAAAAGTGAATCTTCCTTTTAGCTTCAGATCTATAATATATTTTAAAAACAAATCTTAGGACTGTTAATTTTTCTTTGTTGTTTTATTTATTCATTTATACTTATATATGGGCATCTTTCTCCATTCAACAGTTTAGCTCACTACTGTAGTCAATTATGACATTAAGCACAGATTTTCAGAGTTTTTTTTCTTTGTTGTTGTTGTTGATAGAAGTTTATATTTGTATAATCACTGTTTCTGATACATCTTTGGCAGTTATCACAGTATAAGGTATTACTCTTTTTGCCCTGTTAGAGCAAATCTGTTTCCTCAAATGTTAGTTTTTCTATGATTTTTCAATTCTTTTCTGTTTGTTTTATATTGTTGTTTTTCTTGAAAGAGGTCAGAATTTTTGGTTGTGTGATTTGGCTGTGTTTGTGTTGTCTATAAACAGCACTTGTTTTGGGCCTCTATAAAGTGATTGTAAAATATGGAACTTTCCCATCTCACAGAATTATTATATGAAATAAAAGAGTAAACATTTTTAAGTGGTGCAACTGAAATAAACACAAGGCATAATGGCAAGGAGAAATACACTACTATCTTTAGCTTCTGTGTTATTTTGTGCCAACAACTGCACATTAAATGACCTTCCTACGTTATTTTGAATTCCATTTCTCAGATGTCAGGTAGTTCCTTGAATGTTCTTCATTTTTTTTAATATCTATAATGCTTAAGTTGTGACTGAAAACTCAGTAGTATTAAAAAAAATGTATTCCTGAAAATGACTTTGATTTACATGAATATAGAATCCATGCAATCTGAAACAAGAAATCCAGCTATATTGCTCCATTTTTTTCTCTGATGTTATCATTAAGTCTATTTACTTTAGAAGTGCATTTTCATCTTTAAACTATGCTGAGAAAAATATCATATGTTTCTAATACTTTTGAGAAATCAAAACAAAGCTTCATATTTGATGAGAAAACCACCATTGTGATCTTACAGTCACTGTTCAATAGCTATTTTAAACAAAGGACAGGCATACATTTACCCAAAAAGATCTGTTTAGCATTGCTTTGATCAATAGTTACAAGAATGTCACACTTGACAGTCTCAATGTCCATGCAAACATGTGTACCGTGTACTTCCAGATATTCAAGCTGGATTTGGAAAAGACAGGAACCAGAGATCAAATTGACATCTGTTGGATCATTGAAAAAGCAGCCAGAAAAAAATCTACTTCTGCTTTATTGACTATGCCAAAGCCTTTGACTGTTGATCACAACAAACTGTGGAAAATTCTTAAAGAGATGGGAATACCAGACCACCTTACCTGCCTCCTGAAACATCTGTATGCAGGTCAGGAAACAACAGTTAGAAATGGAACAACAGACTGGTNTCTACTTCTGCTTTATTGACTATGCCAAAGCCTTTGACTGTTGATCACAACAAACTGTGGAAAATTCTTAAAGAGATGGGAATACCAGACCACCTTACCTGCCTCCTGAAACATCTGTATGCAGGTCAGGAAACAACAGTTAGAAATGGAACAACAGACTGGTTCCAAACTGGGAAAGGGTTATGTCAAGGTTGTATATTGTCACCCTGTTTATTTCACCTATATGCAGAATACATCATGTGAAATGCTGGGTTGGATGAAGAACAAGCTGGAATCAAGATTGCCAGTAGAAATATTAATAATCTCAGATATGCAGATGACACCACCCTTATGGCAGAAATTGAAGAGAAGGTATAGAACCTTTTGATGAAGATGAAAGAGGAGAGTGAAAAAGCTGCCTTAAAACTCAGGATTCAGAAAACTATGATGGCATCTGTTCCCATCACTTCATGGAAAAGAAATGGGGAAACAGTGAAAACAGTGAGAGACTTTATTTTCTTGGTTCCAAATGCACTGCAGATAGTGACTGCAGCCAAGGAATTAAAAGAAGCTTGCTCCTTGGGAAATAAAAGCTATGATCAACCTGCTGCTGCTGCTGCTAAGTCGCTTCAGTCGTGTCCGACTCTGTGCGACCCCATAGACAGCAGCCCACCAGGTTCCCCCGTCCTTGGGGTTCTCCAGGCAAGAACACTGGAGTGGGTTTCCATTTCCTTCTCCAATGCATGAAAGTGAAAAGTGAAAGTGAAGTCGCACAGTCATGTCCGACTCTTAAGGACTCCATGGACTGCAGCCTACCAGGCTCCTCCGTCCATGGGATTTTCCAGGCGAAAGTACTAGAGTGGGGTGCCATCGCCTTCTCCGATGATCAACCTAGAGAGCATATTAAAAAACAGAGACGTTACTTTGCCAACAAATGTCCATCTAGTCAAAGCTATGGTTTTTCTAGTAGTCATGTATGGATATGACAGCTGTACTATAAAGAAAGCTGAGTGCCAAAGAACTAATGCTTTTGAACTTTAGCGTAGGAGAATACTCTTGAGAGTTGCTTGGACTGCAAGGAGATCCAACCAGTCCATGCAAAAGGAAGTCAGTTCTGAATATTCATGGAAGGACTGATGCTGAAGTTGAATCTTCAATATTTTGGCCACCTGATGTGAAGAACTGACTCATTTGAAAAAACCCTAATTCTGGGAAAGATTGAAGGCAGGAAGAGAAGGGTATAACAGAGGATGAGATGGTTGGATGGCATCACAGACTCAATGTACATGACTTTGAGCAAGCTCTGGGAGTTGGTGATGGACAGGGAAGCATGGTGTGCTGCAACCCATGGGGTCACAAAGAGTTGGACATGACTGACCAACTGAACTGAAACTGAAACACAACACTCATACAAGCATTTAACTTTACAAGTGAAAAGTTACGAACCAAAGTTTAGAATACATTATATCACCTAAAATGGAAACTATATGCAACCACATTGACTGTTACCATACTATTAATGTAAATGTATTTTGTCCCAAGAACACATTTATTAATAAAAAATACACCATTTTTCCTGATGATACACAGTTTAAAAGGAATAATTCTTAATATGTTAACTATATGATAACTCCTATATGATGTAAAGATATCATGAAAACATTTGGGAGGAAAAGCAGTCAAAACTGGGAAGGTCACATTAAGCTTTGGAGGGAAACAAAACTGGAATTTATTCTTAGACTATCAGTATGGGATCTACATAAAATGAGGTGATATAAGAGAAACTGATTTTTAAAAAATCCCTCAGTTCAGTTCAGTTCAGTTCAGTTGCTCAGTCATGTCCGACTCTTTGTGACCACATGAATTGCAACACACCAGGCCTCCCTGTCCACCACCATCTCCCAGAGTTCACTCAAACTCACGTGTATAGAGTCATGGATGCCATCCAGCCATCTCATCCTCGGTCGTCCCCTTCTCCTCCTGCCCACAATCCCTCACAGCATCAGAGTCTTTTCCAATGAGTCAACTCTTCGCATGAGGTGGCCAAAGTACTGGAGTTTCAGCTTCAACATCATTCCTTCCAAAGAAATCTGAGGGCCAATCTCCTTCAGAATGGACTGGCTGGATCTCCTTCCAGTCCAAGGGACTCTCAAGAGTCTTCTCCAACACCACAGTTCAAAAGCATCAATTCTTTGGCGCTCAGCTTTCTTCACAGTCCAACTTTCACACCCATACATGACCACTGGAAAAACCATACCTTTGACTAGATGGACCTTTGTTGGGAAAGTAATGTCTCTGCTTTTGAATATGCTATCTAGGTTGGTCATAACTTTTCTTCCAAGGAGTAAGCGTCTTTTAATTTCATGGCTGCAATCACCATCTGCAGTGATTTTGGAGCCCCCCAAAATAAAGTCTGACACTGTTTCAACTGTTTCCCCATCTATTTGCCATGAAGTGATGGGACCAGATGCCATGAACTTAGTTTTCTGAATGTTGAGCTTTAAGCCAACATTTTCACTCTCCTCTTTCACTTTCATCAAGAGGCTTTTTAGTTCCTCTTCA
>SJYX01001533.1:236458-252974 GCA_006410675.1 Oreotragus oreotragus
CAGTCCATGGGGTTGCAAAGAGTTGAACACAACTGAATAACTTAACTTTCTTTCTTTTAGGAAAGTAAGATCCTGCTGCAGGGTACAGTCAAAAAGAAATTTTTTTTAAATAAAATTTTTAAAAATGAAGGTCCTTCACAAAACTGTTTTCCTTTATAAACAACCTTTAAGTTAATTTCATTGTTTGATTACTACACACTTATGAGGATTTGTATATGATAAGGATAATGCTTTAAATCAGTATATAGTATCTATTAGTGGGGTTACTAGATATGTATTTTAAAATTAGTGATATTCCTATCATATTTAGCACAATGACAAATTGTACATGGACAAAATAGCCAAATTTTAAAAATTAAATAACCATAGAATGGTAAATGGAGTCTCTATTTTGAGAGTCTTGACTTGGAAAATCCTTCTGGAGCAGGGCTAATAAATGGTGCAGAATCTAGGAAGAAAATGCTTTGGCCATATGAGCTTTAAACCTCCATTATACTTTTAAAGTTCCTACATCTTTATAATGTGGTTTAATTCATTCTTCCACATCAGTCTTCATTCTCACAAACCTTCTTTGCTTTTCTCAAACATTTACTCTTCTACATAAACTTTACAATTATTTGAATAATCTCTGATTCTCGCTAACCCTTATAAGAAGTCTATTGGGGTTTGCTTTGGCAATGCATAAAGCTCATGGCTTATGCAAGAGATGCAGGAGACCTGGGTTCAATCCCTCGGTTAGGAAGATCGGTTAGGAAGATCCCCTGGAGAATGAAAGAGCAACCCACTCCAGTCTTACCTGGGCAATTCCATGGACAGAGGACCCTGGTGAGTTAAGTCTGTAGGACTGCAAACATCCAACACAACTGCGTATGCATGCACACAGAGGTCACCTTCGTAGACTTGAAATTTTTAGCCTGTAAATTGTCTTTGCCTTTGTAAATGGATAAGCTTTATTAATAACCTTTAAAGAATATTAATATGCAAATATATATAAGCACTGTTTAATCAATGAAATTACAGTTTATTTAGGTGAAACTCAAATGAATTTTCAGGCCCTTTGCAATAACCAGAAGACCTTTAGTGGTTCATATCCCACTGGTTGGAAGCCATTTTATCAGAGAAGAATCTGTGTTTTGTTTGGTGAGCTCCACTTTATCTGAGGATGGGAGACAAATAAGATCCATAGGGCCCCTGAACTTTTGTTTAAATGCTTGACCTTGAGAGATTTCCTCCTTAAAGAGATGATTTAAAGCAGCTCATATCAGGTTTGAATTCTGACACAACTGAGATTAAAAAATGCCTTTCCAAATCTAAGAATTAATGATTTTATATTTATGTTTCATCTGTCTACCTATCTATTCATCTATTAATCTATCATCCATCTATCCATAATGGAGAATTTAGAAAAAGTAAAATTCAACTACCACCCCTGAACTTTTGTTTAAATGCTTGACCTTGAGAGATTTCCTCCTTAAAGAGATGATTTAAAGCAGCTCATATCAGGTTTGAATTCTGACACAACTGAGATTAAAAAATGCCTTTCCAAATCTAAGAATTAATGATTTTATATTTATGTTTCATCTGTCTACCTATCTATTCATCTATTAATCTATCATCCATCTATCCATAATGGAGAATTTAGAAAAAGTAAAATTCAACTACCATGTTTATAATAACATTCAGTTTTACTAGCTTAAATACCTTTTCCGTAAACAAAAATGCTCACTACTGCTGTTTTCCATACTTGAAACAGTGCAGAAAACACACAATGCTCTGCTATTTCTTTGCAATCTGCCTCCTCATACAGAATGGAAGCTTGTCATTAGTAAGTGATTTCAAATTTTGCTTTCAGGTAGTAATGTTCTAACTAATTTGTTTTCAGAACAAAATAATTCTCTAATCATAGTTATGAAGTTTTATGTTTTCCATAAGTGTATTTTCCCCTTGATCAGGAGGAATGATTAATTCAAAACTTATTTTAACTGCTTTTCATTAAACCATAACTGAGTTTCACTGGGTTAAATTTGATAATTTTCCAATCGAAGTGTCTTTTAGGTTGGTGCCAGGACTAATTCAATTACTTCTCTTCTAGATTCATAGGTTTCATAAAAAGTTCATTTTATGTTAGCTTAGGGCTTTTCTGCCTAGTGAGGATTATAGCATTTGTCACAAGGGTGCAAGATTTATTATAAGAAAAAAGAAAATAATTTGTAAATTGTACAATTGAAATGACTATATTTAGAATGCTTAATAAGGGCACTTAAGAGACAACAGTGTTTGTACATTCTTATGCTAATTAGCTAATTTGCTGTTGCTTTTCTTAATTGTGAAAGGTGGTTTTAGTGCAGAGTTCTGTACTGTGATTTATAAAACGTTAAGACCTTAACTTATACCAGGGCTTTCCGTGGAACTGGGACATTTTCTTCTGCACAAACGCTGTCACATCAGAGAAGGCACGAAACACATCATGCTATTTATTTTTGGAGGGTAGCTTGCACAGAACAGATATTGGAGTTGGTAGGACCTATGTCTTTCCTGATGTGTCTCCTTGTGTGCAAGGAAGGCAGACTGTATTGTCGTTATCATTCTGGTCACATCATAGAGACAGCTTGGAATTTTAATAACTGCCCTATTCAGTGAATTATAGTCGTTTGATGTAGCAATTTGACAGTATTGTGATTAGCTGCCTAGTGGTTACCCCTTCCCCTTGGAGTTCTAATAAGGCTGCTCTATCCAGGCCTGTAGGCGTCTTGGATGCTGTACAAAGAGGTAACCGAAATGATGAAGTGTTGTGTATTATTTATAGCCTCAATTTGCTGAACTAGCTTGTTTTGTGTTGGTTTTGAGTGAAAGGAAAGATCAGGCAACTCTAAATGATTTCCATTTGTGTCCTCTGGGTATGGTCCTCAGTTCACTGCACCCTCTAATTTAAAAGATGGCATTACTTCTCAGATGAAAGTGATTGTGCCAGAACCTGGCTTGAGCCAGCTGCAGAACTAAATGAGGATTTGAAAAAGCCGGTGCATGTCCCTAAATGCTTTAACGTACTTTCAGGGAGTACTTCTGGCAAAGGGAGGGGAACAGTTCAGTCCACGATTTCATTAATCATGTAGCTTCAATAAAAGCAACTGCTATGTTTATTATTCTGAGAGAATTAGTAAAACTTGTCTTAAATCATTTTGCAAGTGAGCTTTATATCAGACTCTAGCCTCATGGTAGCATGTTTATTCTTTTAAAATGTTGTTATTAGAAGAAACACAAGAACGTATTTTTTCTTCTCATCTTTCCATCCATCCCTTCTTCTTACATATATTCATACCTCCATTTATCTAACTAACTGATGTTAACTGGCTATCTGCTAGACATAGTTTAACTGTCTATACAGTATTTAATATATATTATGTTGCAGGCAGTATGCTTAGTACTGTAGATACAAGGATGAGTGAAATCCTTGTGAAAGTAGTGGCTGAACCACATGCTAACAGACCACTATGAAATTACACGGTAAGTTATTAGACAGTGGTAGGGAAATTATGCCACAGATTTATTATAAACCACTTAGTGCACAACAGGTTAGTGAATCTAGAAATGAGTTTTTGGGGAAAAGAATAGTGAGTTTATTGAGAAAGACAGCAGACTGAAAAGATGGTGGACTAGTGCCCCCAAGAACTATCTTCTGAGAGTTAGAGTACAGGTTTCTTTTATACTAAAAGGGTAATGGATGTAATTGGTTGTTGCAAACTTCTTCATGTCAGAATCTTTGTTCTTGCAACTGTCCACACAGGTCAAGACAAGATGTTCCTGTAAAACCTCCAATAAGACAAACGTTATTCTCTGTTCTACAACTTTTTATTGAATATGAATGGAAAAGGGTTATACTTTAAAGGTCAGAGCCTTGAGAATGGGTGGGGCTGTTGCTTAGCCTCTCAGTCGTATACAACTCTTTGTGATCCCATGGAATGCAGCAAGCATGCTAGGCTTCCCTGTCCTTCACTATCTCCTGGAGTTTGCTCAGATTCATGTCTACTGAGTGAGTGATGCTTTCTCACCATTTCTTCCTCTGTTGCCCCCTTCTCCTTATGCCTTCAATCTTTCTCAGCATCAGGATCTTTTCCAATGATTTTGCTTTTTGCATCAGGTGGCCAAAGTCAGCTTCAGTATCAATCCTTCCAGTGAATATTGAGGGTTGATTTCCCCTTATGGCAGAAAGTGAAGAGGAACTAAAAAGCCTCTGATGAAAGTGAAAGTGGAGAGTGAAAAAGTTNTTTTTTTTTTTTAATCTAAAGATGCAATATTCTTAAAGGTCATAGTTTGAGAGTTAAATACAGCAAGGGAAGGGGAAGCATTAAATTCTGTCTCCATGGGTCTTTGTGGCTTTTAACATTTAAATCCTGTAGCTAAGTGATATTACTTCTCATTTTACTTGTTCAAGGTTCCAGGGGTTGATTTTCAACCCTGTAAGTTTAGGCCCTGGCTGAGAGAAGGTTCCTGTGCAGGCTGGTCACCTTGCCTGGGAGCACTCATTCAACAGCCAGCCTGGGTCCTCTGGCCAGTGCTCAAGCCCCGCTGAAGAGGCAGATTTCAGCTGGCCACAGCTTCTGGGCCAGGGCCCTAGACCACTGTGCCCAATCACTGTCACTGAAGAAGCAAAGTGCCCAGGCCTCAGCCGGCCCTCAAGTTCCTCAGCTCCCTCTCCCATACCCCAACAGGGGCCAGGTCCCACAGAAAGCAATCCAGGATGACGGCCTCAGTCAACTCGGTGGTGCAGACCCTCGGTGGCGGGAGAGCACGGATGCCTGCACACTAACGCCTGCACACTACAACAGCTGCAGGCCTCCTCTGCCCCATTCCAGTTGCTGAGTCATTATTGTAAAGGTGAGTAAAATGTTACTCCTTGGAAGAAAAGTTATGACCAACCTAGATAGCATATTCAAAAGCAGAGACGTTACTTTGCCGACTAAGGTCTGTCTAGTCAAGGCTATGGTTTTTCCTGTGGTCATGTATGGATGTGAGAGTTGGACTGTGAAGAAAGCTGAGCACTGAAGAATTAATGCTTTTGAACTGTGGTGTTGGAGAAGACTCTTGAGAGTCCCTTGGACTGCAAGGTGATCCAAAGAGTCCATGCTAAAGGAGATCAGCCTTGGGATATCTTTGGAAGGAATAATGCTAAAGCTGAAACTCCAGTACTTTGGCCACCTCATGCGAAGAGTTGACTCATTGGGAAAGACTCTGATGCTGGGAGGGATTGGGGGCAGGAGGAGAAGGGGACGACAGAGGATGAGATGGCTGGATGGCATCACAGACTCGATGGACGTGAGTCTGAGTGAACTCCGGGAGTTGGTGATGGACAGGGAGGCCTGGCTTGCTNTCTGATGCTGGGAGGGATTGGGGGCAGGAGGAGAAGGGGACGACAGAGGATGAGATGGCTGGATGGCATCACAGACTCGATGGACGTGAGTCTGAGTGAACTCCGGGAGTTGGTGATGGACAGGGAGGCCTGGCTTGCTGCAATTCATGGGGTTGCAAAGAGTCGGACATGACTGAGCAACTGAACTGAACTGAAAATGTTTATGCTAGTAATAATTAAGTTAAATTTGTCTCAGTAGAGACAATTGACATAATCAAAGAATAATAATGTTTAACATTTTAGAGTTTAGAAAAATATTTTCCTTTACATTAGCTATTTGGGCCTTATATCAGTCTCCTGAGGTAATTATTTATAGTTGAGGACAAAACCAAAAAAGTTAGAGACAGTGCAAAATCATAGCCTGTCAGTTGGAATGAGACCTGTAGATGCCTAAATTAAATCCGGAAACTTTGGCTGTTAAATATCTAAAAAACTGGAACCCATTTTATTGCAGATTAGCTGTATTTTCTGAAAATAAATAAAATTGTCATTTATAAGAAAGTAAGTCTAACTAGTGTTCTGGGTGACAGATGCATCTTTGAAATAACTTATCCAAAACAAATATGCATATTTGATTCTCTGTATCCTGAGCGACTGAACTGAACTGACTGATCCACTATGTTCTATAAAGTTGCTCCAAACACTGAATTAAATACTGAATCATCGCTCCTAGAAGAAACATAGGGTTAGATTCCTGCAAGCCTTGGCCACATTTTTGCACACTTAACCTTGTTTTGGCCTTCTCTGGTGGCTCAGACGGTAAAGCGTCTGCCTGCAATGCGGAAGACCCGGGTTCGATTCCTGGGTCGGGAGGATCCCCTGGAGAAGGAAATGGCAATCCACTCCAGCCCTCTTGCCTGGAAAATCCCATGGACGGAGGAGCCTGATTGGCTACAGTCCATGGAATTGCAAAGAGTCGGACACAACTGAGCGACTTCACTTCAACCTTGTTTTATGTGTTTTATTTGTGGACAACTTATATAGATATANCTGGAGAAGGAAATGGCAATCCACTCCAGCCCTCTTGCCTGGAAAATCCCATGGACGGAGGAGCCTGATTGGCTACAGTCCATGGAATTGCAAAGAGTCGGACACAACTGAGCGACTTCACTTCAACCTTGTTTTATGTGTTTTATTTGTGGACAACTTATATAGATATAAAATAAGTTGTCCATAAACAACTTATTCATTGACATTGAACTCACTGCCAACTTTACTATAATACATGCCACAAACAAGTTTCTCTAAAGCATGTACTGTCTCAGTAAAGCACATCTTTGGTAATTGAGAACACATACAGCATATAAACACTGCTTGGGTGCCATTTTAAACAACAACATCACCACCAGAAAGCCAAAAATTATAAAAAACATGATATTAAATAGTCCACGAAACATATGCTTGCTTATTTATAAGAGCCAAAACAACCTTCTCCCGGTTCCACCTATGATGGAAAACAATTATTTCACAATGCTATTTTTAATTTTATTTTTTAATATGGCACACCTATTTTCTTCCAAGATCTGTTTTGGTTTCTATTTTCTGAGTAACTCATATTTCTTACCTTTTTTTACATTTGCATGCTTTTAAATTGTTGCAAAAGTAAAATGGTATTGATTTTGAGGTTATTAATGCATTTTAGTCAGTAGGCAAATTCTGTATTTGCAATTCTGCAGATACAGAATCCATCAATGAGAAGCAACTGTATCAAATTCCCAAATAATAAATATTATGCTATATATTAAAGATATGAAGATGAGTAACAATTATTACTGACTTTGAAAGCTTTGACATCTGCCTGGAAAGAGGGGATATCAACAGATAATCATACTTTATTGTCTTATTACTAGAAAATCAAAAAGGAGGAAACAACTCAGTTTTTAGTTAGCATGTAGCTATGTGTTTTATTCCTATCTTACATCAGGAACAATATGGTCATTTCTTACCACAGCTTTTTTTTTTTTTTTTTTTTTTTTTTACCATTTTCCATTTATGAACTGTTTCTTCCTTTTGATATGGAAAAAGTCTCAAAAACCATTGCCTCTGCATTCCTATATCTTCTTAGAGGTCAGTGAGCCAAATTAAGGCTTCATGGAAATTTGAACTTAGAAAAGTGAAACATTCCTTACATCTCTGTATTACCACCACTATTACTGTTTCCCACTGAATTATTTCTATAAATTTTATTAGAAAAAAATCACCAATGCATTTGTTCTCCTTGGAAGGCAGTCATACATAACCACAATACTATTATTTCTCATTTCTTCCTGGTCTCATGAATATAAAGTTCATCCATTTCCCAAAATTCCTCATCTAACTTAACTTTGAATTCTACTTCTTAAAGTAACGTAGTACCTTTTTTTAAAGTACATTTTAGATTTGAGATTTAGCCCATTTAAGTATCAATACATTTTATACTTGTATACTGAAGAATTTATAGTCCTGATTTTATCTTCCAATTCTCTGGTCTAGAGTTGCACCCTGAAAAATAAAGTGCAGCTATTTTGCAATGCTACTGTTTTTTTGTTTTGTTTTGTTTTGGTATGGCACATCTATTTTCCTCCAGTTTCTATTTTGGATTTTGTTTGTTCTTGTTTGTTTCTCTCTCTGAGAATTGTTTTTCCCTTCAACACATCCTTTATATTCTCTACTACATCTATTGGGAATCTCTCATTTAATCAATCTTGCCCTTAACATCAGTGTTTTAGATCGTAAACCGTCTTTAAACTCATGAGTGTGATGGGGAATTCACTTTTAAGTTCCTGCATGTTGGTTTGTTGTCTAAGTGCAATTGCTTCCTGTTAATTAAGTTAAAACTTCACGGTAAACCACAGACAACTTTTTATCTGTCCCAATTTTAAATTGCCTCTCATATTATTATTGTGTAGATTTATGACTTATAAAAATATACCCATTTTTCTATATCAGCATTGATATTAGTTCTTTATTTCCACTGCTCTAACATAAAACCTCTGAGTTTACATTCTTTGAATTTGAAATTGACTTTCAACAATTATTCAAAAAACCACTTCAGTAAACTTCAAATATATATTTACTATCCATTCTCAAATTGTCATACCATCTTCAAAAGAACCTGCTCTATTACCTTGAAAGACTGTCATGTACCTAGAGAACTTAGATGTTAGCTAACTAAGAGCATGGTCATTTGATCACGTTTACATGTTGAAATGGGATTTATTCTAGTCTTATAATTGATATTTACTTAAAATTTCCATTTATTTTGATCTCTTATGATCAACTCATTGCATAGAAAGAGACAATGCACTTTGATGAGTTCTGTTTGTTAAACCTTGCAGATTATTTGCCAGACCTCACTGGTAATTTAGAAAATTGCAAACTGTTCTATGGTATGTAGGCAGCAAAAATATAGTAATATTTTAAAGTTTCAGGTTATTAGCAGGAATAGAAGCTTTTGAAATATTATCTTATTAATCAGTTGATCTTTCAATAACTAGATCTTTCAATTCTAAAATTACTGGAAATTCTATTTTCAAGATACTATAAAGTAAAATTCATTAAATAAGAAAAACATCATTTGAAAACAATATTTTTTTTCTTATATTGAATTCATTTCTCACAGGTTATTAGCAGGAATAGAAGCTTTTGAAATATTATCTTATTAATCAGTTGATCTTTCAATAACTAGATCTTTCAATTCTAAAATTACTGGAAATTCTATTTTCAAGATACTATAAAGTAAAATTCATTAAATAAGAAAAACATCATTTGAAAACAATATTTTTTTTCTTATATTGAATTCATTTCTCTTACTATTCTTGGTGACTAATTCATTGCTACTATCATTTAAAACTTTGATCTTCTAATTGTTAATGATTTAGAATTGAGATAATTAGAAAGTACATTATAATGACTAGTTAGAATATGAACAACACTATGCCTCGAGCACAAATAATGAGTGGGAAATTGTTGAATTTTTTTAAATGCTTGGAATTATATTGCCATTTGAGAAATTAAATTATCATTTTCAATAGCAGTTTTGTTCTTACAAAGAAGATTTAAAACAAGATTGCAGCTTGAAACCTCCAAATTTGTTCAAATATGTTAAAATCTCACTCATGTCCTTTTAATTTTGATATATATAAAGTGTGAACTTGAAACTGAGATTTTTGCCTATTTATAAAAAACAACATGTGGAGGTTACATTAAAATATGTATCACATCTCCTTTTTGAAATGTATTAGACAGAAGCTAATTTATTATCTTTGCTTGGCATTGGTAGGGCTACTCAGTGAATATTCTGAAATATACTTAGGTAAATCAAAGTTGTGACTCTTTACTTACCTTCTTACTGAATGACTTTAGACTAAGGGTATTTATGGCAGTCAAAATATATATTTAAATATTAAGAAATTTAGAAAGATTTTTGGATGGATCATTGGTTGTTAATAAGGATGGTTTGGGTATTGCAGGCTTGTTGTGATCATTGTTTTGCCACTAATTTCACCTTAAGTTTTTTTAATTAGTCATATTTCTATTAGTTTTTGTGGGCAAGAACAAATTTATTGGAAGAGCTAACTCTATAAATTGTTCACGTACCTCTGCTGCTGCTGCTGCTAAGTCACTTCAGTCATGTCCGACTCTGTGGGACCCCATGGATGGCAGCCCACCAGGCTCCCCCGTCCCTAGGATTCTCCAGGCAAGAACACTGGAGTGGGTTGCCATTTCCGTCTCCAATGCATGAAAGTGAAGAGTGAAAGTGAAGTCGCACAGTCGTGTCTGACTCTTAACGACCCCATGGACTGCAGCCCACCAGACTCCTCCGTCCATGGGATTTTCCAGCAAGAGTACTAGAGTGGGATGCCATTGCCTTCTCCTCAGTTATTTCTAATTTAGAATTGTTCAACCATCCAACTTTCTCATTTATTATCTTTAGCTTTCTAATTTCAGTCAAAATCATAAAATAGAACTCAAATTATCTGTTCTAGAAAAAAGAGAGACTCCAAACTCCAGATAGTTTGATCTACATTGAAAAAAAATACACTGTTTATAAAATCCCCATAGCACATTGCAACTAATCCATGAGAACATTTACTAAAGCACATGTTTAAAAAAAGGGATGTGTAAAGATAATTATCAAATAAGCTTTAATTATACAGAATGCAGTGATTTTAGTTTGCCCAGTAGGAATCTTAGCATTGAGAATATTTTCTGAATTGACTAGATAACTGGATTTTTATATCTCACTTCACTTGGTAGTGGCCACATCCCTTGAGTTGTGTGAACATGAGGAATGTTCCTCAAACTAAAACAATGAATCACAGAATATATATTCTAGGGAAAACTGAGGAAGAAATGATGGCATCAGCACCTGCTTCAGTATTTTACCAAATAATAGCTGAAAGAATGTTTTAAAAGATACCAAATCAGAGATTTTCTATGCTAAGATGGTAGATCAATGGGAATGTCTATGACATAAGCGTATTAAAGAGCTATAACAAGGCTCATTGGAGGTTACTATATTTTTTTGGAAACCATTTTCTTGGTTTTGCCCTCTGAGTTGTGAGGAATTCAAGGTATGCATACTTAATGTGAAAGTCTGAAGTCATGGCATGTCAGAGAGAACCTGTGTTTCACAGGTTATCTGTCGGTGTAGGATCATTGTTGTAATGCACACAGGAAATCAGGTTGGTAAACTTGGCACATAGATTATCTCACATCCAACACCATCCCTGGAAAGTATAGATCTAAAAAGTAGTAAAAGATAAGAGCAGTGCTGGAAAACAAGGAGGGATCCACAGAGGAAATATAAATATCAAAAGAATTCCTAAATAAAGTTAATATTACTACATTAGAAAAATTAAAACTATATAAATTGATACTAAAAAAAATCTGTGTAGCACAATAACTATAGAAAAAATTGAAAATATATATTAGTCCCCAAAGGTTATGTGGCTGAGTTTTCCCAATCTTGAAGAAATAGAAAATTCCACTTGTTATATAATCTCTTCCAGAAAAATAAGGGAAGTCACTTTATTATAAGGCATGTACAACTTCAGATTTATAAGTCAAAGCCCAGTCACTATCACTCTCTATATATTTTTACCATCAATAAATATGAAATCTAATTTCATACTTACCCAACAACATTTGTCACAGCCTATTTTAATTTATATTTTCTTAATCACCAGATTATCTGTTAAAATATTTATTAGTAATTACTTTTATAAACATGGATCATCTTAAATACAACAGTATATACAATATAATTAGTGGAACATACATTATGACTGTTGAGTAGGTACTAATACATGTATAGCAATGATTCTCAATAAATTCTGCATCATGATTATCTCCTGGGAGGGCTCAAGCTAAAGTGAATTTTTCCTAGAATTGAGTAGATTAGATTTTTATTCACAAATATTTAATCCCTTCTCCCCTTGACATCCATAAAAAGAGTACACTTTGCTATCCTATTGATTTTGGGCTGGGCAGTGTGATTTGTTTAGGGCAGTAGAATATGGATAGAAGTTGAAGTATACTAACCCTTAAGAAAACCCCGTATTTCCACTCACCTCTCTGGTGAAACCTTCTATTTCTTCATGAAAAGTAATTATTTTAAGTAACTGCTGTCACTCAATCAAAGCCCCAGACTGGCACAGGTGGAATAAGCCTAAATTCAACAGGAGCCTTTAGTAGAGCCATCTCTTAGATACATGAGCAAGAAATCCATTTGTATGTAATAGTACTAGAAATCAATAGGAAAAAATGATAAAGGATATGAACAAATATATCACAGAAGACAACAAATAAATGAGCACCATAAGAAAGATGCTCCACTTTTCCAGGAAAATGGAGAAAAGAATCAGAGAAATTATCATTAACATGTCAAGCAAATCAGCATTTTTCTCTTACCAGGTTGGTATAATTGATAGTTTAATCAGATATAGTGTTAATGTGGGTATGTAAATTGAGTATCATATGTCTTTGCTGAAAATAATTAATTTTAGCTTTTTTGGAACACAACTTGACAGTATCTCTTAATAGAAAAAAATAATGCAAATACCTAAAGCCATAGAATTTCCACTAGGAAAATTAGAGATTGATCTTAGAGAAATCTTGTTCACATATATAAAGAGCTATGCAAAAATTATATTTACTGTAGCAGTATTGGTGAGAACCTAAAAACACTTTCCTGTTCCATTATTAGATAATACTGAAAATAGGCAACTTAGGTAATTTTTCTAAGAAGATAACATTAAGAACAAACTATAATGTATAATTTATCAATAATAACAAAGTTCTTATCAAAACTAGTTTCCAGACCCTCATCTCTCAATCAAAAGGTATATAATACAAAATGGAAAATTCTGTTAACTCCAACCCAGTTTCTTACTGTGTAAGAATTCGTTTAAAGAATGAAACTAGAACACTTTCTAACACTATACACAAAAATAAACTCAAAATGGATTAAAGATCTAAACTAAGACCAGAAACTATAAAACTCCTAGAGGAGAACATAGGCAAAACAGGCTCCGACATAAATCACAGCAGGATCCTCTATGACCCATCTCCCAGAATACTGGAAATAAAAGCAAAAATAAACAAATGGGACCTAATTAACATTAAAAGCTTCTGCACAACAAAGGAAACTATAAGCAAGGTGAAAAGACAGCCTTCAGAATGGGAGAAAATAATAGCAAATGAAGCAACTGACAACTAATTTCAAAAATATACAAACAACTCCTGCAGCTCAATTCCAGAAAAATAAACGACCCAATCAAAAAATGGGCCAAAAACTAAATAGACATTTCTCCAAAGAAGACATACAGATGGCTAACAAACACATGAAAAGATGCTCAACGTCACTCATTATCAGAGAAATGCAAATCAAGACCACAATGAGATACCACTTCACACCAGTCAGAATGGCTGCGATCCAAAAGTCTGCAAGCAATAAATGCTGGAGAGGGTGTGGAGAAAAGGGAACCCTCTTACACTGTTGGTGGGAATGCAAACTAGTACAGCCACTATGGAGAACAGTGTGGAGCTTCCTTAAGAAATTGCAAATAGAACTGCCTTATGACCCAGCAATCCCATTGCTGGGCATACACACCGAGGAAACCAGAATAGAAAGAGACACATGTACCCCAATGTTCATTGCAGCACTGTTTATAATAGCCAGGACATGGAAACAACCTAGATGTCCATCAGCGGATGAANAGAACTGCCTTATGACCCAGCAATCCCACTGCTGGGCATACAAACTGAGGAAACCAGAATGAAAGAGACACATGTACCCCAATGTTCATTGCAGCACTGTTTATAATAGCCAGGACGTGGAAGCAACCTAGATGTTCATCAGCAGATGAATGGATAAGAAAGCGGTGGTACATATACACAATGGAGTATTACTCAGGCATTAAAAAGAATACATGTGAGTCAGTTCTAGTGAGGTGGATGAAACTGGAGCCTATTATACAGAGTGAAGTAAGCTAGAAATAAAAACACCAATATAGTATACTAACACATACATATGGAATTTAGAAAGATGGTAATGATAACCCTGTATGTGAGACAGCAAAAGAGACACAGATGTATATAACAGTCTTTTGGACTCTGTGGGAGAGGGAGAGGGTGGGATGATATGAGAGAATGGCATTGAAACATGTATAGTATCATATAAGAAATGAATTACCAATCTAGGTTCGATGCAGGATACAAGACGCTTGGGGCTGGTGCACTGGGATGACCCAAAGGGTTGGTATGGGGAGGGGTGCGGGAGCGGAGTTCAGGATTGGGAACACGTGTACACCTGTGGCGGATTCATGTTGATGTATGGCAAAACCAATACAATATTGTAAGTAATTAGCCTCCAATTAAAATAAATTTAAATTAAAAAAAAATCACTCTGACCAGGCTTTAAAATCCAAATTCCCCTTTCTGGGAAATTCCTAAATTCTATCAATAGGATATTCTCTCTTACCATAGTCAATCTAATCAATTTATTATTGCTTGGTTAGAGATTTTCCAGGAGATCTTTAGAGAGTTGAAAGTCAAGATTAGAAATAGCAGTATCTATACCTATATAATAGTGAAGAGAACAGTTAAGAAGCCAGATTTCCTGGTTGAATTAATATAGCGAATTCTAGTTAAAAGTAAATTAGTCAATTTATTTATTAAAGTTTGGATAAGGACATAGATTTTAAGGTTTCAAGAAGTGTTAGACCTAAACAGTAATAAGTAAATGTCCTAAATCTCTATCAACAGAAGAATTTTAAAAGCCTACAATTAATTTGTATTATATACATTTAAATAGAAAGTTAATAGAAGAAAAGTGAATTATGACATGAAATGTACCATGTTCAATTCAGTTCAGTTCAGTCGCTCAGTTGTGTCCGACTCTTTGAGACCCCATGAACCGCAGCACGCCAGGCCTCCCTGTCCATCACCAACTCCCGGAATTAGGTCATACCTGAATGGCCTAGCGGTTTTCCCTACTTTCTTCAATTTAAGTCTGAATTTGGAAATAAACTATAGGTATATAATGTATGCTCAAGCAATATATGAAAAATTTAAGCATCACATCAAACCCAGAACAGTGTTCATTGCTGAGGGAAGTTCATTTCTGAGGGAAAGAAATGGATGAGATTGAAAATTACTGAAAGGAGTTGTATCTTTTTTTGAAAGAACATATTAATGCATTAATTGATTTTTCTTACAAACGACATATTTTCCTTGTTTGTTTGTTTTTTTCACTGGTGGTGATGAAAAACAGTTCATATAGTTTTCGGAAGTGTAAAGTGTTCATAAAATGCATGCCTTTTTCATCTAAAACTTCCAAAAAATTTACAAATGAACATACAGAGCACTTTCAAGTACTTCTTTATTTATGATTTTCAAATAGTCACTTCAGGAAAGAGACTCAACAGCTGTTTTACTGAAGCACTAAGAAAATCTAAGTCATGAAGTGAGGAGTAATTCCTTAACCAATGAAAATGTCAGGAGGCATTTAGATAGGCAAAATATCATTCTGCCCGGATGGTTAGATTGTGTGTTGCTTCATTTAATTTTTGGCAAATAGATCCATTTTGCTTTCATGAATACATTTTTAGAAATCATTGGATGTTTTACATTGGCTCAGAAGGAAATATTTTCCTCAATAAAATCAAGCAGCATAATTTTTCTGGTCTTTAATCAGGAGAAGGAGGAAAGAAATTTCAGTCATTAAGCTTTAAGGTTTGAAATATAACTCTTCCTTAATACAATGTTTATCAGTATCAATCAAATATAGTCTAACAATATATTATGTATAACAATATCCTCAAAGGCAGTTAATGTATTTCAGTGCACTTTTTTTTTTAATAATAATCAGTTACTTTAGAGTTTATATATCTCATTCAGATCTTTGATGTATACCATTGAAACACATTTTAAAAAGACAAATTAGTTTAAGGGAAAAATACTAATATGGAAACACAAAGTACAAAATTAAAGTGTGCTAAGCACTAGCTCTAATATATGATTTATATTTTTTCCTGCCTTACTGAGGTATGCTGCTGCTAAGTCACTTCAGTCGTGTCCGACTCTGTGTGACCCCACAGATGGCAGCCTGCCAGGCTACCCATCCCTGGGATTCTCCAGGCAAGAACACTGGAGTGGGCTGCCATTTCCTTCTCCAATGCATGAAAGTGAAAAGTGAAAGTGAAGTCGCTCAGTCATGTCCGACTTGTAGTGACCCCATGGACTGCAGCCTACCAGGCTCCTCCATCCATGGGATTTTCCAGGCAAGAGTCCTGGAGTGGGTTGCCATTGCCTTCTCCGTTATAGAGGGTAGTGACATTTTAAAAAATTCTTAACCATCTGAATCAAGAGTTTCTTTTTACTTGCAGCTGAATGCATCCTAACAGATATAACACATTTTGGATGTGAATTACAGAATGTATTAGCAGAAATAGACTCAATGTTTTATGTATATTTAAACACAGTTCTGATAGTTACTAAAACTTTATGGTTGAATCTATAAACAGAAAATAAATACTGACATAGTGTACCAGATGAATGTCAGCCTAGGCCCTGGTGGATCATGGCAGGTCCTGAGACCTGCCAAAACCAATCTTGATTTAATTG
>SJYX01001533.1:255938-321193 GCA_006410675.1 Oreotragus oreotragus
TAACGGTGGTGTCATCTGCATATCTGAGGTTATTGATATTTCTCCCGGCAATCTTGATTCCAGCTTGTGTTTCTTCCAGTCCAGCGTTTCTCATGATGTACTCTGCATATAAGTTAAATAAGCAGGGTGACAATATACAGCCTTGACGTACTCCTTTTCCTATTTGGAACCAGTCTGTTGTTCCATGTCCAGTTCTAACTCTTGCTTCCTGACCTGCATATAGGTTTCTCAAGAGGCAGGTCAGGCGGTCTGGTATTCCAATCTCTTTCAGAATTTTACACAGTTTATTGTGATCCACACAGTCAAAGGATCCATTACTGAGATATAAATGACACAAATTTATATTAGTTTAAAGTGTACAACATGATGATCTCATATGTGTATATATTATGAAATAAAGTACAATAAGTTCAGTTAATCTTTTATCACCTAATTAGGTACTTTTTTTTTTTTTGATGATGATAATTCTTAAGATCCACTTTCAAATATACAACACAGTATTGGTAGCAATAGTCCACATGCTATACATTGCATTTCCAAGACTTACCTTATGGCTAAAAATTTGTACATTTTGGCTGCCTTCATCCATTTCTTCCTCCCACCACTCCCAACTCTGACAATAACAAATACGTTTTCTATGAGTTCAGATTCTCCATAAAAGTGTGATCATACAGTATTTGTCTCTTTCTAAGTAAGTATTGCTTAATTCATGTATCATAATGCCCTAGAGGTTCATCTATATTATTAAAAATGGCAAGATTTCCTTCTTTTTTAAATTAATAAAATTCTATTATATATGTATAGTTATAGATACAGATATATCATATTTTTAACCCATCCATCTATTGACTGATACATAGGTTGTTCGCCTATCTTGGCTATTGTAAATTTAATGCTGCAGTGAACATGTGCGAGTGCAGGTATCTCTTCAAGATTATGATTTTTTTCCTTAGATATATACTCAGAAGTGGGCTTCCTGAATTACATGGTAGCTCTATTCTTAATTTTTTTAGGAAACTCCATACTTTTTTACAGAGTGGCTGTACCAATTTACATTTCCATTAACAGTGCACAAGAGTTTTCTTCATATCCTTACTCACACTTACCATCTCTTATCTTTTAGATAATAGCCATTGTAGCAGGTGTGAGATGATATCTCATTGTGATTTTAATTTTCATTTCACTTATGATTAATAATATCAGTCTCCTTTTCATGTATAAGCTGTTTCCCATTTGTATGTCTTCTTTGGAAAAATGTCTCTCCAGATTTTCTACCTATGTTTAAATTGGATTTTGTTGTTATTGATTTGTGTACACTTTTTATGTGTTTTGGATGTTAGTCCTGTATAAGGTAAATAATTTACAAATGTTTTTTCCTAGTCTATGTTTCCTTATCAAATTGTTGATGGATTTCTTTGCTTTAGTTTGATATAGTCTCACTTGTTTATTTTTGCTGTTGCTGCCTTTGCTTATGGTATCAAATATATCATTGAAAAGCCTATGCCATGGAGTTCTGGGTTTTTTTTTTTTTTTAATGTTTTATTCTTTCTAGGCATTTATGCTTTAGGTCATATTTTCAAGTATCTACTTTATTTTGAGTGGATTTTTGTGCATGGTGTAAGATAATGGTCTAATTTCATTGGTTTGCATGTCAGTGTGCAAATTGCCATACACCATTTATTAAAGAGACTGACATCCCTCATTATATTTTCCTGGGTTCTTTGAGATAAATTAACTGACCATACATGCATCGGTTTATTTTTGGGCTCTCTATTCTGTTTCACTGGGATATATGTCTCTGTTTATGCCAATGGCATACTGTTTTGATTACTGTAGCATTGTAGTATTGTTTGAAATCAGGAATTTTGATGCTTTCAGTTTTGTTCTTCCTTCTCAAGATTATTTTAACTGTTTGAGATTTTTTGTGGCTCTGTACAAATTTTAGAATTGTTTATACAATTTCATTGAAATTTTGATAGGGATTGTATTGAAAGTGCAGTTTGCTCTGGATATTATGGAGATTATAATGATATTAATTTTGCCAGTTTATGAACAAAGAATATGTTTTGATTTATTTGTGTTTTCAGTTTTATGTAGATTGACATGAAAATGTGACAATTTTAATATCATATATCTTTAGTGTACAGATCTTTCACATCCTTGATTAAATTTGTTCCAAGGTATTTTTATCTTTTTGATGCATTTATAAATAGAATTTATTTCTTAAATTGTTCTTTCTGCTATTTCATTATTAATGTATAAAAAGTAGATTTTTTAATGTTGATTTTGCATCCTGCAGTTTTACAGTATTCATTTATTAGTTCTAACAGTTTTGAGAGGAGTTTTAAGGTCTTATCTTTGTAGTGTAATGTCATCTCCCAATAGAAACAGTTTTATTTGTTCCTTTCAGATTCAAATGCCTTTGTTTCCTTTCCTTATTTAATGGTTCTGAGTAAGATTTCCAGTGGTATATTGAACACAATTGGCAAGAGTGGGCATTTTTGTCTTGTTATTGACCTTAGAGATAAAGCTTTCTGCTTTTCACCATTGAATATAAAGTTCGCTGTGGATATGTTATATGTAACCCTTATCATATTGAGGTAATTTCTCTTTTTGACCAGGTTGTTGAAAGTTTTTATCACAAGTAGATGATGAATTTCATCAAGAACTTTTCCATTGGCAAGAGTGGGCATTTTTGTCTTGTTATTGACCTTAGAGATAAAGCTTTCTGCTTTTCACCATTGAATATAAAGTTCGCTGTGGATATGTTATATGTAACCCTTATCATATTGAGGTAATTTCTCTTTTTGACCAGGTTGTTGAAAGTTTTTATCACAAGTAGATGATGAATTTCATCAAGAACTTTTCCTCCATCATATGATTTTTATCCTTTTTTTGTTAATGTGGTATACTTCATTGATTTGTACTGTTAAACCTTCTTTGAATCCCTGTAACAAATCTCACTTGATGTGCTGTATGATCCTTTTAATCTATAGTTGAATTCAGTTTGTTCATACTTACTTAAGACTTTTGCATCTGTGTTCATCAGAGATTGTTGTTCAGTCACTAAGTCATGTCCGATTCTTTGCAACCCCCTGGACTGCAGCACCCCAGGCTTCCTTGTCCTTCACCATCTCCCGGAGCTTGCTCAAATTCATGTCCATTGAGTCAGTGATGCCATCCAACCATTTCATCCTCTGTTCCCCCCTTCTTTTTTTTTTTGTTACTATCAGTTTATTTTATTTTTTTACTTTACCGTACCCCTTCTTTATATATATATATATAACCACTCTTTTTATTTTAGATTATTTTCTCATATAGGCCATTACAGAGTATTGAGCATAGTTCCCTGTGTGATATATTATTAGTTATATTATATTATATAGTACTTTATATATATAATATATATTATATAGTACTATATTATAATTAATAACTATTATTATTTATTTTCTATACAGTAGTGTGTATGGAAAAGGCAGTGGCACTCCACTCCAGTACTCTTACCTGGAAAATCCCATGGATGGAGGAGCCTGGTAGGCTGCAGTCCATGGGGTCGCTAAGAGTCAGACATGACTGAGCAACTTCACTTTCACTTTTCACTTTCATGCATTGGAGAAGGAAATGGCAACCCACTCCAGTGTTCTTGCTCGGAGAATCCCAGGGACGGGGGAGCCTGGTGGGCTGCCATCTCTGGGGTCGCAGAGTCGGACACGGCTGAAGCCACTTAGCAGCACAGTGTGTATATGTCAGTCCGAGTCTCCCAGTCCATCTCTTATCCCTCTTCCCCTTTGGTAATCATAAGTTTGTCTCCTACTTCTGTGACTATTTTTATTTTGTTAATAAATTTATTTGTCCCATTTTTATAGACTTTTCAAAAAGGTATCATATGATATTTTTCTTTCTCTGACTGGGTTGTTACTCACTTTGACAGTCTCTAGGACCATCCATGTTGCTGCAAATGGCATCATTTCATTTTTTATTGCAAAGTAATATTCCATTTTATTTATGTACCACATTTTCTTTATCCACTCCTATGTTGACGGACATTTAATTTGCCTTCCTATCTTTGCTATTGCAAATAGTGCTTCTGTTAACATCTTGACTATTTGTATTTTACTGAATTGATTTTCTCCATATATATGCCCAGGAGTGGAATTTGTGGGTCATAGGTTAGGTTGCTAAGAGTCAGACACGACTGAGTGACTTCACTTTCACTTTTTACTTTAGTGCATTGGAGAAGGAAATGACAGCCCACTCCAGTGTTCTTGCTGGAGAATCCCTGGAGGAGAATCCCACCGGGGAAGCCTGGTGGGCTTCTGCCTATGGAGTCACATAGAAATGATTTAGCAGCAGCAGCAGCACGTTAGGTCTATATTTAATTTTTTCAGGAACCTTCATACTGTTATGCATAATGGTTGCATCAATTTATATCCCCACCATCAGTGTATGAGGATTCCCTTTTCTCCATACCCTCTCCAATATTTATTGTTTGTACATTTTTTGATGATGGCCATTTTGACTGTTGTTAGGTGATACCTTGTTGTAATTTTGATGTGTAGTTCTGTAATAATCAGTGATGGTGAGTATCTTTTATTTATTCTTTTGGCCATGTGTATATCTTCTTTGGAGAAATGTCTGTTTAGATCTTCTGCCCAATTTTTTATTGGGTTGTTTTTACTCTTGATATTGAGCTGAATGTGCATTTTGTGTGTTTTTGGAGATTAGTTCCTTCTCAGTCACTTTGTTTGCAAATATTTGCTCCCATTCCGTAGGTTGTCTTTTTATTTCGTTTATAGTTTCTTTTGCTGTGCAAACATTTTTAAGCTTAATTTGGTCCTGTGTTTATTTTTATTTTCATTACTCTAAGAAATGGATCAGACAGTATCTTGCTGCAGTTTATACCAGAGAGTATTCTATGTTTTTCTCTAAGAGTTTTAGAGTATTCAGACATATATTTAACTTTAAACATTTAGATTTTATTTTGTGTAATATGATAGAAGGTGTTGTAATTTCATCCTTTTACATGTAGCTGTCCAATTTTCACAGCACCACTTATTGAAGAGTCATTTTTATTTGCTTGCCATTTATATTCTGTTCATATATATTCATGACTCCTTTGTTAGAAAATATTTGATCATAGGTGCATGAATTTATCTCTGGACTTCTATCATGTACTGTTGATGTATATTTCTGTTTTTGTGCCACTACCAAACTATATAGATTACTTGTAGCTTTGTAGTATAGTCTCAAGTCAGGGAACCTGATTCCTCAAACTGTTTTTCAGATGTTTGATGGAATTTATAAGCGAAGTTATCTAGTCCTTGTCTCCTCTTTGTTAGGAGTTATTTTATTACTGATTCAGTTTTCCTAGTAGTAACTAGTCTGTTCATAATTTTTACTTCTTCCTGATTCATACTTGATGGATTGTATGTTTCTATGAATTTTCCTGGTTCTTCTCATTTGTCCAATTTGTTGGCATGTAGTTGTTTATATTACCATTTTATGGTCCTTTTATTTATGTGCTATCAGTTCTAATGAGTCCTCTTTCCTTTCTAATTTTGTTTGAGTCTGCTTTTTTTTCTTAGTAAGCCTAGGTAATGTTTTGATTAATTTTGCTAATGTTATCAAAAATATCTGTTTCATTAATCATTCTGGTTTTTTTTTTTTAACTTTCTATTTAATTACCTCTCATGTTTTGTATTTATAGGTATGTTTTTATTGATGGCATTTTTTTCATTATTTTCTGGATGCTTTGTAATTATATTTTTTCTTTCTTTCTCTTTTTCTCTCTTCTTTTGTGATTTGATACTTTCCTGTAGTGGTGTGGTTGAACTTCTTTCTGGGGATTTTTTGTGTGTATTTGCTCATATTTTCACTGTTTGATTATCATGAGGTTTACACAAAACATATTTATGATAGTTTATTTTCAGTTGATAATTTCAAATGCCTAATGAATCCCTATATTTTTTCTCTCACTTTTTTTTTGTTTGTTTGTGATGCCACATTTTACATTGTGTATCTATTAAGAAATTCTTTAGGGATATTATTTTAAAATTATTTGTAACATTTTTCTTAACTTTCATATTTTTAGAAATGTGACTATTTGACCCACCATCATTATATTAGAATATTCTATACTTATCTGTATATTTGCCTTTACCAGTGAGATTGATACTTTCACATATTTCTCTCATATATTTTTCTGTTACTAATTAGAATCCTTTTGTTGCAGCTTGAAGAAATCCAGTTAACATATTTTGTAAGGCAGGTCTAGTGGTGATGAACTCATTCAGCTTTTGCTTGAATAGAAAACTCTTTCTCTCTCCAATTCTGAATGATAATTTTTCTGAGTCCAGTATTCTTAGATGTCTGGTTTTTTTTTTACTTTCAGATTTTTAAATATGTTATATCATTTATTTCAGGCCTTCAAAATTTCTGCTCAAAAATCTGTCAATAGCTATATGCATACTAAATTGCTTCAGTCATGTCTAACTCTGTGCAACCCTATGGACTGTAGCCCGTCAGGATCCTATCTGTGGGATTTCCCAGGCAAGAATACTGGAGTGAGTTGCTATTTCCTCCTCCAGGAGATCTTCCCAATCCAAGAACTGAACTTCTGTCTCTTAAGTCTCCTGCACTGGCAGGTGGGTTCTTTACCACTAGCCCCACCTTGGAAGCCCTGCTGATAGTAATAAATGTTCTTTTTTGTGTAACTTTTTTTTCTCCTTTAATTTGCTGTGGTCTCACTGAGTTCTTACTTTGAATTCTCTCGGCTTCCAGTACTTATTTTTTGTTTGTTTGTTTGTTTTTCCAATGTTAGGGAATGCTCAGCCATTATTTATTCCAACAAGCTTTTCATACTTTTCTTTCTATTTGTCCTTCTTCTAGGAATGCAATAGTGCAATTTTTATTTTTCAATTCTGTCTTATAAGTCTGTTAAACTATTTTCTGTTTTCATTCTTTTTTATTGTTTTAGTCATTCTTAATAGAAAGGTTTCACTACCTTGTCTTCAATTTTCTCATCTTTTCTTCTGCCAAAGTTATGTCTACTGAATACCTCTATTGCATGTGTTTGTTTTTTAGTTAAATTACTATATTTTTCAACTTTGTGATTTTTGTTTGGTGGTGTTCTCATTTAGTCTTTGTGACCCCATGGACTGTGGCAAGCCACACTACTGTGTCCTCCACTGTATCCTAGAATTTGCTCAGACTCATGGCCATTGCATCAGTGATGCTGTCTAACCAACTAATCCTCTGCTTGCCCTCTTTTCATTTTCTCCATCATTTCCCAGCATCAGCGTCTTTTAATATGAGTTGGTTCTTCATATCAAAGGGCCAAAGTATTGGAGTTTCAGATTAAGCATCAGTCTTTCCAATGAATATTCAGGGTTGATTGCCTTTAGGATTTTTTTTTTTTTTTCTGATCTCCTTGTAAGGGAGATCTCTTGGACTCTCAAGAATCTTCTGCAGCAACACAATTTGAAAGCATCAATACTCTGGTGCTCAGCCTTCTTTTATGGCCCACATCTCACATCCACACATGACTACTGGAAAAACCATAGTTTTGACCATAAGGACCATGGTCAGAAAAGTGATATTTTTTGTTTTTTATAAACTGTGTCATAGTTTTCATTCCAAGGAGCAGGCATCTTTTAACTTCATGACTGCAGTCCCTGTCCCCAGTAAGTTTGGGCCTCAGAAAATAAAATCTGTCACTTCTTCCAATTTTCCCCTTCTATTTTCCATGAAGTAATGGGTCTGGATGCCATAATCTTAGTTTTTTGAATGCTGAGTTTCAAGCCAGCTCTTTCAGTCTCCACGTTCACGCTCATCAAGTGATTCTTTAACGTCTCTTTACTTTATGCCATTAGAGAGGTATCAACTGCATAACTGAGGTTGTTGATATTTCTGCCAGCAGTCTTGAATTCAGTTTGTAATACATTCAGCTAGCATTTCACATGATGTATGTTGCATATAAGTTAAATAAGCAGATTGATGATATACAACATTAACATACTCCTCTTCCAATTTTGAACGAGTCAATTGTTCCATCTTTGGTTCTAACTGTTGTTTCTTGAACCACACCCAGGTTTCTTAGGAGACAAATAGGGGGGTCTGGTACTCCCATCTCTTTAAGAATTTTCCACAGTTTGTTGTGATCCACACAGTCAAAAAGTGTAGTCAATGAAACAGAAGTAGATGTTTTTCTGGAATTCTGGTGCTTTCTCCATGATCCAATGAATGTTGGCAATTTGATCTCTGATTCCTCTGCCTTTTCTAAACTTGGCTTGTACATTTGGAAGTTCTCAGTTCATGTACTTCTAAAGCCTAGCCTGAAGGATTTTGTGCATAACTTTAATAGCATGGAAAATAAGCGTAATTGTATGGTAGTTTGAACATTATTTGACATTGGCCTTCTTTGGGATTGGAATGAAAACTGAACTTTTCCAGTCCTGTGGTCACCGCATGAATCAAGAACTTCCAGATGTTCAATCTGGATTTAGAAAAGACAAGAAGCCAGAGATAAAATTGCCAAAATCTGTTGGATCATAGAAAAAGCCAGATTTGCTGGCTTATTGAATGAAGCACATTAATAGCATCATATTTTTGCTTTTTAAAAAGCTCAGTTTGTATTCCTCCACCTCTGCTATCTTTGTTCATAGTAGTGCTTCCTAAGGTCCACTTGACTTCACACTCCAGCTACACATAAGTGACCACACCATCAAGGTTATCTGAGTCATTAGACCTTTTTTGTATAGTTCTTCTGTGTATTTTTGTCACCTCTTCTTAATATCTTCTGCTTCTGTTAGGTCCTTACTGTTTCTGTCCTGTATGGTGCCCATGCTTATATGAACTATTTCCTTTATCTCTCTAATATCCTTGAAGAGATCTCTAGTCTTTCCCATCCTATTGTTTTCTTCTATTTCTTTATATTGTTCATTTAAAGAAAGCCTTCTTATCTCCCCTTGATATTTTCTAAACTTCTGAATTCTGTTGGGAACATCTTTAATTCCTTTCTCTTTTGCATGTTGCCTTTCTTCTTTCTCCAGCTATTTGTAAAGATTCCTCAGACAACTACCTTGCCCTCTTGTATTTCTTTTTCTTCAGGATGGTTTAAATCTTTGCTTCTTGTACCATGTTATGAACCTCCAGCCATAGTTTATCAGGCATTCTGTCTGACAGATCTAATCCCTTGAATCTATTAATCACTTCCATTGTGTAATCATATTTGATTTAGGTCATACCCACATGACCAGGAGGTTTTCCATACTTTACAGTCTCTTAATCTGAGCCACAGTCAGCTTCAGGTCTTGTCTTTGCTGACTGTATGGAGCTTCTCTGTTTTTGGCTGCTAAGAACATTATCAGTCTTCACAGTTGACCATATGGTGGTGTCCATATGTAAAGTCATAACTGGGGTTGATGAAAAAGGATATGTGCTATGACCAATGTTTTCTCACCTAGAGTCATAAATCCTGGAATGCGAAGTCAAGTGGGCCTTAGGAAGCATCACTATGAACAAAGCTAGTAGAGGTGATAGAATTCCAGTTGAGCTATTACAAATCCTTAAAAGATGATGCTATGAAAGTGCTGCACTCATTATGCCAGAAAATTTGGAAAACTCAGCACTGGCCACAGGACTGAAAAGGTCAGTTTACATTCCAATCCTAAGAAAAGCAGTGCCAAAGAATGTTGAAATTACTGCACATTTGTACCCATCTCAGATGCTAGCAAAGTAATGCTCAAAATTCTCCAAGCCAGGCTTTAACAATACATGAATCAAGAACTTCCAGATGTTTAATCTGGATTTAGAAACGGCAAGAAGCCAGAGATCAAATTGCCAAAATCTGTTGGATCATAGAAAAAGCAAGAGAGTTCCAGAAAAACATGTACTGCTTCATTGGCTACACCAGGGCCTTTCACTAAATGGAACAGAAAAAATTGGAAAATTCTTAAAGAGATGGGAATACCAGATCACCTTATCTACCTCCTGAGAAATCTGTATGCAGGTCAAGAAGCAGCAGTTAGAACTGCACATGGAACAATGGACTGGTTCCTAATTGGGAAAGGAGTACATCAAGGAAGTATATTGTCTCCCAGCTTATTTAGTTTATATGCAGAGTACATCATGTGAAATGCAGGGCTCGATGAAGCATAAGCTTGAAGAAAGATTGCCACGAGAAATAACAATAACCTCGTATATGCAAATGATACCACACTTATAGCAGAAAGCAAAGAGGAACTGAACAGAGCCTCTTGATGAAAGTGAAAGAGGAAAGTGAAAAAACTGGCTTAAAATGCAACATTCAAAAGACAAGGATCATAGTATCCAGTTCCATCACAAATGGCAAATAGATGGGGAAACAATGGAAACAGTGAGAGACTTTATTTTGTTGGTCTCCAAAATCACTGCAGATGGTGACTGCAGCCATTAAATCAAAAGAAGCTTGCTCCTTGGAAGAAAAGCTATGACAAACTTATACAATGTATAAAAAAGTAGAGACATTACTTTGCCAACAAAGTTCTGCCTAGTCAAAACTATGATTTTTCCTAAAATAATTGTGTATGTGAGAGTTGGACCATAAAGAAGTTGAGCTCTGAAGAATTGATGCTTTTGAATTGTGGTGTTGGAGAAGACTCTTGAAAGTCCCTTGGACTGCAAGGAGATGAAAGCAGTCAATCCTAAAGGAAATCAGTCCTGATTATTTGTTGGAAGGACTGATGCTGAAGCTGAAGCTCCAATACTTAGGCGACCTGATGTGAAGAACTGACTTATTGGTAAAGACCCGTATGCTGAAAAAGATTGAAGGTAGGAAGAGAAGGGGACAACAGAGGATGAGACAGTTGCATGACATCACTGACTTGATGGACATGAGTTTAAATATGTTCTGGGAGCCGATGATAGACAAGAATGCCTGGTATGCTGCAGTCCATGGGGTCACAAGGAGTCAGATACGACTCAGCAACTGAACTGAACTGACTGATTATTAAAATGACATTTTTAATTTTGATGTTAGTTCTAGAAGTTGTTGTAGATTTTCATAGAGCCAGTCAACATTAGCTTCTTTGGCATCAGTGGTTGGGTCATAGACTCAAAATATTGTGATGTTGAATTATTTTCCTTGGAAATGAACTGAGATCCTTCTGTCACTTTTCAGGTTGCACTCAAGTAGGATATTGGAGACCTTCTGACCTTGGGAATTCATCTTTGGTATCATATATTTTTGAATTTTCACATGGGGTTCTCCTGGCAAAATACTACAGTGGGTTATAATTTCTTCCTCCAGTGGACCAGGTTTTGTCAAAACTCTTCACTATGACCCATCCATATTGTGTGTTCCTTAACAGCATGGCTCATATCTTCATGGAGTTATGCAACCCCTTCATCATAGCAAGGCTATAATCCATGAAGGGGTAAATAGTTTTAGGAAGCATTACATTGTTTAAAGAAATTTCAATAAATCTTATATTGTAAAACAAAGTAGAAATGACAAAAGCAGAGTTATAACAAATGTATGAGATAGAGAAATAAGGTAAAACATGTGAAACATGCAGTCAGTACTTTAGGATACAATCTTGAGTAGTTTTCCTAACAGTCAGAAGAAAAAGGTTAAGATATGAAGAAAAGGAAAAGATGAACATTTTGTAAAAAGTACATATATTAATCTGTAATGTATAAGTAATATACTTAAAATTTATGTGTGTTTGTGTGTGTGTGTGTATAATATATATCTATATATATGTAACATGACAACAGGATAGAAATAATAATATATAATTATGCATGTATGCATATTCACATTTATAATATATGTGTATATGTATGATCATCAGTTCAGTTCAGTTCAGTCGCTCAGTCATGTCCGACTCTTTGCGACCCCATGAACCACAGCATGCCAGGCCTCCCTGTTCATCACCAGCTCCCAAGTCCACCCAAACCCATGTGCATTGAGTCGGTGATGCCATCCAACCTCTCATCTTCTGTCGTCCCCTTCTAATTCTGCCATCAATCTTTCGCAGCATCAGGGTCTTTTCAAATGAGTCAGCTTTTTNCTAGAGAGGATGGGGAGGTGCAGGAAGGTGATGTAGGGATGGGGGATATTTGGCTTATTCCTCTAAAATCTGCTGTTGATAAAAAGATAATTGATAGATGCTAAATTAATGCATGAATACATCATCAGCTTCTCATTGCAAAATTTAGGCTCAAATTGAAGAAAGTAGGGAAAATGACTAGACCATTCAGGTATGACCTAAATCAAATTCCTTATGATTAAACAGTGAAAGTGAGAATTAGATGCAAGAGGTTAGATCTGATGGACAGAGTGCCTGAAGAACGATGGAGAGAGGTTCGTAACATTGTATAGGAGGTGGTGACAGAAACCATCCTCAAGAAAAAGAAATGCAGGAAGTTCAAGTGGTTGTCTGAGGAGGCCTTACAAAAAGCTGAGAAAATAAGAGAAGCAAAAGGCAAAGGAGAAAGGGAAAGATATGACTAATTTAATGCAGTTTCAGAGAATAGCAAGGAAAGATAAGAAAGCTTTCTTAAGTGAAGCAATGCAAAGAAACAGGGGAAAACAATAGAATGGGAAAGACTGGTGATCTCTTCAAGAAAATTGGAGATACCAAGAGAACATTTCATGCAAAGATGAGCACAGCAAAGGACAGAAATGGCAAAGACCTAACAGAAGCAGAAGAGGTGGCAAGAATACACAGAACACCTATACAAAAAAGATCTTAATGAGCTGAATAACCACAATGGTGTGGTCACTCACCTAGAGCCAGACATCCTGGAATGTGAAGTCAAGTGGGCCTTAGGNGATAAGAAAGCTTTCTTAAGTGAGGCAATGCAAAGAAACAGGGGAAAACAATAGAATGGGAAAGACTGGTGATCTCTTCAAGAAAATTGGAGATACCAAGAGAACATTTCATGCAAAGATGAGCACAGCAAAGGACAGAAATGGCAAAGACCTAACAGAAGCAGAAGAGGTGGCAAGAATACACAGAACACCTATACAAAAAAGATCTTAATGAGCTGAATAACCACAATGGTGTGGTCACTCACCTAGAGCCAGACATCCTGGAATGTGAAGTCAAGTGGGCCTTAGGAAGCCTTACTACAAACAAAACCAGTGGAGATGATGGAATTCCAGCTGAACTATTTCAGATCCTAAAAGATGATGCTGTTAAAGTGTTGCACTCAATTTGCCAGCAAATTTGGAAAACTCAGTAGTGACCACAGGACTGGAAAAGGTCAGTTTTCATTCCAATCCCAAAGAAAGGAAATGCCAGAGAATGTTCATATTTCTGTACAATTGCATTTATTTCACATGCTTACAAGATTATGCTCAAAATCCTTCAAACTAGGCTTCAACAGTACGAGAAGACATGGCTTTTAACAAATACTCTTTAGACAACTTGAAGCTCATTAGTATTTGAGCAAGACTTCTTTCTCTGTTCAGAAAATTGTTGTAAATGACTGGAAGCAAATTTCTTTTTACCAATAATGATCCCCACTCTGTACTGCTATCCTTACTCTTCTTAGAGTAGTTGAATTCTCTAGAATGAATCAGGCTCCAAGAGAATTTCAAATTATGCACGTGAACTTCATTAAACTGAAATTCAGGAACAACCTCAGGGAGTTAAGGGTGAGAAAATAAAATGAGGCAGTATTCATCTGGTGGCATTACTTTTCAATAAAGAGCAGTCAAAACTAAGAAATCTTTATATTATTAAATTTATGTTTTTTCCCTTGGTTTTGATACCACATGTCTATTTCATATATAAATAAAAATAAAACTATGTTTACTTAATCTAGATACTTGTAAGCATTGGGAAGTTAGCAAAAATGAAATACTTAGGAGAAATATTCCCTGCTTCCTATTCTATAAACACATACCTTTTTCTATTATAGTGAAAAAGTGAAACACTACAACTTAATCTATATTTTCTTACCACAGATAAGCGTATATGTGATTTTATACTAAGCCTTTGTGATACTAATAGCTAAAAATGCTAAAAAGATAAACTATCTTCCACATTGATGTTTAAATGTTTAATGTCTTAAAATCTTACTTGCTGTAGGGCTTCCCCAGTGGCTCAGTGATAAGGAATCTGCCTGCTATTCAGGAGCTGTGGGTTCGATCCCTGATTTGGGAAGATCCCCTGGAGGAGGGCAAGGAAACCCACTCCAGTATTGTTGCCTGGAAAATCCCATGGAGAGAGGAGCCCAGAAGTTGACTGTCCACAGGGTCATGAAGAGTCAGACATGATTGAAGCGACTCAGCACAGCACAGCATAGCATAGCATAATTCTTTGGAATAAATGACCTGTGTGTTAGAAATAGTTTTTATCAAAATACATGTACATTGTTCAGAAAGTCAACTATCATCATAAGGCTTACAATAAGAAAACAAGAACAAAAACATCTTAGCAAAAAAAGTTGGCCCCTGCCATCTTGTTATCAACACTTCCACGGTCTACCTTTTAGACAGAAACACTTTTAAGTCTTTTAACATCTACCAAATTTTTAACTCACATTTAGTATATTTCTTAATTTTTCTTTTTTTTAATTTTTACTTTATTTTGCTTTTCAGTACTGTATTGGTTTTCCATACATTGACATGAATCTGCCATGGGTGTACATGAGTTCCCAATCCTGAACCCCCCTTCCCACCTCCCACCCCATATCATCTCTCTGGATCTTCCCCTTGCACCAGCCCCAAGTATCCTGTATCCTCTATCAAACATAGACTGGCGATTCGTTACTTACCTGATAGTATACATGTTTCAATGCCATTCTCCCAAATCATCCCACCCTCTCTCCCTCTCCCACAGAGTCCAAAAGTCCGTTCTATACATCTGTGTCTCTTTTGCTGTCTCGCATACAGGGTTATCATTACCATCTTTCTAAATTCCATATGTGTTGGTACACTGTATTGGTGTTTTTCTTTCTGGCTTACTTCACTCTGTATAATAGGCTCCAGTTTCATCCACCTCATTAGAACGGATCATTTCTTAATTTTTCAATTTCAGGAAGTATTTATTGACTTCCTTGTATAGAAGACAAGGAGTTAGAAGTCTAATTAATCATCACGACATAGCTTCCACTCCCCATCGCCCCAGTATAGTCCTGTATTTGCATAGACGATCCCAAGGGTGTATTTTATGCCTCTATTTAAATATGTCAAAGAGCTGAATAATATAGTCATGTATTATGATTAGAATTTTCTTGTTGTTGCTGTTCAGTCGCTAAGTTGTGTCCAGCTCTTTGCAACCCCATGGACTACAGCACATGAGGCTTCCTTGTTCTTCACTATCTCCTGGAATTTGCTCAGACTCATGTCCACTGAGTCAGTGATGCCATCCAGCCTCTTCTCCTTTTGCCTTCAGGCTTTCTCAGCATCAGGCTCTTATTCCAGTGAGTCATCAGGTGGCCAAAATATTAGAGCTTCAGTTTCAGTATCAGTCCTTCCAGTGAATATTCAGGGTTGATTTCCTTTAGGATTGACTGGTTTGATCTCCTTTCAGTCCAAGGAACTCTCAAGAATCTTCTCCAACACCACAATTCAAAAGCATCAGTTCTTCGGTGCTCAGTTCTTTGGCACTCAGCCTTCTTTATGGTCCATTTCTCACATCCATACATGACTACTGGAGAAACTATAGTTTTGACAATGTGGACCTTTGTGGGCAAAGTGATATCCCTGCTTTTTAATACGCTGTCTAGGTTTGTCATAGCTTTTCTTTCAAAGAGTAAGCATCTTTTGTTTCTTAGGAATTTAGTTATTTTACTTTTTTTTCCTTCTAGTTGACACACTCAGAGTAGTTTTCAGTATAATTGGATAAAAATGACAAAATTCTTTCAAATAATTCAATATGTCCTTAGAAGTCCTTATATGGATATTTCAATATCTCCAAAATATTTTAAAGATAATAATGATCTCAGGGATTTCCCTGGTGGTTTAGTGGTTAAAACTCTGCACTTCTATTGCAGGGGGCATGGGACTCAAAACCAATTATGCCTAGTGATTTAAAAATCTTTAATTCACTATGTAATATAAGATGTCTATTTAACTGTAGCCAAAGGGGCTTCTCTGTAAAGAATCTGCCTGCAATGCAGGAGACCCAGGTTGAATCCCTGGGTTGGGAAGATCCCCTGGAGAAGGGAATGGTGGCTTCCCAGGTGAGGCTAGTGGTAAAGAACCTGCCTGCCAATGCAGGAGACATAAGAGATGCCAGTTTGATCCCTGAGTTGGAAAGGTCCTCTGGAGGAGAGCAATCAATTCAGTATTCTTGCCTGGAGAATCCCATGGACAGAGGAGCATGGTGGGCTATAGTCCATAGGGATGCATAGATTCGGACACAACTGAAGTGACTTAGCATGTACCCTCACGCATCTACTCTGATCTTCTTGCCAGGAGAATTCCATGAACAGAGGAGCCTGGTGGACTACAGTCCCTGGGGTTGCAAAGCGTCAGACAGGACTGAACAACTAACGCTTTCACTTTCAAAGATACTTTCTATTTAAAAGGAAAGATAAGAACGCATAAAATAAGATGTTGAATATTTTTTTTCAGTTTACTTTATAATTTTCAAATACACAAATTTATTCATCGTTTGGCTATAAGACCGTCCAGATGCCTTTAGAGATGTGTGCTAGGAATAAGGTACAAACTTTTCACATAATCCTATGTACGATAGTATCTACTTTACTCTGATGCAGGCTACTGACTGGTACTCCTAATGAGTTTTGCCTGGAATGTCTTTCTAAATAGCATAGGTTCTTTAGGAGACAGTAGATTCACATATAAAAACCATTCAAATTTCTGTGCTGTTCCTGCTTGTAGCTCCTTGGATAATTGGTTTAATGCTCCAAATCTCAGTTTCCTCTTTATAAAATGGTAGTAAAACCAGGAACACTAGCTTTTGAATCAGATATATCTGTGTTTATATTGCTTTTTATATTACTGGCCTTGAGTTAATCTTGGGAGCTGTTTATTCTTCCTATTGTAACTCAGTATAACCATGTACACTTTGCATTGTTGATATTAGTATTCATTGAAGACATGTATATGAAGAACCTGAAACACTGGCCCATCTCTGGCCCATCACAAATATTTATCAAGTATTACCTACAATACCTTTCCCAACTTAAGCTAATAGGACAGTTAAGATCATGAATCTTAGATTATAGATAGAAACCATTTTGGAAAATATTAAAACCAGTATGCATATTGTGCATCTATTACATCTGTGGTAATCATACAGATTATAGGCTATAAACTGATAGCTAGGTTATCTGGGTCTATGGGGTCGCACAGAGTTGGACACAACTGAAGCGACTCAGCAGCAGCAGCAGCAGGTTATCTGTAGGTTAGTATCATAAAAGCCCAAGTTAAAGTCAGCTCAACTGACAACCTTTCTTCATCTGAAGCATGATTGAAATATTTCCTGGCTAGTGCTTAGGGAACAAAGCTAGTAGTGGAGGTGATCCAATGGGTGGAGGTGATGGAGGTGATGGCATGCTGGGAAAGATTGAGGACAGGAGTAGAAGGGGACGACAGAGGATAAGATGGTTGGATGGCATCACCGACTTGATAGACACGGGTTTGGGTGGACTCTGGGAATTGGTGATGGACAGGGAGGCCTGGTGTGCTGCAGTTAGTTCATGGGGTCGCAAAGAGTCGGACAGAACTGAGCTGCTGAACTGAACTGAACTGAGTGGTTAGGGGACTAACAATTCTGCTATAGTCAAGGGACGTAGTCAGTGCTATGGACATTTTACTTATGACTCATTTGCTGTGAAACTGTAGGATATTGTTATGCACACCATCTCAAAAGATGGATGTTGAGTGAAACAAGAAAAATGATATAGATTACATTGGTAAAACAAAACATTACCCAACTTGGATCATGTTGATCCAAGACATCTGAATTTAAAAGGGAGTATTTCCCAGGGTAATGGAAGTAAAAACAAAAATAAATGGGACACAATTAAACGTTTTTGCAAAACAAAGGAAACTGTAAGCAATGTGAAAAGGCAGCCATCAGAATGGGAGAAAATGATAGCAAATGAAACACTGACAAAGAATTAATCTTCAAAATATACAAGCAGCTCATGCAGCCAATACCAGAAAAACAAACAACCCAATCAAAAAGTGGTCAAAAGACCTAAACAGACATTTCTCCAAAGGAGACTTACAGATGGCTAATAAACACATGAAAAGATAGATGCTCAACTTCACTCATTATTAGAGAAATGCAAATCAGAACCACAGTGAGGTATCATTTCATGGCAGTCATAATGGCTATCCTCAAAATGTCTATAAACAACGAATGCTGGAGAGGACATGGAGAAAAGGGAACCCTCTTACACTGTTGGTGGGAATGCAAACTGGTACAGCCAGTATGGACAACAGTGTAGAGATTCTTTAAAAAACTGGAAATAGGACTGCCATTCAACCCAGCAATCCCACTGCTGGACATACACCCTGAGGAAACCAGAACTGAAAGAGACACATGTACCCCAATGTTCACTGCAGCACAATCTACAGTAACCAGGACATGGAAGCAACCTAAACGTCCATCGGCAGATGAATAGATAAGGAAGTTGTGGTACATATACACAATGGAGTATTTCTCAGCTATAAAGAGGAATGCATTTGAGTCAGTTCTGATGAGGTAGATGAATCTGGAACCTATTACAAGTGAAGTAAGTCAGAAAGAGAAAGATAAATACTGTATATTTACACATATATATATAACTTAGAAAGATAGTACTGACGATCCTACATGCAGGGCAGCAAAGGAGATACAGATGTAAACAACAGACTTTTAGACTCAGTGGGAGAAGGCGAGGGTGGGATGATTTGAGAGAATAGGATTGAAACGTGTATATTACCATTTGTAAAATAGATGACCAGTGCAAGTTTGATGCATGAAGCAGGGCACCCAAAGCCTGTGCTCTGGGACAACCCAGAGGGATGGGGTCGGGAGGGAGGTTGGAGGGAGGTTCAGGATGGGGAAAACAATAAAAATAAAGTCGGTATTTAAGACAGTGGCAATAATCATGTATGAATATCTGCCAATCATTATTAGTTATTTAAAACAGTATCTGCCAGTTGTTAGTTATTCAACAATATCTTTGAAAATCTCTCTTCTGTTGATTCATTAATACCTTTACGTCACTGTTTCCTCTGGGAAAAGAGGAAAAGTGCCTTAGATGAGTTCTTCCCCAGATGGACACAGTGCAATTTATTTAATGTAGAAAATGCCATCAATTGATTATGAGCCTTGAATTTTGTTTGAAATTATTAAACAGAGGCAACATGTTATTTTTTGAAAATTCTAGGAGAAAATTCTGGGAGACACATATGGAAAATTTTAAGTTCTTCTTTACCTGATGTTAGTTTTTTAGAAAAAAAGAAAAACTTTTTCCCAGTGTATGATTTTTTTTCTTTCCAACATTCCTTAGTTGTCAAATAATGCAAAAAGTTGTACATAATTTATATAGGAAATATCTCTAAAACTCCTAAGTTATATTCACCATAATTTTAAAAATAAGTCAAATACTCTTAAAGAGATAAAGTATATCTCTTTATATCTTAACAAAACTTTTTGATCCCTCTTAACAATTATATAATGATTAAGACCTCACTAAGAAGTTATTTCTTTTGGAGAAACAATTTGCAAATTTGTTTTTACGTATTATTCTACTTTAGGCTTGTGTGTGATATCTTTGTGATGAAACAAGAGTTTTGTTGGAGAGTGGAGAGAATAACGAAATGTAAGAGAGAGAATCCAGATCCCAAATTTTGCACTTTTCTGTAGCACCTGTTTCCTGGTTAGTTGTTGGACAATTGTGACACTAAGCTCTTCCTTTCTAAAACAAAACAAAGCTTTCACTCTCATAGGATTGTTGTGAGAATCACATTAGATGATATATTTGAAAGTGATTGGTAATTTAAAATTCTTTACAAATGTATAGATTATTTGGTATGGAGAAATAGACTTCTAAATTAATTAATATAAAATACAAAATTTCGTTTGTTTGCCTTTCTTTCTTCTTCTTCTTTTTTTCTTTTCTTTTCATTTTTGGCCACACAGCATGGATTGCGGGATCTTGGTTCCCTGACCATGGATTGAACCCAGATCCTTGGCAGTGAGAGCATGGAGTCCTAGCCACTGGACTGCCAAGTAATTCCCATGTTTGCATTTCTTGATAGGACACTTTGCATGTTTAGCCCACTTATGCTTCATAGGAACCTTCATTTATTCCACTTATGCTGTATTTCATAAAATAAAAATTAGGTATTATTTTCTCTTTTCTCCAGATTAAATAATAAAACTATTATTAATAATTGATTCTCAGTAAAGCTAAATGGTTTTTTCAGGACCATGCAGCTGTGATAGAGCTGGGATTCAAACCTAGGCACACTCTTTACTATTCTGTCATGACCCAATTTTGTGTACTTAGGTGATTTTTCTTTATCTTAGAAATCTCAATCCATTTCTTTCTTGCTTAAGAAATTTCAAGTGCCTTGGGTGTCAGGCACTATTACAAATAAGGTCATGCCATTAAAGCATTTATGTTAGCTGGAAAAGTAAATGAGAGTGCCAGGTGGCAAGGAGTGATCAAGTTATAGGTGTCTTGAGAGCACGATGGAAGGAAGGAGCAGGGAGGACGTGAAGCGTCTGATATGCTTCAGTTAGTCCTTGAGCAGGTCAGGGTGGTAGGAACCTGCAGAAGGAGTAAAATGTGCAAAGGGGCAGAACCACGAGGGAGCACGGGAACATAAGGGACAGTAGGCCAGATGCCAGAGACTGTTAAGACATAACATTGGAAAGGTGGAGTGGTTACTGATCACATAACCACCCCATGCCTTGCTGGGATTTCTAGACTTTTCTGACTGTGATAGATGAGGGAGTCAACTGAATAATTTTAAACCAGGATGTGACCTGCTGGGAATCCAGTTTTGGATCTTTCTTCTCTGCAGAGGGTGTTGCCTTTGCTTTAGAGAAGATTTGGATGATGAAGTTTGTCTGTGACATGAGATATATGCAAAATAGATATAATTTCTGGTTCAAATTCCTGTTGGGAAAGTTCTTTACAGTCAACAAACTATTTCTTAGAGATAAAAGCAAATTGACTACCTATGTCATTGCATTTTGAGATTTTAATGGATAATTCTTTGTCCTGGTAAGAGTATGTATGGAGGTACATGTATATATATGGTTTTATACTGTATTATATATGTTATCATTAGAAGTATGGTGTACAGCAAAACAACACAAAATAGCTAGGAGCTTCTGAGGGGAGCGCATTCCTAGTCCTCGAAGATTCAGAAGCCCCAGGCCTCTAAAACTCTGAAGTAACTACTTATAGATAGTCCATTGTTGATTAAAGAATGGTTTCACCCCTTCATTGAACAGTGCTGTTTTCATGATGGGAATATAGTCAAGACAGGACTGGGGACACAGTGGTTATCGATATAGTCCCTAGCCCTCTCAGGTGGGATTAACATGTATTTTCAGTTCAGTTCAGTTCAGTTCAGTCGCTCAGTCGTGTCCGACTTAAACTAAAAAGCCTCTTGATGAAAGTGAAAGAGGAGAACAAAAAAGTTGACTTAAAGCTCAACATTCAGAAAACGAAGATCAGGGCATCTGGTCTTGTCATGTCATGGGAAATAGATGAGGAAACAGTGGAAATGGTGTCAAACTTTATCTTTTTGGCCCCAAAATCACTGCAGATGGTGACTGCAGCCATGAAATTAAAAGATGCTTACTCTTTGGAAGGAAAGTTATGACCAAACTAGATAGGAAATTGAAAAGCAGAGACATTACTTTGCCAAAAAAGGTCCATCTAGTCAAGGCTATGGTTTTTCCTGTGGTCATGTATGGATGTGAGAGTTGGACTGTGAAGAAAGCTGAGTGCTGACGAATTGATGTTTTTGAACTGTGGTGTTGGAGAAGACTCTTGAGAGTCCCTTAGACCTGTCTCTTATACACATCTAGATGTGTATAAGCGACNCAGAGACATTACTTTGCCAAAAAAGGTCCATCTAGTCAAGGCTATGGTTTTTCCTGTGGTCATGTATGGATGTGAGAGTTGGACTGTGAAGAAAGCTGAGTGCTGACGAATTGATGTTTTTGAACTGTGGTGTTGGAGAAGACTCTTGAGAGTCCCTTGGACTTCAAGGAGATCCAACCAGTCCATCCTAAAGGAGATCAACCCTGGGATTTCTTTGGAAGGAATGATGCTAAAGCTGAAACTCCAGTACTTTGGCCACCTCATGCAAAGAGTTGACTCATTGGAAAAGATTCTGATGCTGAGAGGGATTGGGGGCAGGAGGAGAAGGGGACGAGAGAGGATGAGATGGCTGGATGACATCACTGACTCGATGGACGTGAGTCTGAGTGAACTCCGAGAGTTGGTAATGGACAGGGAGACCGGGGGTGCTGCAATTGATGGGGTCGCAAAGAGTCGGAAATGACTGAGTGACTGAACTGAACTGAACTTAACTAAGTTGGTTATAACTTTCCTTCCAAGGAGTAATTGTCTTTTAATTTCATGGCTGCAGTCACCATCTATAGTGCTTCTGGAGCCCAGAAAAATAGTCAGCCACTGTTTCCCCATCTATTTGTCCTGAAGTGATGTGACCGGATGCCATGATCTTAGTTTTCTGAATTTTGAGCTTTAAGCCAACTTTTTCACTGTCTTCTTTCACTTTCATCAAGAGGCTCTTTAGTTCTTCTTCATTTCCTGCCATAAGGGTGATGACATCTGCATATCTGATGTTATTGATATTTTCCCTGCAATCTTGATTCCAGCTTATGCTTCCTCCAGCCCAGCATTTTTCATGATGTACTCTGCATAGAGGTTAAATAAGCAGGGTAACAATAAACAGCCTTGAGGTACTCCTTTTCCTATTTGGAACCAGTCTGTTGTTCCATATCCAATATAACTGTTGCTCCCTGACCTGCATACAGGTTTCTCAAGAGACAGGTCTGGTGGGCTGGTATTCCCATCTCTTTCAGAATTTTCCAGAGTTCATTGTGATTCACATAGTCAAAGGTTTTGGCATAGTCAATAAAGCAGAAATAAATGTTTTTCTGGAAGTCTCTTGCTTTTTCGATGATCCAGCAGATGTTTGCAATTTGATCTCTGGTTTCTCTGCCTTTTCTCAAACCAGCTTGAACATCTGGAAGTTCACGGTTCACATATTGCTGAAGCCTGGCTTGGGATATTTTGAGCATTTACTAGCGTGTGAGATGAGTAAAACTGTGCAGTAGTTTGAGCATTCTTTCCATTGCCTTTCTTTGGGATTGGAATGAAAACTGACATTTTCAGTCCTGTGGCCACTGCTGAGTTTTCCAAATTTGCTGACATATTGAGTGCAGCACTTCACAGCATCATCTTTCAGGATTTGAAATAGCTCAACTGGAATTCCATCACCTCCACTAGCTTTTTAGTGATGTTTTCTAAGGCCCACTTGACTTCATTTTCCAGGATTTCTGGCCCTAGGTGAGTGATCCCACCATCATGATTATCCAGGTCGTGAAGATCTTTTTTGTACAGTTCTTCTTTTGTATTCTTGCCACCTCTTCTTAATATATTCTGCTTCTTTTAGGTCCATACCATTTCTGTCCTTTATTGAGCCCATCTTTGCATGAAATGTTCCCTTAGTATCTCTAATTTTCTTGAAGAGATCTCTTGTCTTTCTCATCCTATTGCTTTCCTCTATTTCTTTGCATTGATCGATGAGAAGGCTTTCTTATCTCTCCTTGCTATTCTTTGGAACTCTGCATCCAAATGGGTATATTTTTCCTTTTCTCCTGTGGTTTTCACTTCACTTTTTTTCACAGCTATTTGTAAGGCCTCCTCAAACAACTTTTTTTTTTTGCATTTCTTTTTGTTGGGGATGGTCTTGATTCCTGTCTCCTGTACAAAGTCACGAAGTTCCATTCATAGTTCTTCAGGCACTCTAGCAGATCTAGTCCCTTAAATCTATTTCTCACTTCCGCTGTTTAGCCATAAGGGAATTGATTTAGTCATACTTTAATGGTTTAGTGGTTTTCCCCACTTTCTTCAATTTAAGTCTGAATTTGGCAGTAAAGATCTCTTTATCTGAGCCACAGTCCATTCCTGGTCTTGTGTTTGCTGACTGTATAGAGATTCTCCATCTTTGGCTTCAAAGAATATTATCAATCTGATTTTGGTGTTGACCATCTGATGATGTCCATGTGTAGGGTCTTCATGTATGACCACAGGCTTGAGGTAATAATTGAGTTGGGACAGGACACCTTGTTGGTATTGTTTAGTCACTAAGTCATGTCATTTGACCCTTTGTAACCCTATATTCTGTAGCCCAATAGGCTCCTCTGTCCATGGCATTTTCCAGACAAGAATACTGGAGTGGGTTGCCATTTCCTTTTCCTGGGGTCTTCCTGACCCAGGGATCAAATCAGTGTCTTCTGCATTGGCAGGTGTATTCTTTACCAGTGACCCATCTGTGAAGACAACAGGACAACCTACCTCAGCTGAAAAATAAATTGAATCCATAGCTTTCTTAGGTAAGCTGCAAGAATACCTAGAGAACCTGGTGAAACTTAAATACATGGATTAAGATACATTTTAAAGACATTCAGGCAGGAAAAATAAAATTTACATTCAAAGGAATAATGCCAGCTTGATCTCAAGTTCTTTCTTTTCATTTCAAAGACATTGATACCAGAAGAGTTCGTTTCAAAAGACATTGATATCAGAAGAGTTTTGAGAAGAAATATTACCACCCAGAACTCTATAACTCTGTTATGTTTGAAGGAAAAAAAGAAAATTCTTAAATACACATGGGTCAACAGTATAATTTTTACAATCTTACAAGGGGGGAAAAACCTTCACAGACATAGTCCTATTTGAAATATGCAGCTGTTGCTTGAAAGCAACATCAAAGTGAAGAAGTTAATATGTTAGTCATGATAAGAAAAGTCATAATCAGCGTGAAGTCAGTTTAACATTGACTGATGTTTAAACAGACTGAACACAAATGTCACAATAATTTTTGGGCAAAGTGATACATAGTTTAAAGTAAAACTGAAATAAAAATATGACATTGTGATAAAAATGGAAAATAATTATGGGTGAAAGGTAAATAAATGTGTGTTCTATTCTTCTTTGAAAAGGGTCAACATATAATTATCAGTTTAATAGAGACACCAAGAGAAATGTAGGCTCAATTTGATATTTCAAAATGTTAATCTCCAGTATAATTGCAGAGTTTTTCTTTCTTTTTGCTACAGCTATCAAACAAGCAAAGAAAGAAAACACAATAAATCATATCCTACTATCTAAAGAGAAAAAATAATAAACACTTAAAAATTTTAAACAATATTATAAGATTAAAAATAAAATATTTTATTACATATATATAATATATAAATTTAAGAATGAAAATATACTGAGTTTCCATAATGAAAAACAAAAAAAATGATTCTCTTTTTTGTCAGCAAATAAAATTCAGTCTCATTGTGATACATGTTGCTGGGATTTGGGGTTATTTGCATTTAGTAAAATTAAAGAAATTTTACTATGTATACACAGTAGAGGATTTAACAAGAAGCTCACAACCCAGTGGGATTCCCTTGTGGCCCAGCTGGTAAAGAATCTGCCTGCAATGTGGGAGACCTGGGTTTGATCTCTGGATTAGAAAGATCCCCTGGAGAAGGGAAAGGGTACCCACCCCAGTGTTCTGGCCTGCAGAATTCCGTGGACTGTATAGTCAATGGGGTACCAAAGAGTTGGACATGACTGAGTGACTTTCACTTTACTTCAAATCCAGTAATCCAATGTCTTTTGTTACCAACTAGGTATTTACAATAACAGGCAAGTTAAAATACTTCTCATGTTATTGTTTGTCTGTAATATGAAAATAATAGGATCTACTTCTCAAGATGTTCCAAGGAGCTCAGAGCACAATTTGTTTCTTAGGAAGTGCTCCATTAATACTTTACGTAAAGACATTCAGGAGGAGAAAAATTTGTAAGTTGGTAGTACTCTCAGATGTGAAAACCTCAAAGCTATACTTGAGCTGGCGCTGGCTGTGTGTACAATGTTTCATGGCAGGTAAAGACACTTTGTCCTAGGTGTTATAGCTCCAGATGCCCACTTGAGAGACATTGAAGTCTCTAATATGATTTTCTCAAATCTATTGAAATGGATATGGTGGCTCAGAAGGTAAAGAATCTGTCTGCAATACAGGAGACCCAGGTTCAATCCCTGTGTCGTGAAGATCTCCTGGAGAAAAAGGGAATGGCAACCCCTCCAGTATTCTTGCCTGGATAATTCTATGTACAAAGGAGCCTGGCATGCTACAGTCAATGGGTTCACAAAAAATCAGGCATGACTGAGCGACTTAACACACTTTCACACCTGAAATAGTGTCAAAATTCAGGGGACCAGAAAGGAAAGATTTGGAATTGGAAAGCTCCATTTAGCATAATTAAATTTTGACTATACCTCTATATCAGTTTGTTCCACTGACAGATTTTTAGAATAGAAGCGGTCAACGTTCAAGAATAAAAACATAGATGTTCAATTGACTAAGTAAAAAGTTGAGAAATCTCAAAAAGAGAACATAAAATAACTATTTATCACATTTTGACACAAAAATAATTTTGCAAAAATTATTTAAGAAAATGCAAAAATGTGCTGCATGATGTCTTGGGTGCTAAAATATACTGTTTGCCAGTGTAACTGCATCCTCCATCTGAAAGGGTAGTTGGGAGAGAAATGAAAGTGACAAGGGGAGTAAGTGCGATCATGCAGTCCGTTTAGCTTCCACTCTGATTATGGAATGAACACTCCTCAGTGAAATGGATTCCACTCTTGAAAGTAGTATAGAGCAAAGATGAAAAAGAGAAGGTAATAAACAGGTTATATTTGTGATATGGCCCTCTGTGCTGAAAAAAAGAAAGTAGAAATATTTAAAATATAGAAACAATCATGCTAAAGAATTGTGAATGAGTGGCAACAGAATAAAGTGCAAACTCAGAAAGCTGACACCCCAAAGTTTTATGATTTATTGAAGTTAAATATAGAGCTGAAACATACTCCTCATGCATACTGATAGGAAAGGGAAACCAGATAAATTTGGAAAAGAAAAACATACTGAGCTCTTTTAAAGTGGTATAGTACCACTGGTTCAGACATAGACAAATATTAATTGTTTTGAATATTAATTGTGGGTAATGAATATCATCCCATGCAGAGTCCTGCAGACTTTCTTCTAGAACAGCAAGACAAACTCAGCAAGCTTTAGTTAACATGACTGAAACTGCAGGTACAGAGTCATGTGTCTTATACCGAAGGTGCAATGTTATATACCTGACACTTCAAGTACAAGATTATGTGTTTGACACTAAAGGTACAGGGTTCAACATAGTCAGTACAGACTTCTGCTGCAGTTGATTAACTTTCATATTTCAACATTTAAAAAGAAGATGACAGTGGCTAAAGTGTAAGGTCCTAATTCTTCCTGCTCATATTAATTCTCTGGTGAAGAGAATATTCCACCAAGGGAAGATTTAGAATGCAAAGAAGCAAAGGGTATGAGAACGGTCTTGAAAAAGTAGAAGATTAAAAGGAGGGAAGACATGTACACAATTTGTATGCTGATAGTAACCAGATGATTCCTAGGTGGCCCAGTGGTAAAGAATCAGCCTGCCAATGCAAAAGAGTCTAGGTTGGATGCTTGGGTCAGAAAGCTCCCCTGGAGAAGGAAGTGCAACCCACTCCAGTATTCTTGTCTGGAAAATCCCATGGACGGGGAAACATGACAAACTACAGTCTATGGGGTTGCAAAAAAAGTTGGACACAATTTAGGATTAAACAACAACACAAGTAATTAGAAAAGAATGATGTGAGGAAGTAGAACTTTAAAATCTAAGAGGAGATAGGGAATTGCATTAAGAGCAGGTGATGATATATGTCTTCTTAAACCCTTGCTAAAGTTTTGGTTTGAGGAAAAGGTGTGATCTTGAGAAAAGGATTGCAGGGATTGTGTGGGAGACAGGATAAAGCAATTCATTTCTGAATATGTCAGAATATAGGACTTTTGGCCTATGTATATTTAAGTGGGAAAAGAAGGATATGCTAATTACAATTTGTGAATAAGCACTCTGAGTAGCATATACACAGAATAAAATGTCTAGAGGCAGATGTTCCAGAAATAATTAAATAGTAAAACAAAATGAAAAGTTAAAAAAAGCAAAGAGAAACTTTCATCATCTAGTTTTCAGGTTTAGTATTGATATTCAATTTCTATAGAAACTGTTGGAATTCTGTAGAATTTCCGTTGGATTGGCTCACGGGAGTTGGGTTATGTATAATATGTAAATAGCTTTAAGATATGTAAATAATTTTAAAGAAGGATAATAGATATGAAAATGCTCCACAATGAAAATCATGATAGACACTGGGAATGTTGAATGGAGTACCCAAAGAACATTTCCAATTCTTGTCTTATTCCTCCTGAAATGTATCTAATTTCCTTCATAAGGACACATATAAAATATAGTCCCTTCCTTATTGAATATATTTTCTTTCAACGTACCTTCTTTCGAGTCATTGCCTCTCAGGATTTCTGTACAGTGAAGAGTCATTTGGCTGCTTTTCTATGTTTACGTTTATTGTTTTTGTCATCCATTTTAAGCCCAACAATTCTAAAAGGCAGGAAATGTAGCTATTTATATTGCCTGGTCTGGAAAATATAAACATTATATGATAATGATAATCAGAGATTAATTCACTAGGCAGCATTTTAAACAATTCCATTTTGAAAATAAATTCAATTTCTTACATACAGCTTATATCTTCTAATAAAATTTACAGTAAAACTAGAGATATCTTTAATATATAGTCAACTCTCAATACATAGGCAAATCTTATTTGCAAAAACTGAATGTTCTTCCAAAAGCATCACTTTCATCATATTTCAAGGACCTTCAATCGCTTCTATTTACATACTAAGTATGAATTCAGAATTTACAGCTTTAAAAAATCCCACCCAATATCACTATAGTGTAACCAACCATAAAACTCTCTTTTGCTTTGATTAAATTTTGCCATGACTACTCTTCACAAGTGTCTCATGTTTTTCTTCATTGTTGCATGCTGATGTTCAATATCATGACTTAACTTTTTGAAAAACACATTTCCTATAATAGCACCTTAGTGTAGTGTTTCATTATGTCAGTAATAATCAATTTTTTTCAACAGAATGAACACTGATTTAATTTTTTGTATTTTGTAATAATTTACATGATAATAATTATAATTACCAAGGTGATTTTAAGTGTACTTCATAACTAAAGTTCAAAGGAAGAATGCGAAAAAGGGAATATTCTGAAAGGTACCGAACTAAGCATGATAAACTAATCATCTAGTTTTGTCCATTTTGCTTCCTAAGACTCTCTTTTCTCCTAATTTTTCTTTTTTTTTTTTTTTTCCAGAAACTGAACCCATTTCTTTATTTTTCAGATTTTCTTATATATCTTTTGTTACATATATGGATGAATACAGAGTCACGTGGGGGTCAGCAGTCCTGACCTTTTTCAAAGTCAGGTGCTTTACATAAAAAAAAAGGTCTTAGGGGTTTTTACATCATCTTCTGGCCATGAGGCTCGCTGACATTTTATGATCCTTTCTTTCTGATAACCAAAAAACTTATTTTTTCCAAGGGTGGTTTTTTCTTAAACCAGGCACCACCCTCCAAATAAAGTTGCATTTCTATAGGGTGAGGGTGTAGTGTGTTACAATAAAGAAAGGAATTTATTTAACCCAGGGTTAACATGATTAATCTTAAAGGTTAATTCTTATTTCTCCTATATGCTTAAAGATTAATACTTATTTCTCCTATATGCTAGTTATATTCATTATAAGGGCAGGAAATATGGAGGTTTAGCAGCAAACATCAGCCCAACAATTGAAAATCCTTTCACCAATGCTCCCCTTAAGATCTACTTAGTCTTAAGATAGTGATAAAGTTACATTTTTACATAGCAAGGACACAGTGATTTATAACAAAGTACAGTGATCTATAACAAAAGAGAAAATTCATTAACTCAAAAGTCTAGTATTGCTAACCTTAAAAACTACTGTATTTTCTTTTTTTTTTTAATTTTTTATTTTTTTGTATTTATTTATTTTTTTACACGAACTCCCAAACATGATCCCCCCTTACGAACTTTCTTTTTTAATATAAATTTATTTATTTTAAATGGAGGTTAATTACTTTACAATATTGTATTGATTTTGCCATACATCAACATGAATCTGTCACAGGTATACACGTGTTCCCCATCCTGAACCCCCCCCTCCCTACTCCCTGCCCGTACCATCCCTCTGGGTCATCCCAGTGCACCAGCCCCAAGCATCCAGTACAAAACTGGAGCTTAATGTTGGTTTTTCTGCAACTGTTTTAAAAAAATGTTTTTCAAAAAAACACAATGTTTCTAAAATGTAATCTGTTTCTGTTATCCTTCTACTTTAAACACTCTCCAATGGCTCTAGCCTATCTTCAAGATAAATTCTGATTTCTCACTAGCACACCGGAAGTCCTTCACTGCCTGGTTCACCGCCAGTCACTGCTCTGCTTCTTCTGTGAACATCAAGTCCTAATCTCTTGAATCTGTTGGCAAGTGGCTCAGTCAACCATATTTTCTATCATCTGTTTTATTTGGAAGGAGCGTTCATGAGGACAAAAAATTATATGTTATGTGATTCTGATATGCTCTAGTTTAATCTTTTACTTCTGTGACTTCCAAATAACTTTGAGAAGGCATGATGGAAAATTGTTAGATATGAGATAGCACTTTAAAAATTATATGGAACTAAGCAATTAATGTAACCTTAGTCTAGTTGTTTCTATAGACAGAATTTTTATTTTGAACCTGAATTCTTCTTAGTGGCACTAGGCTTAGTCTCCATTTTCTAACTTTAAAAAGTTATGGTAGGAGCACTACATGAGATTTACCTTCTAACAGTGTTTTTATATTATTGGGGGGAGTTTCATTGAGATATAATTGTTGTATAGCACTGTACGATTTTCAGGTGTACAGCGTAAAGATTTTACTTAAATTTATTATGAATTGGTTACCACAGTAAGCTTAGTTAACTACCATCATTTTATATAGATATAATAAATAAAAGTGGGAGGGTAAAAGGAAAAAAAATCATGGTAATAACTCTTACGATTGATTCTTTTAACAACTTTCATATACACCAGTAGTAATTATAGTCATTATATTGTACATTATATCTCTAGTATTTATTTAGCAACTTTTTAAGTGTACAATGCAGTGTTGTTAACTATATGTATAGTGTTACACAGCAAATTTTTAGAATTCACTCATCTTGCATATCAGAAATTTTATACCCATCTAATAGCATCTTCTCATTTTCTTCTCTCTCTCAGCCCCTGGAAACCACCATTCTACTTTATTTTGCCATGAGTTTGATTATTTAAAATACCACATATAAATAAAATCATACTGTATTTGTTCTTCTGTGACTGGCTTATTTGACTTCATATAATGTCCTCAAGTTTCATTCATGGTGTCAGGTATGTCAGCCTTTCCTTCTTTTTTAAAACTAAATAATGTTCAATCATATGTCTGTACCATATTTTATATGTTCATCTGTTGATAGAAATTTAGACTTATTCCACATCTTGGCTGTTTGGAAAAATGCTACAATGAACTTGGAGATGCAGATAGCTTTTTGATATTCTATTTTCATTTTCTTTGGACATATCCACAGAAGAGAGATTGCTGGATCATGTGATAATTCTTTATAATTTTTTGAGGAACCTTCACGTTGTTTTCTATAGCAGCTGCAAAATTTCACATTCCCACCAACAGTGTACACGGGTTCCAGGTTTTCTCTATCCTGACTAACTTGCTTTGTTTTCTCTTTGTTTTAATTTTTTTTTACAATAACTCTCCTAACATATGTGAGGTGGTTTCATTGATTTTAATTTGCATTTCTGTAATAATTACTGATGTTGAGCATCTTTTCGTATGCCTATGGTAGTTGTTTGTCTTGAAGAAATACCTATTCAAGCCCCTTGCTCATGTTTTAATGCTTACTTGTTGTTTTTGTCTAGTTGATTTTTAGATTTTTGTTTTTGTGTGTGTGTATTTTTTGCTGTTGAGTTTAGGATTACTTTATACATTTTGTATATTAAAATTCTATTAGATATATGAGTTATAAATATTTCTTCCCACTCTCTAGGTTATTTTTCACACTGTAGATTATCTTTTTCTCTGCAGAGCTTTTGCTCCCTGTAATTTTGGTGTCATACCCATGAAATCACTACTAAGACCTATGTTATAAAGATTTCTTATTTCCCTCTGGAAGTTTTGCAATTTTAGTCCTTTTTTAAATTTTTAAACTAATTTTAATGTTTTGTATAATATATGATATGGGTTCACTTTCATTATTTTGCATGTGGATATCCAGTTTTCTCAAGACAATTGTTGAAGAGACAATCTTTACCTTGTATAGTCTTGACTCCCTTGTCAAAGTTCAGTCGACTGTTTATGTATGGAATTATTTCTAGCCTCTCTATTTTGTTCCATTGGCCCATGTGTCTACCTTTGTGCCTGTATCAAATTTAGGCAGAATCTTTTTTAAAAAAAATGTGTTTTTGCATCACTAGACCTGTATGAGAGTAATTACTTAAAATCTGGTATTAGTATTTTGCTTTATCTATAATTTGTACCAAGCTAGCCCTTTTAAGTGATATAATCACAGAATAGGGGAATTACAAGGTACTTGATCAGTGTTACTCAACTAATTGGTGATAAATCAGGATTAAGAACCTTGGTCAAATGAGATATTGCCCAGTGTTCTTATACTATATGACCAACCCCTTTTTCATATATTGATGAAAAACTTACTGTAGTTTTAGCATATTAATTTTTTTTTCATTTTCCTAGACCTAATTTTCATAATTAGTGAGTAAAAATAAAAACAGCAGATGGGACAGAGAAAGGAGACAGCCTGCTTCAGCAGCATTCCTTGGATAGCTAGACATGCAGATTGTGGGAACTGGAAAACAGTGATCAAATTGCCGATGATAAAGTCACCAATCAGTCATAATCAAATAGCTGTCAAACCTCAACCTTGTTCATATTTCACATGGACTTTGGTCCTTTTCTAATTTGTAAATGAAATACAAAAGGTAAAAATTTGAGTAGAACATACTGTAAGACAAAGGTTTAAAAATTCACCTTTATCCTAATATTTCCCTGTGTCTTCAAATCTCTTGTCCATACAATTCATATCATTCTTGCCTAATATGAAAATAAGTAAAATATGTATAATTTTTTAAAAAGCTAAGGTCTTTATAATTTACTGATGGTTTATATATTAAAATTAATACAAATAAACTTCTAAGTATTATATTTTAGTGTACTATATGATTCACACATGACTGCAGTAAAGGGGGAAATTATTTTAGCTAAAGAAGGCTACTGCTTATTTGCAGAGTGTAGAGAAGAATAAAAAGTAACAAGGCACAACCAGTCTGATCCTAAGACTTATTCCTTATTCTTTGAAACTATACTTAATAAATATGCTCAATCATTTATTTGATATTTAAAATTTTTATTTAAGAAATATAAAATGCTTATTGGACACACTGGGCATGGTATTCTTCTAGATTCACAAAACAAAACCAAGAAAATTTTAAAAAGCTGAAATAAAGTAATATGCATGGTTTAAGATGAATTGCTAAACATAATTCATATTTCTATTGTTAAACTAAGTGTTTCCATGTAGCCATGGACATGTAAGAACATGGCACCACTCTGAGGAAAGTTATTGATGAAAATGACAGGAGTGGCCTATTTGAAAAGAGGCATACTAGCCTGAGAAATATGGAAACAAGGGAGACAAGAAATCAATAGATATGCACATTACAAAGCTTACTGACTAGATAGACATCATAAAAAGACAGAGAGACAATGGAATAAATGTCTTCCTTACAATGGATACTAAGAATGATAATGATAGTAAGAATTAAAACAGCTACTATATATTAGGAACTTACTTCATGTAACTTCACAATAACTTGATGAGTTGGTTATCAAGTTTATCCTTCAACTTTATAGATAAAAAAATGTTTATTTTTTGTGGTCAAGCCACATGTCTAAAATTGTGAAGCAAGTCAAAGAACTCAGACCTATCTCAAAATCTTTGCTTTTAATTCATAATACTTCTTGCTAATACTGTTGACATTGCTACTGCAGAACCAGGTTAAGTTTGTGGTGTATAAATAATGATGGATCAGATAGTCTGGATAGGTTAATAAATATTAGTATGGGATAAAATGTGAAAGATGGGAATCAGAAAGGAATTCTTAAGCAGTCTTCTTTGTAAATTTTAATGTTTTTACACTTGAACAGAAGGTGTGTTATTTTCTGAAAAAAAGCATGCAAGCAAGAAAGGGGGAAGAAAGAAAAGTGATCCTTGCCTTCGTGTCTGGTGAGATTATCTTGAATGTGTATCTTTAATGCTATCGGATTACTTTTTCAGTAACCTGTCATCCCTGAACAGCTCTTTTGCCTTTCCTCTTAGCAATAACTTTTTTATTAGCTTTCTCTGTATTGTAAAGACTGTGATAAATAATTTATATATAGTGTACCATATTAAACACAAACTATTCTTATACAGAATACAAAATAAAAGCTTTCTCTTGGAATAATTGAATATTTTTATTCAATTACCTGACTTAGCTGTCTAACCACTTCGTAGACAAATTCTTCTGTAATACACATGGAATAGATGCCCCCAAAGTGGCTAATGGATAAATCAGTGATTGAATAAATGTAATTTAAAAAGGAGATACTTGCCTTGTTATATTCTCAGAGTACACCAAAGATAATGCATGCTTTCCTTGATTAATCAAAGTCTCTATATTTTGAAACAATTGCTAGTTAATTGTAAACACTGTCTTATTTTACTACAAGTTAAATATGAGCCAATAAGAATTATGGTTGTCAATAAACGGGTATTACAATCTTAGGATGAATTAATAGAAGCATAGTGTAACCTAAGAGTGTAGGAGATATTCCTTTTTTCTTTTTTTGCTCTACCAATCAAATAATATGTAAAAGGGTACACAATATGTGGGTTAAAACTTGCTCATCATAAGAATTATCTATCATGTTAAAAAAATACAGGCAAAAAAATGGAAAAGGGAAAATTCTTATTGAAACAACATTATAAAAAATACTGAGTAATATTTGCAACAGACATCTTAAGCAATATCTACCCTTTCTGATTCTCACTTCAGTAGGAGGGATAAGGATTAAGAATGAAGTAAATATTCAGTTCAGTTCAGTTGCTGAGTCGTGTCTGACTCTTTGCGACCCCATGAATCGCAGCATGCCAGGCCTCCCTGTCCATCAGCAACACCTGGAGTTCACTCAGATTCAGGTCCATCGAGTCCATGATGCCATCCAGCCATCTCATCCTCTGTTGTCCCCTTCTCCTCCTGCCCCCAATCCCTCCCAGCATCAGAGTCTTTTTCCAATGAGTCAACTCTTCGCATGAGGTGGCCAAAGTACTGGAGTTTCAGCTTTAGCATCATTTCCTCCAAAGAAATCCCAGGGCTGATCTCCTTCAGAATGGACTGGTTGGATCTCCTTGCAGTCCAAGAGACTCTCAAGAGTCTTCTCCAATACCACAGTTCAAAAGCATCAATCCTTCGGCTCTCAGTTTTCTTCACAGTCCAACTCTCACATCCATACATGACCATTGGAAAAACCATAGCCTTGACTAGACGGACCTTTTTTGGCAAAGTAATGTCTCTGCTTTTCAATATGCTATCTAGGTTGGTCATAACTTTTCTTCCAAGGAGTAAATGTCTTTTAATTTCATGGCTGCAGTCACCATCTGTAGTGATTTTGGAGCCCCCCAAAAAATGAAGTCTGACACCGTTTCCACTGTTTCCCCATCTATTTCACATGAAGTCATGGGACCAGATGCCATGATCTTTGTTTTCTGAATGTTGAGCTTTATGCCAACTTTTTCACTCTCCACTTTCACTTTCATCAAGAGGCTTTTTAGTTCCTCTTCACTTTCTGCCATAAGGATGGTGTCATCTGCATATCTGAGATTATTGATATTTCTCCCAGCAATCTTGATTCCAGCTTGTGCTTCTTCCACCCCAGTGTTTCCCATGATGTACTCTGCATATAAGCTAAATAAGCAGGGTGACAATATACAGCCTTGACGTACTCCTTTTCCTATTTGGAAACAGTCTGTTATTTATTTTAATTGGAGGTTAATTACTTTACAATATTGTATTGGTTTTGCTATACACCAACATGAATCCGCCACATATATACACATGTTCCCCATCCTGAACCCCCCTCCCTCCTCCCTCCCCATACCATCCCTCTGGGTCATCTNGTACTCTGCATATAAGCTAAATAAGCAGGGTGACAATATACAGCCTTGACGTACTCCTTTTCCTATTTGGAAACAGTCTGTTATTTATTTTAATTGGAGGTTAATTACTTTACAATATTGTATTGGTTTTGCTATACACCAACATGAATCCGCCACATATATACACATGTTCCCCATCCTGAACCCCCCTCCCTCCTCCCTCCCCATACCATCCCTCTGGGTCATCTCAGTGCACCAGCCCCAAACATCCATTATCATGCATTGAACCTGGACTGGCTATTCGTTTCATATATGATATTATACATGTTTCAATGCCATTCTCCCAAATCATCCCACCCTCACCCTCTCCCACAGAGTCCGAAAAACTGTTCTATATATCTATCTGTGTCTCTTTTGCTGCTTCACATACAGAGTTATTGTTACCATCTTTCTAAATTCCATATATATGTGTTAGTATACTGTATTGGTGTTTTTCTTTCTGGCTTGCTTTGCTCTGTGTAATAGGCTCCAGTTTCATCCACCTCATTAGAACTGATTCAAATGTATTCTTTTTAATGGCTGAGTAATACTCCATTGTGTATATATACCACTGCTTTCTTATCCATTCATCTGTTGATGGACATCTAGGTTGCTTCCATATCCTGGCTATTATAAACAGTGCTGCGATGAACATTGGAGTGCACGTATCTCTTTCAATTCTGGCTTCCACGTTGTGTATGCCCAGCAGTGGCATTCAAGGGTATGTTTGAAGGATTATAAGCCCTGTCATGAGGAAAGGAGATGAAAGGCAGAGTTGCTATCATTCCTGTTTCGTTATGAAATGGAAAAGATACTAATAATCCAAGCTATCAATTCTTAGGAAGCATAAATTATTATTAATTTTAACATTTCTATTCTTCATCAAATTTAAATATTAGTCATTTAATAATCACTGGACAGATGGATAGAAGTATGTGTTTAGAGCAAATGATTCTAAGTGAAAACTGAGTATCTGAAGAACTGTATCTGTAAAGGGTAGAAATTTTAATTTGTGAACAACTTTTAGTTGAACGGTAAAAGTTTTTAAGGCTGGTTTTTAGCTACTTCTTGATGGAAAAATAACCGTGGTTATTTAATTATGAACAGGATTATAACTATATCTAAAATAATTTTCTTAGTAGCAGAGTTGTTTAGTTTTGTTTCAGAAGAAAAAGATTATGCTGCTGAAGTTTACACAGAGAATTAAAGTTATAAAAATTTCTGAAATCTGATTCATGTTCATAGTACGTGAAAAAGGTGTCACCAGAGTTTTCATAAATGTTGAGTCTTACTCACTTATTTACCCAGTTAACAAAGTTCTTATAAACCTACCAAAAGCTCGGCTCTATTCATATAAAATATAATATAAAAAACTATCTTCCAAGTACTAACATTTAATTTATAACCTAAAGAGGATACACCAAACCTTGCTAGGACAGGTGAGCCTTGGTGCACCTGGTGACTCCCCCTAGGAGACAACATATAAGCTAAATCCTTCACCACTAGAAGCTGGTGTTTTCCAGATGGATAATTTAAGAATGGAAAGTCCTGCCAGGAGCTGGGGTGAAGAGTAATTGCACTTTCATTTTGGTGGAAATGGCATGAAATTTGGCAATGGATAAGAACTTCATTTTTCTGCAACACAAAGCAAATGGAGCAGAGGAAAACAAGAGTGTGCAAATATACTAGGAGCTAAATGAGCAGATTGTGAAAGGGTTTGGATGTCATGTGCAGGAGTTTTACTATGTGCAGGAGTTTTACTTTGTGCAGTGAATGATTTTTTTTTTCATGAGACTGACATGGTCATATTTCTATTTCAGAAAGACTACCCAGCACAAGGTAGTGTCTGTATCACAAGAAGGCAGAGAATCTTGTTAGTGGGCTCTTACACCAGTCCAGATGAGGAAATGTGAAGACTGAATCAAGGTAGGATAAACATGCTAATTTCAATTGCTATTGCTATTCTTAATAGAAAGAGGTTAGGGAAGATATGAAAATTTTGTACTGTGTCCCTTCTAAAATAGGGAAATTGGCATTCACACTTGAGAGTAATTAATACATAGTCTTTCATATTAATTGGGATCATGTGGAAGCCAGATTCTTTTAGTATGTCTGGTAGCTACACATGTAATATTGGGTTCTAGGTACATCTCTAGAGCATCAGGTATTTAAATTTTCTAAAGGTGATGTGCCCAATACTTTTATTATGGAGGAGGGGGACCTAATTATGTTAATCAAAACATATACAGCTTCTCTCTTCAGTCAGCAGTTACTCAAGGTAATAATATATCTTTGTCTCTTACCATCTTTTTTCTCATTCAGTTGGGTTCTTTTGTTTCTGCTACGTCCAGGTGCTCATTCTGTGTTGCTCATGATTATCCCTTTTTATCTTAAAGTGTATCCAAAGTTTCTGAACATTCTTATTTAAAGTTTTTGTAACTTGTAACCTTCCTTATTTCCTACCCGATATTTTAGTTTTCATGATTTTCAGTAATTCAGGTTGACTCCTCCTTTGCATATCTGACTTTACAATAGCACAGTAAGAATTCTTATCTAAGAATGTGTTTCCTTGGTTCAGTCAGCTAGTATTTGTCCTTCCCCTATTCCTGGTATAATGTCATTTTTGAAATTTGACATTTGTGAACTCATAAAACTTATCAGCTACAGGAGAGTCTCTGAACTTATTATATGTTCTTCAAAACTGCTATCATGAAATTTAGTTCTACTAGATTCAGTGCTACTGATTATCCATTTCTTTATTTTATAAGTTTATTATATTTAAGTTTAGTAATGGGCATTCAAGATACCCTGATTATAAGAGGACATGAAGAAATACCTGTTTTTTATACCAAACAAGTGGGCAATTACAAAAGTATATAAAAATACATTAGTTACACATTGCTTACTGTGAAAAAGTCAGTACATTCTAACAAATGCCCATGGTAGGTGATAGGCATTTATAAATTCTAAGATTCTACAGTGATGGTCCATAAATTCCTCCACATTTTATATTTTCTAAGAATTCTCTATTTGCTCAATATCCATTCTTCAAAATGACAGTGACTCTACACCCCTCAGCATGAAAATGTGGTTTTAAATACATGATGTCATCTTTTATTACTTTCTCATTATTTAACATAAATATGGTGATGGACCACCTACATGGAAAGCACTTCAAGAAAAGAGAGCATGCAATTTATTTTTAAAGACTAAAGAGTAGTCTTTAGTTTTTACTGTCTTTGATACAGTGAAGAAGTAAAATGATATAGCACAGTGAATTACACAATCAAAATTGAAAATAATAAACAAAAAGGAAGAGAAGTGTGTCAACAGAAAGGGAGGCTGTGGTTAGGAAAATAACAGATAATGTATATTCTCTGAGGTTCTAGTTCCAAGATTTTACTATTATAATACAATGTAAGGTACTCATCATGGAAAAGTTTTCAGGAAAATTTTGTTTCTTCTTTAAAAAAGTATTTGAAATGTTTAAATGACAGGTATTCCATTGTTCAGGCTCAGATATTGCCATATAAATCTAAAATAAATATTTTGAAAATTAATTGCTTCATTTGTAAATATTTTGATAGATATTATAATCCAAATAGCTATTATCTGTTTGTAAAGAGATCAATTTAGAATTATTTTATTTGTTTTCCTAGTTATTTAAATGTAGTCTAAGTAACTTAAGTAAGTAACTTAAGGTAAGAGGCATATGATTTCTTTTTTTTTTTTTTTTCTTTTTTTTGGGGGAGCAGATATTTTCTACAACTAAATCTTGGAGAAGGAAATAGCAACCCACTCCAGTACTCTTGCCTGGAGAATCCCATGGAGGGAGGAGCCTGGTAGGCTACAGTCCATGAGGTCGCATAGAGTCGGACACGACTGAGCGACTTTACTTACTTACTTACTTAGATCTTTTCTGAAATATATATTTTATTCCATTGTTCTATTTTTCAATCTTTGTAATTTTTCCATATTGCTTAAATTATTGTATCATTCAAATACCTAGCCAGACAAGCTACTACTTATTAAGCATTTTTTGGAAAGATTCTTGTTATTATCAATATTTATTCTCCAAACTTAACACTGGTGTCATTTTTCAAAGTTGCTTTTCACCAACCCCTCAACCCCCAAATACTTTTGGGGTTTGAATTGGCCTACAATTTTTATGTGATGTATAATTATGCAATTTTGAAAACTATTAACATATTTTAAAAAAATTGTGGTACAAGTGAGTTTACAAAGTGATTTTTAAGTTGTTCTCTAACTTCTAATAGTAATATTGTTGCAGTGAGTTTACTTCAACAGTATATGCAAAAATAACTACTAATGCATTTTTAAACCTAATTTCCTACATTATATAAATGACTTCAAAATACATAAGTTTATTTTTTAAAATTTTCAATTATAATTATAATTCTAGTGTCTATATATTTCATAAATTAAACATTTTCTATTCTGAATCAGTGAATATGTGAGAATGTCTTTCAACTGGTAACTCCCCAAACTTGAAATCTTTACTAGCCAATAAATACAGCTTCTAAACTAAACTGGGAACATTTATATATATATATATTTTTACAAAGTGATTTTTAAGTTGTTCTCTAACTTCTAATAGTAATATTGTTGCAGTGAGTTTACTTCAACAGTATATGCAAAAATAACTACTAATGCATTTTTAAACCTAATTTCCTACATTATATAAATGACTTCAAAATACATAAGTTTATTTTTTAAAATTTTCAATTATAATTATAATTCTAGTGTCTATATATTTCATAAATTAAACATTTTCTATTCTGAATCAGTGAATATGTGAGAATGTCTTTCAACTGGTAACTCCCCAAACTTGAAATCTTTACTAGCCAATAAATACAGCTTCTAAACTAAACTGGGAACATTTATATATATATATATATTTCTTTGGGACTTTTCAGTATGTGTCATAGTATATATTTTTACAACATTCTTGAGGTTTTCTGAATCAATCTTATTCATGTTACTTAGCAACAGACTCATTTCTCCTCTAAAAGAACACTTGAGGATAGGTGGGAGGGGATTTGCTTTTGGATGTCAAGCAAATCTGGGGTGAGTATTTTGCTGCAAGTTTTTTTCAATGTGTAGATATTTACTTATTTAAAAAAAAAAGTCTCAGGCTGAGACCTGTGCTGTGCTTGATCATTTGTTTTGAAGAAAGATTTGAGTTTTTTGTTTCTCTTTAATTTCAAAGTGAAGCTTTCAATGTGAAGGCATGATCCACCACAAAACATTATCAAGACATTATTTATATTTCCATCTAAAATAAGTAATCAATACATTAGTCTTTGTATTTGGAAGTTTGCTAGAAATATATCATATCACACAGCAGAGATTCTAAACATGAGCACTTTTACTAATATACATACAAATGTGGGTATAGTTAATAAAACATCAATAAATTCAAGCAACTGAGACAATTTTACTATAGTTAAGATCACAAATTTCAGAATCAAACACACCTGGCATTCAGTTGTAATTCTGCTATTTACATGCATATAACTTTGACTACTTACCTAAATCTGTAATTCTTAATTCTCTTCTCTTTAAAATTGGATGACAACAGCATCTACTGAGTTCAGTTATTAGAGTAATAAATGACAGTTTATGTAAAGCACTTTGAACAAAGCCTTATACAGAAAAAAAGCTCAAAAACAGTAGTTATGAACAAAGGGAAATAAAGTATTTTTAATAAAATTAAAAATTAACACAGAAGGCATAAATTTGAGTGTTAAGTATTCTATATTAAAATTCAATTAATGTCAAAATAGTTTTCATGGAAAATATCCACAGAATGTTGCTTCATTCACCAAAACTAATGTTTTCTACAATAGCAAAAACAACAGAAAACATACCATAACTTACAGAAAAAAATATCCATTTGCAGCTTAAATTTCCACAAGCATTTCAAAGACATGTAGTACTTGTTCACCTGATTAAAGAAAAAAGTGTTTTTTTTTTTTTTTCTTTATGCTTTAACTTAATTTCTTAGAGTGGTTATTCTTATGCTTTGGTGAGTTGAAGGAGTTTTGAAAGTTAAGGGTAGAAGCACAAATATTTAAGACCAATAAAAAATTTGCAGGTAATTGCAGACTCTATTAAAGCCTTAATTAAAGAGCACTAGGAAAGTGAATTAGCACATCTGAGATTTTAATCAAACTGCTATTTCAACCAATATATTAATTGACTGCAGGATTAGGCTGTAATTGTGCACTGTTAAGATGTATGTTCATGATTTGAAAACTCCATGGTTATATCTTACTATTCTTATCTCAGGAACAACCAAATTGAAATGTGTGTTTAAAATTAGTCTTCAAGGCTTACAGGGATAATTCTAGATCTTACAATGAGCATTGATCATGTTATGACTACAATAGCTAAGCCTAAAAATTGATATAATTTGAAATTCAGCAGACGGTGAGTAGCTGGATGCTTATGGACATTTTGGTTCATCTAAAGACAGAAACCATATTCTTGATGTGAAATATAGTTCAGGCAAGAGTTACAGCAGATGACTTTGGAAGGCGGTGCTTATGATTAACAATATGGTATCATACACTTCAAAATGTTTTAGGAGAGAGGATTTCATATTAATTTTTCTTACCAGAAAATAAATAATGAAGGCACACAAGGCACTTCTGAAAGTGATGAACTGCGGCTTTGGTATTGTATTAAGTATATTTGTATGTCCAAACTAAAAGAAAGTATGTAGTTTTGTGTATTAAAAATACTGTAATAGAGCTTAAAATTGAAAGAAATGAATTACTTCATTCTTGGCAAGAATACCAAAAAGAGAAAGTTATAAGTTAGAAACAAATAAAATCCATCTTCAAAATCTTTAAAGATGATTGTTAAAAAAAAAAAAAAGAATTTTCAAAATACACAGAAGAATCCTAAAATTCCAATCTAAACATTAAATTTAGGGCCTTCTTTTATTCTTTATGGACAGCTAAAAGAAATGCTATAGATTGGGTGACTTAGAAATAATAAACACTTATTCCTCACAATTCTGTTGGCTGAGAAGTCCAAGATCGTCAATGGCAGAGACAGTATCTACTGAAACCTCCTTCCTATCCATGCTTCATTCCTTTTGCCATAGCCTCAACTGGTAGAAAGTTGAAGAGTTTTGCTGACAACTCTGCCCTTATGACCTAAGCACTTTCCAAAAGCACCACCTTCAAACACCATCACAATGCATATTAGGTTTCAGGGTATGAATTTGTAGTGGGACCCAAACATTCAACCTACTGATGGCCTATTTTACCCTGAAGTTGTAAATCAGTAGATTATTCTGTATTTTTGGACACACACCATCAAAGAAAGAAACAAGTCACATAGTCTTCTAAATAGAAATATAATAAGGCTTCAGAGTGAAGTGGATTTTCCTCTTCTGTATATGTTATGTTACTTTGAAGGAAGATGGGCACACTGAATTTCCTTCTAAATTCTCATTCTCCCAGATGATTTTAGATATTAGCTTATATTCTTTGCTAAGGTATTTTTAAATATTTATTTTAATTAGTTAATTAATTTACTTGGCTGTGCCAGGTCTACTTTGTGGCATGCAAAGAAGTTGTGGCTTACAGACTCTTGTTGAGGTATGTGGATTCTAGTTCCCCAACCAGGAACTGAACCCAGACCCCCTAAATTGGGAGCACAGTCTTAGACACTGGACAACCAGAGACGTCCCGACACTAGTTTATACTCTTATCCCACTAGATAATCAAGAAAAAAGATACTCCTTTACATTAAATATTGTTTTTTGAATTCATGATATGTTTTAAAGTTTTTTGAAAACACAAGCAGCTGACAATTATGCATTTTCTAGCTTCTCCTTTCTCTCAACTTTAGCAACAAGAATAGCATCAGCCCAGGAGTTTTCAGGCTGTTGGTGAGATTAACCAGTTGGAGCTTGTTCTAAGTTAAAACAGGTTTGTCTTGCCCCCCCCCTTTTTTTTAAATTTGGGGTGAATAAAGATGGAGGCTTTGGAATTGAAGAATGTATTAATCTTGGCTTTTTATTTTTGATATTTCTGAAAGTTGGATATCTGGAGCCTTTCTGATCCTAGAGAGACTGCTTCTCTCAAGGCTAGCCAGTTCTTAAAGACAATAAGATCGTGCGTACAAATGTGCCTTTCATATACAAACCAGCCAGCCCAGAGCCCAAGCTCCATCCACCTCTTGCATCAGCCTCTCACAGCACTCTTATAGTCCAAGCCATTATTCCTCTGCCTTGAATCACATGGGACCGGGCACCAGACAATCAAAAAGCTGCTGCAACCTGGAACCCACTGAAATGATCCAGAATAGCCAATCCTAAACCTGCTCACTCTGCTTTTGTCTATTCCTTTTCAGAGAAACCACCAGGGAATGCTTTGTCCCTGCCTTCTTCCTGTCCCCTGTTCTCTCTGCCTCCTTGCTGAACTTCTTGCTTCCCCGGATGGCCCCTGCGTCTATGGCATACCTCCACCTCTAGGACACTGTTAAGCAAAGAAAGCTATCTCCTGATCTGTTGGCCCCACCATAACTGAGTAATAGTAAAATCTAAAAGTAAAAACAGTGAATATAGAACAACTTTATTATTAAGAAAACAGATATAGCTTCCCACTTCTAGGCATGATCTGATGTTCTAGCCATATCTAATAGTAAAGCAAATAATGTTGCTTTAAGTAGATGTTTTATGGTTTCTTGCTTTGTATAAACCAATCAAGCAGCCAGAACCCCTGCTGCCAATAGATTTTTGTTCATGTTTGCAACAACAGCTCATGCTGTTATTGGCTAGAAGCAACATGATAAAAATACTACCTGAACATTCCATGATAAGCACCTTTTTCAAAGCATTAACTTAAGAATTAAAGGTTCTTTCATTTTCATCCCTAAGGAAAAATAACTGACAAGCATAGGACCAGTGAGCAAGTTTTATATGTAAGGGTGTTTAATTCAGCATTTTTTGCTGTAATAATTTTGTTGTGCTCTGTCATGTCTGACTCTTTACAATCCCATTTGCTGCAGACCACCAGGCTCCTCTGTCAAAGGGACTTTCTAGGCAAGAATACTGGAATGGGTTGCTGTGTCCTACTCCAGGGGATCTTCCCAAGCCAGGGACTGAACCCACATCTCCTGCATATCCTGCCTTGGCAGGCAGATACTTTACCACTATGCCACCAGGAAAGCCTGTAAAAATTAATATATGTGAAAACAACTCATAGAATTCCTGTTTATCATAATTATCTAATGTTAAAGTATAGCTTATGTCTCGATTTCACTTTATTATTCTAAAAACAACCCTCTTTATCTATTCAAGTCCACAACCTTTCCATTTTAAAGTGGTACTGAATCCAACCATACTCAAGAGCAGATTTCTAAAAGAATATCGAAACAAAAAAATTAGTTTTTCACTTCTCAATGTGCCTGAACACAGGCCAACATGACAAAATAGATAATAAATCTTAATAGATACCATGGATTAGGTTATTTTATTTGTTATGGTTTCAGTAAGTTTAAGTTCAAGACCTGAATGATACTGGACATTTGCTAGCATTAATGGATATAAAAGCTACCTATGGATCATTTTAAGTACTTTTATAAACACCGCTTCTCTTCATTATTAACTAATCTGTACATGACCATCAGTTTCTACATAATTAGTTAAATAAAGAAAGCCTCAAGTGGTTGAGCAGATCAATATTATTGACTTATCCAAAAAAAGATTGATATGTCTATGAGTTCAGAGATGTTTTAAATACATTTTGAAAATAATTGCTCATCATCAGTACTTTGGATAAATAGGACAATAATCATCAACCATCCAGCTATTGATGGTGGTCTGTAAGTGTTCTTTCACTTTGGCCAACTTCATCAGAATAATTAACTGATTTTTAAACTGTCTAAATTCAACTTCCTCAGGTTCTCTTGTTTTGATTCTCCCCTTTCTAAAAAAGATCAGGCTGGTTTCATGGTCCTCTGAACCACTGCAATTGCTTTCAAGCTAAGTCATTTTATCTGTATTCTCATCCCATAATAAATTTGTTCTTCAGAGTTCTGCCAGAGAAGTAGGGCTAATATGTAGTGAGGAGCAGGTTTTTCCATGCTTAATGTTCTTCAGCTATTGCTATTACTTATAGTGTATTGTAACAACTTCTTAATATGGCATAAATGGCCCCTTAAAATCTACTGCTTACTCATATTTTATACAGTATGATTCAATGACAATTGACTATTACAAACTCACAAACTCACGTGCATCCATAATCATGTGCATCTCTTCCACATATCATTTTCTTTTCTTCAGATGCCTTTTTACTAACTTATTATTGACTCACAAACATTCCCATGGAATTTTTCATGACTTTTCTAGAAATTTTGGTAATTTGAAGTGGTAGATTTAAAAAAAACCACAAGAAGTTTGATGCATCCACCTATTATGTCCCTACCTTTAAATCTGTGTTGTGACTTGTACACTGAATGGAAGACAGTGGAAGTTATAGCCTGTGACTCCTAAGGCTAGGTCCTAAAAAGTCATGCAGCTTCTTCCTGCATCTCTTGAACTCTTGTTCTCCAGACACTCTCACATCCCATTCACCTTGTAATAAGAAGCTCATTATTTCTATATGGAAATGAATAGAAATGACATATATAAATGACAAGAGTAGGTGTTCCAGTCAAAAGTCTCAACTAAGCCCTGGCTTTGAGTTATGGCAGGTATCAGTTGGGAGCAAAGACACCTCCCAAATGATTGCAGCCTCAAAGTTTCCAGTTACCCTCGGATATCAGGACTTCTCTGAACAGAGACAAATCTCCCTGCCTGAGCCCTGTCTGAATTCCTGACTCATGAAAAGCAAAATACTACGGTTGTTGTTTAAAACACTAATTAGGGGGTGGTATTTAATCAGTAGCATCAGATAACTAGAAGAAAAAGCTTATTAAATCATGAAGGAAAATTGAGCGTTTTTTATAAGCAAGGGGGTGGAAAACAAAACAGTTGTAAGAAATCAATCAATAATAGACAAGACAAGGGAAACAATGTGGTTATTGAGTCTACAAAAATGGTAGGAAAAACAGGGAAACAAAGAGTTGGCAGGAGTTGGCAGGTAGGTCTCTTGGGATCTATAGATGACTGTCAGAAGATATTCAGGCAAATGTTGAGTGCAAGAGTAGAAAAATCATGCAACAGCAGTACTTATTGAGTGCCTGTGTCTCTGGGTGCTTACTTAGTTGCTTCAGTCATGTCCAGCTCTTTGCAAACCTAAGGACTATAGCATGTAATTCTTCTTTGTCCATGAGACTGTCCAGGTAAGAATACTAGAGTGGGTTGCCATGCCCTCCTCCAGAGTATCTCCCTGACCCAGGGATCAAGCCGGCAACTCCTGTATCTTCTGCTTTGCAGGCAGATTATTTACCCACTGAGGCAACTGGGAAGCCCTATTGAGTGCCTAATGTGTTCCAAATACAAGTCACTGCCCCCCCCCCATACACACTCACTCACATATGTATCAGTTTTTGCCACCCACCTTAATATTGTTTATTGTCATGTTCTAATACTTCCTTGGTTCTTTGCACACTTGGAAAATCTTTTTAAAAGAAAACTCTTCTAATATCTTATTATTGCTATTCAAGACATTGTTGCATTTGATTTATCTTAAATTACAGTTAATGATGCCTGATTCATCATCCACTTACTGCTCCTTCCTCATAGACAAAATTAAATGTGACTGCTGATGGTTTACAAAGAATATTTGAGAAATGTCACAAAATCTTGCAGTTAACCATCTGTTCGAGGAACTGTTTCTTTTCAAAGAAAATATAAAACTTATCCACAATTGTGACTCTTGATTTCTTACCAGCAGAGACTCAGAAGTGTCCAGCAAGATACAGCCACTTGCTCGTCTAGTGAATTATTGGCATTAGTGAATAAGGCATGGCTATGTGTGCATGCTTAGTCGTGTCCGACTTTGTGACCCCATGGACAGGCTCCTCTGTCCATGGAATTTCCAAGGCAAGAATTCTGTAGTGGGTTGCCACTTTCTCCTTCCAGGGTATCTTCCCCAAACAGGAATCTAACCCATGCCTCCTGTGTCTCCTTCATTAGCAGGCAAATTCTTTACCACTGAGCCACCTGGGAAGATCTAAAGCATGGCTGCTAGGAACGCTTTAAGATATCTACTAAACAGTCAATTCATTTTCCATTTTCACTTATACATGTTTTAATACAGCTATGATTGTGGACTTGCTTGTCTACCTGATAATACAAATGAACAATTAAATCTTCTAAGTCTTTGTTGCCATGTTGTCTTCTTGTAATGGACAGTAATTTCATAATTATCAGTTACCACAAGTAAACATCTTGCAGGTATTTGGATGAGAAAGTGTATATATTGAGCATCCTATTCAATCCAACACATATGTTAGGAAACAATGCAGGTTTTTGAAAACATAAAATGAAAAAATATAAAGAATGCATAAATAATAAGGCAGATACTTTATGCCCTTTCCCTTTTGCCTTCTTGTCTCGATATACTAGGTCTCTTCTATTGTGTAAAATTAAAATTCCTTCCATTGGTGGACACTGTGTCTATCTTTGTCTCTTTTCCTTCTATTCTCTTTGAGTAATATCCTCATATTTTTCTCATTTCTGGCAACCTCACTGTAAGTAGGGGCCACTATTTTCTTTTACTTGACATTTTAATTATAAAAATAATTTGAGATTATATACTTAGACTTTCCTCCTTAAACTGTTCTTTTGAAAATGTCTATCCTTTCCCACAATTTACTTCATTTTTATCATTATACTAATTCTGAAACAGTTAATATAGTGGTCCCAAACTTATATCTAGCAGTCTGTATAGCAGTGTGGCTTAGAGTCATGTTTTGTTTAAGCCCCACAGTTACTTAGGGCTTCCCAGGTGGCTCAGTGGTAAAGAATCTGCCTGCCAATGCAGGAGACATGGGTTTGATTACTAGGGTGGGATGATCCCCTGGAGAAAGAAATGGAAACCCACTCTGGTATTCTTGTCTGGAGTAGCCTATGAGCAGAGGAGCTTGATGAGATACAGTCCATGGGATCACAAACAGTTGGACACAACTGAGCAATTGAACATGCATGCACAGTTATAAATTATATCAAGTAGTTTCCTTGTTGGTAATTTTAAAAAGGGAAGCCATCTATGTATTTCTGGGTTAAATTAGAAAAGCAGGGTCTACAATTGCAAGGGCACCAACCTATTCAAGTTGAGTGGCAACTAACTCCTTCAGAAAGACATACATTTTTTCATGGTGCCATGTTCCTCATGGCTTTATTGTTTTGAAAATAGCCTGTTACTTCAGTAGTCTCTGTATGCCTTTGAGTTTGCAAACCCTCTTCTAGTCCATATCTTGAGAGCAAAAGATTTAATTTTCAGCTGCCAGTTGAACAACTTCATTCCAAAGTTGTGTCATTTGTCCTTATACATAAAGATTTCCTTGCTTGGTCTGGTAAAATATTCTCTTAGATACCAAGTTTGGAAGCTATCTACTTTTTTTGGTCTCATTTCTTTTTCCTATTCTATTGGCACTAATTAATGATGAGGACAGATCTTATGGATTCAACTTCTTTATTTTCTGTTAGCTTCTCCTTACCTTTACCTGGAAACATTAGAGATTCTAAGTGATCCCCCGAAAAGAATTAATCCTATGTGTCTCTAGTAGATTAATCATCCAAATGTATAACCTTAAACATATTACTAACTGGCTCAGAAAACTTTCAGCAAATTTTTGTTGTCTGCAGATTAAAAAGAAATTTATTAACTTACCACTCTAGGCCATTCAAAACAGGAACCAACCAATGCGTTCTCTAGAGTATTTTAGGATAGGTATGATCTTAAGAATTTTCCAATTTAATTTCTTCTGTGTGTCACTGAGAAGACTAGATCTACAAGGGCTAAGTGACTCATCCATAATTCAATAATTCAATGGATAGTTGGTGGAGTGAAGATCAAAACTTAGCCCCCCAGATTAAGTTTTCAGGGCTACTTCTGCATTCATCAAGCAACTAGCAACCAACTTCTGCATTCATCAACCAAGAACTAGGTTCTTGGCCTTTATCCCATTCATCACTACCAATACCTGAACCAATTCTGCCAAGACTATTTCAAAGGTACCTCCCTCCTTAAAGATTTTGGTCATCTCTTCCATTTGTCCATAGAGTGAGATATATCTTAAAGTACATTATAAATTTTAGTTTTGTTAAGGCATTCACCACATTCTCTGTTACATTTCATCAGCCTACTTATACCTATCTACTTTCTTACAAACATGCTGAAGAAAGGATTGTACTCTTGTAGCAACTGGCACAGTGTCTTGAATGTAACAGTTTAAATTACCATTGAGTCCCCAGCCCAGCCTCCTTTCTCCTTCCCAAGCTTACCTTCCACTAAGGATATCTGTTATGATCTGCTGACTAGAAATTCCTCCTTCTGGCTCAGAATGATTCTCTTCCAAATGTTGGCCATGTGTTTGTTTCTTTCACATTTTCAAATGCTAAAGGTTATTCTATTGTTTTTAACACTTAACTGATTTCAATATAACTTTCCCTTCTTTGGCCTTTAAAAATATAGATCAGGAACATTAGCTACTTATGTTTTAAGTACCATTAGTGATTTGCAGAGGTATATAAAGCATAATCATATATCTAAAAGGGTATGGCTAGTATAAATTGCGATCAAGAATTGTTCAGCCATAGTCCCAAGTCTCTGAAAGTCTACCAGGCTTGTATTTGTGGAAAATTTATACTAATCCTCTGGCACCTGATATTAAATCCTAAGAAATAAGCAATTTAATAGTTGCTTAGTTTAATATCTATTGCTAAGTAATTTTAATTCATCAAACTGTTCATTCCAGTTATAGCTCTATGCTGTGTTGTGAAATTTAATCAAATATTAATTTGAATTCAGGTCATAACACTTCTAGTTATCTCCTCATAATTAAACTCTCACTTCAAAAATATTTTTTAAAAAGAATATACTTATATCTACAATTGCCTGTCTGCTCCTACTTTGTTTTGCTGAAAAATATAATAATTAATGCTGAATATAATAATAATCTGTCATATTTTTAGGTATACAGTTGAGGGTATTTTATATTTTTATTTGGTTGACTGAGGTTGATAAAAATCAATGTTTAAAACTTTAACCTATGCTATCTTCCTGATATATGCATATACAAAGCCTTATTTGATCAGTATATTTAAAACAAAAGGTGTCACAATTACCAATTCACTTAAGACTTAAAAATATGTCATAAATGAAGATAAATATAAAATATTCAAATTATTGCTTATTTTCTTCATGATTTTTCTATCGTTTATTTTTTGATTGCCTACCAGTGTCAGGCCTTTTAAAAATAATCTTTTATATTTTATAAGCCTGATATCACCGCTTCTCAAATTTCATATAAGTGCATTAAAGACAGGGATGGAATTTTATTAGAAATGAGCACAATGCCTTCAACCTAACCAATGTTTGAGGGATATTTTTTGAATTATGTTTGAACCCCAAGCCCTCCTTTTCCTTTATTTCAATTTCATCTTCTGTAGTTTTCTACTACTGCCTAATACTTAGAAATAGGCTACTTCCCAGAGAGACACATATGCAGTCAGTTTTTAATTGTAAATAACAAGAGTAAATATGTAATTTTAGTCCTCAGAAATACTGTAACTGCTATATATGAGCTTAATCAAAATGTGTTGGATCACAGACTTTTAGTATTCTTTGTGACATTAATTGAATAGACATACATAATGTGCTTCAGTTCAGTTCAGTTCATTTCAGTCACTCAGTCGTGTCTAACTCTTTGCGTCTCCATGAATCACAGCATGCCAGGCCTCCCTGTCCATCACCAACTCCTGGAGTTCACTCAAACTCATGTTCATCGAGTCGGTGATGCCATCCAGCCATCTCGTCCTCTGTTGTCTCCTCCTCCTGCCCCCAATCCCTCCCAGCATGAAAGTCTTTTCCAATGAGTCAACTCTTCGCATGAGGTGTTTACCTGATACAAATAAATATAGGCCTAGGAGAGCCAAAGATGGGGAAAATATCCTCTTAATCGTGAGGAACTTACAATATACAGGGAAAAAGAAACATATTTGATAAGAGTGATGTGTATATCATACCATGGCAACACAGTGGTGGGACCCAGCTGAATAAGCCTAAAGATGTAAGAGAATATCATAGTGAGAAGATAACATTTGAGATAAGTTCAGGAAGCATGAGCAGACATTCACGCTACATACAGAAAACATCTTTGACAGAAGAATTATGAGAAACAACAATAAAAGTGGTATAAGAAAGCAAAAGAATGTCATGGCTTCACTTTCAAGGACCATAACTGAAAGTTAAATGGAATTATGGGTTGGGGTCATGACAGGTCATGAGAGTGTAAAGTACTTTTTTTTTTTTTTACTTTACAATACTGTATTGGTTTTGCCATACATTGACATGAATCTGCCATGGATGTATACGAGCTCCCAATCCTGAACCCCTCTCCCACCTCCCACCCCACATCATCTCCCTGGATCATCCCCGTGCACCAGCCCCAAGCATCCTGTATCCTGTATCGAACATAGACTGGCACTTCGTTTCTTACATGATAGTATACATGTTTCAATGCCATTCTCCCAAATCATCCCACCCTTGTCCTCTCCCTCATAGTCCAAAAGTCCATTCTATACATCTGTGTCTCTTTTGCTGTCTCATATACAGGGTCATCATTACCATCTTTCTAAATTCCATATATATATGTCAGTATATTGTATTGGTGTTTTTCTTTCTGGCTTACTTCACTCTGTATAATCAGCTCCAGTTTCATCCATCTCATTAGAACTGATTCAAATGTATTCTTTTTAATGGCTGAGTAATACTCCATTGTGTATATGTACCACAGCTTTCTTATCCATTCATCTGCTGATGGACATCTAGGTTGTTTCCATGTCCTGGCTATTATAAACAGTGCTGTGATGAACATTGGGGTACACGTGTCTCTTTCAATTCTGGTTTCCTCTGTGTGTATGCCCAGTAGTGGAATTACTGGGTCATAAGGCAGTTCTATTTCCAGTTTTTTAAGGAATCTTCACACTGTAGGGTCATGTTAACATTCTCATGATAAAAGGACTTGGTTTACCTGGAACTTCTGCAGAAACTCATGGTGGTCTGTTCTACTGATGACCTAAGGAGCAGGAAGTAGCTTTATAAGAAATACCCTTGCGAGGTACATTACAAAGATCCAAGATCCTGCCAGAGTGGTGAAGTTTTAGAATTTCAGAACTAGGTGACATACTATTAATAAGACACACCCAAAGGAACAGGCATAATGCCTGGTAGTCCTTATTTGATTTTGGATTCTCCAAATGAGCACACGTCATACAGCTCTGACTTATTTATCAGTTGACAACTGACTCAGAAGCAAGTAGTTCTGAGCAGAGCTTACAGCAGATCTAAGTTGTGGAATAAACCTTGTCCATGACATCATGTGATTCAGCAGATCCTATGGTGCTGGAGCTATTTGTGGAACATAAGGTTGCATGTAGGGTCTTTTGTAAGCCCCAGTAGAAGAGTCACAGCACAGACTTCTAAGGGCTTGGAACAAGATATGCCATCTGAAGCACAGAACTGGCCACCATTCCAAACAGATCTTCGATGCTACTGGCCTCTGGCAGAGACTGAACTCTTAATGAAGGAATATTAAGTGCTATGCAACTGAGGCTGTTCACTTTGATCTGGATATCTCATTAATTACAAGTTCGACAGGGGGAGAGGGGAGGGAAAATATCCATCCATCATATCATGGAAATAGTAATTCTGGATCAGACCCAATAAGTTCAAGAGAGCATAAGTAAGTTACATGAACAGGTGTCCCAGACTCTTTTATTACTCCATTTCATCAATGTCTCACCTCTAATGAGGTAACAGAAAAGGAACAGCTAACAAAGAAGGAAGAACTAAGCCTTGGTTTGTGGATAGGGTGACTCATTATGTCTGCAAGCCAAAAATAGGCTGCTTTTGCAATAAGACACTGTTGAGAGGAAGTCCTGTGCATTTCACTTTCAGTGAAGAAAAAAATGGCCTAAGATGTGTGCGTCCTCAGTCGAGTCCAGTTCTTTGCAACACCATTGACAGGAGCCCTCCAGGCTCCTCTGCCCTTGGGATTTCCTAGGCAAGAATATTGAAGTGGGTTGCCATTTCCTTCTCCAGGGGATCTTCCCAACCCAGGGATCCAACATGCATCTCCTACATGGCAGGAGGATTCTTCTCCACCAAGCCACCTGAGAAGCCCTCTTAAAAGATACTGAAGCTTGCATTTTTCTCCCTTGAATCATTTCCTCTGAATAAGCAAGGTGCTCATATGCCATAGGACACTCAAACAGCCGTATGAGAAGATCCACATGGCGAGAAACTTGGGCCTACTGCCAACAGCCAGAACTAACTCTGCAGCCTTGTGAAGGGACCATCTGGGAAGTGGCCCTTCCAGTCCTAGTCAAGCCTTCAGATACTAAAACTTGAGCTGATATTTTCAGTAAAACCTCTTGAGAAATCTTGAGCCAGAACCATCCAACTCAGCAGCTCCAGAATCTCTTCCCCACAGAAACTGATGTAGTAAGTGTTTGTTGTTTAAACCACTAAGGTGAGGTTGGGGGTGGATATGGAGCAATAGATAACTGATACAGATACTATAAAATTGTGAAGGAGTTTACAGTTCCTGGTGGTCAATGAAACTTAAGCAAACCTAGGAACTGTAACAAATGTAACTTCAAACAGCTCTAACAAGACTTTAGTGTAATAGTAGACCCTAAGTCACCTTGCTTTCATCTCCTTGCTGAAAGATGAATGGTAATTCCAGAGGTGAGAAGAGAAGAATTCTTAGAGAGGAAGCATTTAGGCTAGACTTTGAAACTTAGCTTGCCTTCTAGAAAGTAGGACTAGATAACAGGTGTCTGGATTAGCATGTTTGTGGTGACAGGAATTACAAGTTCTGAGAACTATAAATTAGCTGAATAGAGTACAGGAAATCTTCTAGAAAAATAATTCGCAAAGTGGGACAACACTTGGGGTGCTTATTTTAAATACAAGTCCTCAGTTCCTTTCAAAAAGTTGATTTGGTAGATTTAGTAGGGGCCCAGGGATCTACCTTTTTAATGAATATCCCAAGTGATTTTTATGTACATAGAAGCTGTGCAAAAGGAATAATGAAATCTCAGTCCAGAAACATAGGTTAGGGCCAGATAACTGATAATTAAAAGCTGGACTCTGTGGTTGATATATGATAGTGAGATGCCACTGGACTAATAGAATTTTATTATGAAAATTTTCATGTTCAAGTAATGGTCTACTGAATTATTATATCACCCATATTAGTAATTATCAAGATTTTTGTACATGTGCTTTATTATTCCTTTTTTATACTGTTGATCTTGTTCATAAAGTACTTCAAAGCAAATCATAGGCATGTTATTTTACACACACACACACACACACACACACACACATATATATATATATAAGTGTGACTCTGAAGGTATGGACAGCTTTTTAGATACCACATTGCCTTTATCATACATAGAAAAAACTAACAGTAACTCACTGGTATCACATAATACTGCATTTATACTCATATTTCATCAAGTGTCTTTAAAATGATCCTTTTACTATTGAATCTGAATCCAAAAAAGGTCCACACATTGCTTTTGGTGCTATATCTTGAGACTGTCTTAATCAAGAACAGTCCTCACCTCTCTCCTTCTTTCTTCATGTCACAGACTTGGGGAAACTGAACATTTGTTCTATATAATGTTACACGAAGTGGGTTTGCTGTCTCTTTGCATTTTTCGTGGTGTCCTTTAAACTTAATATGGTGTGCTATGCTGTGCTAAGTCACTTCAATTGTGTCTGACTCTTTCCGACCCTATGGACTGTAGCCCCCTAGACTCCTCTTATCCATGGGATTCTCCAGGCAAGAACACTGGAGTGAGTTGGCAGGCCCTTCTCCAGGGAATCTTCCTGACCCAAGGATTGAATCAGTGTATCCTGTGGATCCTGCATTGCAAGTAGACTCTTCACCATTGAGGCACCGCGGAAGCCCAATATGATATCCCCCATATTTTAAACTCAGGTTCACTTCTATTGTTTTTTTAAGGATACTTCATAGAAGTCTGAGCACTTCATCAGTTCAGTTCAGTTAGTTTCTCAGTCATGTCCGACTCTTTGTGACCCCATGGACTGCAGCACACCAGGCCTCGCTGTCCATCACCAACTCCCGGAGCCTGCTAAAACTCATGTCCATTGAGTCGATGATGTCATCCAACCATCTCATCTTCTGTTATCCCCTTCTCCTCCTGCCTGAAATCTTTCCCAGTATCACAGTCTTTTCCAGTGAGTCAATTCTTCGCATCAGGCTGCCAGATTATTGGAATTTCAGCTTCAGCATAAGTCCTTGCAAATAATATTCAGGGCTGATTTCCTTTAGGATGGACTGGTTGGATCTCCTTGCAGTCCAAAGGACTCTCAAAAGTCTTCTCCAACACCACAGTTCAAAAGCATCAATTCTTCAGCACTCAGCTTTCCTTATAGTCCAACTCTCACATCCATACATGACTACTGGAAAAACCATAGCTTTGATTAGATGGACCTTTGTTGGCAAAGTAACGTCTCTGCTTTTTAATATGCTGTCTAGGTTGGTCATAACTTTTCTTCCAAGGAGCAACTATCTTTTAATTTCATGGCTACAGTCACCATCTGCAGTAATTTTGAAGCCCCCCAAAATAAAGTCTGTCACTGTTTCCATTGTTTCCGCATCTATTTCCCATGAAGTGATGGGACCGGATGCCATGATCTTAGTTTTCTGAATGTTGAGTTTTAAGCCATCTTTTTCACTCTTCTCTTTCACGTTCATCAAGAGGCTTTTTAGTTCTTCTTTGTCATCTGCATATCTGAGGTTATTGATATTTCTCCCAACAATCTTGATTCCAGCTTGTGCTTCATCCAGCCCAGAGCTTCTCATGATGTACTCTGCATATAAGTTAAATAACCAAGGTGACAATATACAGCCTTGGTGTACTCCTTTCTTGATGGGAACCAGTCTGTTGTTCCATGTCCAGTTCTAACTGTTGCTTCCTGACCTGCATACCGATTTCTTGGGAGGCAGATCAAGTGGTCTGGTATTCCCATCTCTTGAAGAATTTTCCACTTTGTTGTGATCCACACAGTCAAAGGCTTTAGCATAGTCAGTAAAGCAGAAGTAGATGTTTTTCTGAAATTATCTTGCTTTTTTGATTAGCAATTTGGTCTCTGGCTCCTCTGCCTTTCTAAAACCAGCCTGAACATCTGGAAGTTCACAGTTCAGGTACTGTTTAAGCCTGGCTTGGAGAATTTTGAGCATTACTTTACTAGCGTGTGAGATGAGTGCAATTATTGGGTATTTAGAGAACATTCTTTGGCATTGCCTTTCTTTGGGATTGGAATGAAAACTGACCTTTTCCAGTCCTGTAGCCACTGCTGAGTTTTCCAAATTTGCTGGCATACTGAGTGCAGCACTTTCACAGCATCATCTTCCAGGATTTGAAATAGCTCAACTGGAATTCCTTCACCTCCACTAGCTTTGTATGTAATGATGTTTCCTAAGGCCCACTTGACTTTGTATTCTGGGATATCTGGCTCTAGGTGAGTGATCACACCATTGTGATTATCTGGGTCATGAAGATCTTTTTTGTATAGTTCTTCTGTGTATTCTTGCCACCTTTCTTAATATCTTCTTTTCTGTTAGATCCATACCATGTATGTCCTTTATTATGTCCATCTTTGCATGAAATGTTCCCTTGGTATCTCTAATTTTCTTGAAGAGATCTCTAGTCTTTCCCATTCTATTGTTTTCCTCTATTTCTTTGCACTGATCACTGAGGAAGGCTTTCTTATCTCTCCTTTCTATTCTTTGGAATTCTGCATTCAAATGAGTATATCTTTCCTTTTCTCCTTTGTATTTCACTTCTCTTCTTTTCACAGGTTTTAGTAAGGCCTCCTCAGACAGCCATTTTGCCTTTTTGCATTACACTTCCTTGGGAATGGTCTTGATCCCTGCCTCCTATACAATGTCACGAACCTCCTTCCATAGTTGTTCAGGCACTCTGTCTATCAGATCTAATCCCTTGAATCTATTTGTCACTTCCACTGTAAAATCATAAGGGATTTGATTTAGGTCATACCTGAATGGTCTGGTGGTTTTCCCTACTTTCTTCAATTTAAGTCTGAATTTGGCAATAAGGAGTTCACGATCTGAGCCACAGTCAGCTCCCCGTCTTGTCTTTGCTGACTGTATAGAGCTTGTCTATCTTTAGCTGCAAAGAATATAATCAATTATATTAATTATATGAGCACTTCATAATACATAAAAAATCAGGAAGCACATAATATCATGTGCTACTCTGAAAGATGCTATGATTGATGAATAGGTTCCAATGGTGACAGAGTGATACATCCATTGTCAAATTCCCCCAACAAACCTTGATCTAATTGTTTCATTCATTGCTATCGATTACTTGAATAAAAATTTTCATTAGGGGTTGTGAAATGATGAATTTTCTAAGTCTTTTATTTCTTCTATCCTTATTAGATGGAATTAGTTTGAAAAGAAATTTTCCTCATGAACTAAGGCAATACCATCTGATTACTCTGAAATCCCATTCACATAGGAATGATAGGATATGCTTAATTCTTCCTCATAATTGCTATAAACAATGGTGAAAACAATACTTCTGGGGGCTTTGGGAATTCCTTTGGTTGGTTGCTTGATTTTTCTTTTTTTTTTCTTTTTTTAATGTTTATAACTTGGTCACAACACTGCCTAGGAGAATTTGTAAAGATTTAAAATTTTTACTTTAAATAACCCGTAGAAGAATACATTTCAAGTTAATATTCAATTTGGGGCACATCTTGAGATATATTTTTTGACTTTTTATGAATTGAATAGTCATTAAAACTTGAGAATTCATAAACCCATTGAATACATACTTTACTGTAGCTGGGCAGAACAACATTTCACTTAAAGTTTCAGCAATAACTACAGGCCCTAGCACTTGTATAATGCTTGGCTAGACATGAATTGGTAACTCTAGACATGCAAAGAACAAATTAAATATGCCTATTTGGTATGTTTACTTTTTATCCAAGAGAATGTCAAACTTATAGAAAAGTTGAAAGCATAATGCAAGGAACCTTTTTAACTAAACTATTTGAGAATAAGCTGAATATTTTAGTGAGTAGTCCCTGAAAAGGAGAACGTTCTCTTCTCTTACATAACCACAATAAAGCCATCAAAATCAGGAAATTAACATTGCTACCATCCCTGAAATTAGCTCATTTTTCCAAGAACCCTGGTCTGTTTAGTGGGCAATTTATTTGGAAAGTAAAATTTGATAGCTAGATATGCTCATTGCTGATTCCCAAGCCCTAAGAATGAAAAGAACTAGGGAATATATATATATATATATATACATATATATGAATGCACATACACTCCACATTTATATTTATTCTGTTCCTGTATCATCTATTTATACATATTGAAAACCATAAATTCAAAGCAAAATCTCCAATACAAATTCAACACTACAGCTTTGTCCATCTCCATATTTGTAATTCCCTTCTCCGACAGTGAGAAACCTTACTCCTATTTTCCTCAAATGCTTACTTTTTTAAAATTAGTCCTTCTGTATTTAGCTAATCAGGCTTCCCAGGTGGCTCCATGGCAAAGAACCCACCTGCCAATGCAGGAGCTGAAGGAGACTTGGGTTTGATCCCTGGGTGGGGAAGATCCCCTGGCAGAGGAAATGGCAACCCACTCCAGTATTCTTGCCTGGAGAAGCCAATGGACAGAGGAGCCTGGTGGGCTACAGTCCATGGGGTTGCAAAGAGTTGGACACGACTGAGCAGGCACACATATTTAACTAATCCAGCTGTCCAGCACCGAAAAGCCCTCCTCTTTCTGCTTAAACTGCCATAGGCAATACTCAGCTGCTTCTGCCATTCACTATCCAGCCCCTACAGACACTTACATTAGGTAGTGTTTGACATCCCAAGACTGAAAGCCTCTGCAGAGATACCCAGTTCATGAAACTCAGGCTCCAATCCCATGCCCTGGGCCTCATGCTCCCACCTCCGACTCAGACATCTAGCCTCCTCTGCCTACCTGATGGAAAAGAAGGAAAGCAAGTGTGGGAGGTGGGGGAGAGAAGTGAAGAAAAAGAGCTTCTTCTTCATTCTCAGAGCAAAAGAAATGTATTTCACCATAAACTACACACACACACTCTCTCTCTTTCTCTCTCTCTATCTCCATGAAGCTACAGAAGATAGATGATAGATCAATCGATCTATCTATCCATCCATCATTCTATATCTAGTCTAGTCTCCGAGATTCTTCTGTCCAGGGAGTTCTAAATGGCAGGTTAGATCTAGTCCCTGTGAATACTAGTGAGAACAACTTTCAGTCATTTCTCGGCACTGCAAAACCATGTTCCAAGGACCACTGTCTGCCGGCATTGGCATTTCTCTTTAGCATCTTTTCCAGAGGGCGAAACTGCTTCACGGAGGACAGCCACCGCTAAAGTGGAAAACAGCACTAGCACGAGCTGGCTGCGTCCCACTCGCTTGAGGAAGGTAAGGTGCAGAAGGGAGCGGAGCAGGATTGGGCTCCAGCATGGGCATGCTCGGGGCCGGGGCGTTTCTGATTGGCTTTTTGGCATGATTACGCTCCAGCTGCAGGCGCGGAGGGAGGGTGATATTCACCTGGGAGACAGCCTCCGAGCGTCGCCCAGGACCTCCCGGGTTTCAGCGTTCCGCCAGGCGGCGGCCGCAGCTGGGGTTGGGCGTTGGGGAGAGCACACCCTAAGTGATCTGGGGGTGCAGTGACTTAGGCTGTGGATTCTGGGTGTTTGCCAGAGAAGCCTCGCGCCGTATTAAACTTGGGGCTCCTGAGTCAGGTCAGATCACTCTGGGCTTCTTTACCGTGAGGGTGTTCCGAATTGCCCGGAACGCAAGACCCTGTTCTTTCGCCATCCCCCTTTCCTTGCTCCGCATTTAGTATGAAGTACTACTGTGGGTGTGGAAACAACACAATATCCCTTCCCTAAAACTACTCTGAGGAGAGTTTCCTGCAGATTACCATCCTATCTGGCCTCAGGGTGCTGGGAAAGGAGAACGGAGAGGATTGGGGTGGGGGTGGGGATTTGGAGTTTGGCACATTCTATAACTGTACCAGAGCTTTACTTTCCATTAAGAAAGAGACTACATAATGTCGATCTGGAGCGAGAGGTGAAAAATGAAAAACATATTCGGAGACAAAATTAAAAAGAAATCCAACGTTGATTTTAAATGGTGGACGTCATTTAGCAGTTACATAGTGAAATATTTATACATAGATACATGTATGTATTACATGCATAGATATGCATGTATACATATGCCATATTCTATCTGAGAGATTTTAAACGTGTGGGCCCAAACGGTGCGAACTGCGATCCCAGCGTGAAGAAGCAAATGGCAAACGAACTTCTCTCTTCTCCGCGGGAGCCCTCCTTGCACCAGGCGCGTCTAGCCTCGTCCCGGGACGCTCAGCCGCCGGGTGGCTGCGCGCTCCTGACCCGAGTCTGTTCGGGCTCCAGCCAAGAGTCCGCTCCGCAAACGCTCACGCACCCCAGCCCCTGGCGGAGTGACACAACACTGGAGTCAAATTACAACCCGCAATTAACATACGAATCTACGAACTTTACAGAGAAGGGGGGAAAAAAACCCAAAAACCTGGAGCCGCCGCCCGAGCGCTTCACTAGCAGGAACTTTTCTCCCGGCGTAAGAACTCTGTGATTGGCTGCTCGCACGCGCCTGCCCACGCCCTCCATTGGCTGAGCAGACACGCGACCGGCGCGAGGAGGGGGCTGGGAGAGGAGCGGGGGGGAGACGCACTGGCGCGTGCCGCTTTTTAAAGGGGCGCAGCGCCTTCAGCAACCAGAGAAGCTTGGTTGCACGCGACCTGGTGTGTGATCTCCGAGTGGGTGGGGGAGGGTCGAGGAGGGAAAAAAACAAAAAAACTAAGACATTAGAGTAGAGACCCGGGAAGGGATTTTTGGTTGAGCTTGTTTGCCAGTGCCTCCTCCGACCCTGAGCCTCCGAGCCTCTACAGTGCAATGTCCCGCCTGCTGCATGCAGAAGAGTGGGCTGAGGGGAAGGAGTTGGGGGACCACCATCGCCATCCCCAGCTGCACCACCTCCCGCAGCCGCCGCCACCCCAGCCTCCTGCGACCCTGCAGGCGAGAGAGCATCCGGTCTACCCGGCGGAGCTGTCCCTCCTGGACAGCACCGACCCACGCGCCTGGCTGGCTCCCACTTTGCAGGGCATCTGCACGGCACGCGCCGCCCAGTACTTGCTCCATTCCCCAGAGCTGGGTGCCTCCGAGGCCGCCGCGCCCCGGGACGAGGCGGACGCCCGAGGGGAGCTGGTGAGAAGGAGCGGCGGCAGTGGCAGCAGCAAGAGCCCGGGCCCGGTAAAAGTGCGGGAACAGCTATGCAAGCTGAAAGGCGGGGTGGTGGTAGACGAGCTGGGCTGCAGCCGCCAGCGCGCCCCTTCCAGCAAACAGGTGAACGGGGTGCAGAAGCAAAGGCGGCTGGCGGCCAACGCCAGGGAGCGACGCAGGATGCACGGGCTGAATCACGCCTTCGACCAGCTTCGCAATGTTATCCCGTCCTTCAACAACGACAAGAAGCTGTCCAAGTACGAGACCCTGCAGATGGCCCAGATCTACATCAACGCCTTGTCCGAGCTGCTTCAAACCCCCAGCAGCGGAGACCAGCCGCCGCCGCCACCAGCATCTTGCAAGAACGACCACCACCACCTTCGCGCCGCTGCCCCCTACGAAGCAGGCGCGGGCAGCGCGACTGCAGCGGGGACGCCGCCAGCCTCGGGAGGGGCTCAGCGACCGACCCCTCCCGGCAGCTGCCGAACTCGCTTTTCGGCCCCGGCCTCCGCCGGCGGTTACTCTGTGCAGCTGGAAGCTCTGCACTTCTCGACTTTCGAGGACAGCGCCCTGACGGCGATGATGGCGCAAAAGAACTTGTCGCCTTCGCTGCCTGGGGGCATCCTGCAGCCAGTGCAGGAGGAAAGTAGCAAAACTTCCCCCCGATCCCACAGAAGCGACGGGGAGTTTTCCCCCCATTCCCATTACAGTGACTCGGATGAGGCAAGTTAGGAAGTTGTCCAAAACCCGGAAAACTGAGACAGAAACAAAATCACCCTTTTCCAGTGCGCGGAGAGCCCCGCGGTAAAAGATCCCCGCACCCTTTTAATTTTTGCTAAGTGATGGTCGTTGTTTAGCAACGACTTGGCTTCAGATGGCAGCTACATTTGATGGTTTGCAAAAGCCGCCGCTGTCCCAAACTTCCTATCGTCCATATTGTTCGGTGAATGCTTGCTGTTAAAAGTTGTGTTCTGTTCTCCCACATTCTGCTCTTCCTGTAGATAGATAAGGTTTAATTATATGTACTCATACATAGCAACATTATTCTAGTTCTCTGCTGCCAATACGCTGCTAAAACATCGAATCTACTTCTCTGTCGCTGGTTTGTGTTTAATTTATTTTATGCCCTGGGCATCCATCCTTGTGTGTTGCGCGCACTCGCGTGTGGCAGAGTGAGTATTCCGAAGCTGTCTCCCAAAATTCATTGTGAAACGCAAAGTTAATGCTTCCAAGGTGAATAAGTTTTGACTATGGAATTGTTGGAAAACAATGAACTTTGAGGTTTATATATTGCATAAGCATACCCAGTATATATATCGGACCGCGAGAACCTTAGCGTCTTTTCGGAAACTTGGCGCACGCACTTTATCAGCCGCCACTACTGCGGCTCTGGGACAAACTCAACTGCCAATTGCAGACCAGTTTTGTTTTTGTTTTTGTTTTTTTAAATACGGCCACTTATGATCCTTATGCTCTTTACAAATGTTTGTTTTTAAAAAATAAATAACCTACATCCAGTAGTGTCAAAGGCATTTGGTCAATTTTATTTTGCTTTAATATCAGAAGACGTATTTATTATTGAGTGTTTGCTACCATTTCTACTTATCTTGATTCATTTTTTTACGTTTTTCTACTCGAGATCATTTTATTTTAATTTAGCAAAGCCAACTGCCATTGTTTTATGTATTCGTTTTGCAAAATGATAAAAATAAACGTGAAAATAACTTTTACTTGTCAGTTACTTATTTCATTCTAATATAAGCATAAAAACAGTTTAAAATGACCTTGAATGTTTGAACTGTCTTCTATTAAATGCACGTTTATGTGAACCACGAGTTTTGAAGAAAAATTCCGTTATAAACCTTGTAGATCAAGTAGTACCAGAAATCCAATACAGAAAAGCGATTGGGTCAAGAATTAAATGGTGAGATAAAACCTTTCCCAAATTTTCAATACAATTTTGCCTCTAGAATCTTCCCAGGATCTTTCTGTGCTCCTTATTCCCATCCCAACAACCTCTGCAATGAGTCTGAGGTCTCCTAGGATCTAGCCAGTAGTGAACTTTACCAGGATCAGCTATTTCACTTCTTAAAAACTTTAGCCAAGTTGATAGCTTTCCCCTCTGCCCCGAAGTTCAAATACACAACACAAGCTTTCTCTCCTTCCTCCCTCCTGCTCTCTCATTCTCTCTTCTTTGGGGTGG
>SJYX01001533.1:321667-344953 GCA_006410675.1 Oreotragus oreotragus
GGAGAGAAGAGGAGGCAGGGTTGGGGGGAGTGGGGAAGCCACTGAGAGGAAAAGAGAACAATGGAAAAGAACTTGATGGGAAATGGGGTATTGGGGCCCATTGATTCAAAAAATAGAAACCTGCAGTCATCCTAGGAAATGGTTGTGCTACACTTTTTTGTTTCCAAACTATTCTACTTCTTCCAGTGAAGATGATATTTGCTTTAATCTTGTCCTTCTAAATTAATGCCATGTTGAAAATGTTCAACTGCTTTTTTTTAGTCAGTGGTAGAAACAGTGCACTCACTCTCATCTCACCATTCTCAGGAAAAAATATATCCTGGGTCTCAGGATCATAGATTTAGAAAAAGCTAATATGAAGTATGTGTGTAGAAAGCAGACTTTTTAAAATGTTCTTGGCAAATGTCGAGAGTGAAACTATTTATTAAAGACTGGGTGAATTTCCACTGGCTAAACTCCGCTGGATTGGAGAGGCTGATTTTAAGCCAAATCCTTTGTGTTTTGCGTCTACATTGAGATAAATTGTGACAACAGGGAAGCGGGCTGGAGGAAGGGGAAAAGTGAGAGAAGTTTAGTTTAATTGCTCCTGAATTCTCTTCTTCCCACCAGCACCTTGAAAAAAGGAGAGCACCACAAACTGGGTTTGCAGAAAAAGGAATGCGCGCAAGGGAACGAAGTTCTGGTCTTTAGGGAATCGAGGAACAAACTATTAACTGACCACCTAGGGATCCATGGCTTTCGCCTGAAGCTGACGACCAAGGGAAGCCAAAGACTCGCCAGCTCTCAGAGAAAGTGGTGGCTCGTGACACTTTCCAGAGGCAGAAACAATGCACCTGACCCTTCGATAACCTTTTGCACCCAGTGAGTTTGCTGTGCTCCCTGATAAACATCAGGAATCTTCGGACTGTTGAATAAATCAAGCGATTGCTTCTAACACATTTCCATTTCGTTTTCAATCAGCAGACTCAACAGGCATAGACAGACGGCAAACTTGCAGGATGAATATACACCTATTTTTATAGTTATTTGGCTTGGTTTGTTTGCACGCAGGTGTGGATGGAGAGAGAAGAGGACCTAGAATTGTTTTATCCGTTATGAATCAGTAGGGGAAGGACAAGACTAAGAAAAAATAAAGCTGCAGATTTTTTTTTCTTAAAGAAAACAGTCTGTATTTCATTTTCCACAGCTATTTATGCTTCTTTTGTGTTAACCAGAGTTAAAAGACTCTTAAAGGTTATTTCTTTTCTTCTTATGGACTCCTAGAAATTTCAATGGAAATGACGCCAGGAACATCTTCCTCCACATCGTTTATAAATGAGGAAACTATTGTCCCTAACTTGTCCCAAAATTACATAGCTAGATAATGTCAATATTCAGAACTGGAGCTTTCTCCTCCCATCCACTATGTCAATGTGCCCACAGACTTTCTCTAAGAAAATAGATGGATAGGCACTACAGCTATGTAAATGTTCTGGGATCCCCACCTACTGCCCCTTGTACCACAATGATAGTCAGATATTTATACTTTTAAATGTTAGTGGCATTATATATGAAGTGGAGAAAATGCCAGCTTCATTCACTGGAGTCACTTTCCATTTCTTCTCTCAAGAATAGCCATACAGAATATCAGATTGGAAATTCTATAGCACACTGATTGAAAAGTGAGATGAATTCTTTTGACCCATCAAGAGATGCATAAAAAAGCCAAATTACTTTACAATAAATTAAGTGCTCAAAGTTAAAACGAGGACTTCAACCTCTTTTCTTTCCTTCATTCTATTTCTTTCTTTTAACGCTGGCATTTCTTTGAAAGAGATGTCCAATCACATTTCCATTTTAAGGTTCTGCTATGGAGTTTGCATAACAAACGTTTGGCAGCTCGCTCTCTTACACTCCATTAACAAGCTGTAACATATAGCTGCAGGTTGCTATAATCTCATTAATATTTTGGAAACTTGAATATTGAGTATTTCTGAGTGCTCATTCCCCATATGCCAGACCACTCCTGCCATGCTGACTGGTTCCTTTCTCTCCATTATTAGCAATTAGCTTCTACCTTCCAAAGTCAGATCCAAGTATCCAAGATACTAGCAAAGGAATCAACTATGTGTGCAAGTTAGACATGCTTAATATCACCCAAACAAACAAAGAGGCAGCATTTCTTAAAGAAATGAAGATAGATAAATCGGGTTAGTCTTTTGCGACGCTGCCCGTGCTTTCTAGTGTTTTATATGCTTTAAACAGCTTGCTTTGTATTTTATCTTACTTTCTGTCTTCCACCCCACCACCACTTTTATTTGTGAAGTACTTTGGCTCACCACACTTTGTGAAACTTATTTGATTTCACAGAAAGCTGAAGAAGTTTCTTTTTGGCAACCGGCAAGTTTAAACACAACTCCACGGTACTTCGCTAACTAGGGGTCCAGCCTGACCAGAAAAAAATGTGGGGTAGTTAATTTCCTCAGTCTTAACTAAAGCAGGAGCAATGCTTTCCTCAGGCCTTTCTATTGATTTCAGAGATTTAAACCTGAACCAAATAAGCAGTCTTTCATTTAAAGGATATCTTATAATTACTTCTCTCCTCTGTTCATTTGAAAGTTCAAGAAAGACCTGATCAACTTCATCTTGGCAGTTCCAGAGCCCACTTGGAGATGGAAACGAAAAACAGCAAACCCATTTGGCAATGGCAATCTAGATTTGTCAACTACAATCTAGAAAAACCAGCAAGTCCTGGTGAGAGTTAAACACGACCTCTCGTAGTTGAACCGATTGCAGTTGGTGATGGGTGAAGGAGTGAGAGATGGGAGGTGGGGTAGCTATAATAAAGGTGAAGTTTTTCCTCTGTTTTTTTTTGACATTGCTCTCACCAGCCACCCTCACCCCAGGGGAAGCAGAGTCCCCGAGAGAATCGCAGACCACGGAGGTCCCTCCTCTTCTGCTAGGCCACGAACCAGGCCAGCGGAGCGGAGAATGGGTTAAATCCTGGGACGCAGGGGAGAGTCAGGGAGGAGAGAAGTCTGGGGGGAGATAAAGAAAAGGACAGGAACCAAGAAGCGTGGGGGTGGTTTGCCGTAACGTGAGTGTTTCTTAATTAGAGAACGGCTGACAATAGAGGGGCTGGCAGAGGCTCCTGGCCGCGGTGCCGAGCGTCTGGAGCGGAGCACGCGCTGTCAGCTGGTGAGCGCACTCTCCTTTCAGGCAGCTCCCCGGGGAGCAGCGCGGCCACATTTAACACCATCATCACCCCTCCCGGCCTCCTCCAGCCCGGCCTCCTCCGCGTCCACAGCCTTCCTCGGCCCCCCGCCGGCAGAACTCACAGAAGCGGGCGTCTCTCGCCGCCTCCCGCGCCAGGCCCGGGCCCCTCTCCTCCCCCGGCCTCGCAGCGGGAGCCGCCACTGCCCACTGCACCTCCCGGCAACCGGCCGGGCGAGAAGAGAGGCCGCGGGAAGGGAAAGCCAAGCAATGCCAAGGGGAGGGGGAGCTGGGGGGCGGCGGCGGGCGAGCTGCGGGGTCGTCCGCGAAGAGCCGGGCGGGGACTGGGCCACGCGAAGCGGTGAAGCGGCTCCGCGCCGAGGCCTCGCAGGCGCGCTCCGCGGCTGCCCGGCCCGGGCTTGCAGCGGGAGATGCGTTCCCCTTTTCTAGTCAAAAACGCAGTTCTTCAGGCGCTCCCTCATGCTAAAGACATCCTCTATTCAGTGGATATACGGATGCTGTTACAATTCTTAGAGTTCACGCTCTGATTGGAAAGACGCGGCCACTGTCTCTCACAACCCAAGGCCCAGACGCAAATCTATGACTTCCTTTCTTTCAGCGCCTTCAGAAAGACCCAACTAAGCACCGTGGTACCAAGATTCGAGGCCTCTCCCATTTCCTGTTTCAGTCAGGCTTCCGAAACCACGAGAGAAATAGAAGAGGTTTTGGCTGCCTAGTCTGCAGGAAGTCAGCCCCATGAGGCAAGTTGATGCCGTTCTCCAGGGAAATCAGAAAATTCCTCCAAAGACATGAAAAAAAGATGCTCTCCAATACAAGCTTTTGGTTTTGTTTTTAGCTTTAACAATTCTGTTAAAAGTGTTAGTCGTTCAGTCCTGTCCAACTCCTTGTGACCCCACGAACGGTAGTCCACCCGGCTCCTCTATGCATGGACTTCACCAGGCAAAAACACTAGAGCGGGTTGCCCGTGCCCTCCTCCAGGGTATCGTCCTGATCCCGGGATCGAACCTGGGTCTCCCACATTGCAGGCAGGTTCTTTACCTGAGCCACCAGGGAAGCCCCACTGCAGAGTTAAGTGACCTAATAAAGGAAATACTCTTCTGCTGCGGGGTTCACCAGGCCCAGCTACTGTCAGGAGGTGTGAGCTAGATCTTAGGTGGCTGTGTTGGGATTTCCCAAGACAGCAGATGTAGTCGTTCTTCAGAGCCACTAGCCACCTATTTGTCTCTTTCAGAGGCCTTTCCTCACAGTCCTTGTGGCCTTCCTGCCCCTACAAACACTTGGCCTGGAAATGACAACCCACTCCAGTATTCTTGCCTGGAGAATCCCAGGGATGGGGGAGCCTGGTGGGCTGCCGTCTATGGGGTCACACAGAGTCGGACATGACTGAAGTGACTTAGCAGCAGCAGCAGCAGCCACCTATTTGTCTCTTTCAGAGGCCTTTCCTCACAGTCCTTGTGGCCTTCCTGCCCCTACAAACACTTGGCCTTGGAATGTTGGTAGGGGAAGGACTAGGATTGGGAGGGGTCCTTAACCTGGGGGTGAGGTTAAATGCCACAAAACTAAGAGAGATCGGAAAACATAGGGCTACCTGTTGACCAGGAAGGTAGAAGTTCAGTTCTTTTCACTTTCGATAACAACAACCTAACAAAAATATACAGGATTTCTTTTCTTAAAATTTCTTATAACCCAAAAGACATTGGTTTGGTAGGTCAAAGAATAAGTCCATGAAGCTTCCTTACAGCGCTGAATCTGATCCAAGTGGAGGCAAGGACCACACCATGAAAAGCACCAGCCTACAGGAGTCTATGGTAGACTTCTTATTGACATTGCCTATAGAAATGGACGGAAAAGGATATTGGCTATAGTAACCCCCTTTTGCCTTCTTTTTTATAACACTCATTTTTCCAAGAAGAGAGGAGAAGACAGCTTAGAGTCTCACAGCCCATGAACCTGACTTCGTTGTTGCTTTTAGCCTATGAGGCTGCGACAATATGCTCCAGGCCTTAGGTACTTCAACTCTAAAGCAATACCAGCTGTCTTTGGTGGCGTAAGGGCATCAATCCAGGAAGTGCAAGAACTTTGCCCCCTGTCTCCATTAGAGAAGCCAAAATCATAACCAGTGAATGCTTGTGAAAAGCAGGGAGAAAGAAAGAATCTTCTTAAGCTACACAAACTCTAAGAGAAGTAGGGAGATAGAGTCAGGTTGTCATGATGCCTCTAAGGTCGTTATATAAAGTTGCATCACTCTGTAATAATTCAGTATGCCTTTAGAGGACCACTGACTTTGATGGAAGGGACACCTGCCTATAACCTGAATGAAAAAGTAGTTGTTCTCTTGTGTTGATATTCCAAGAATAAAGAGGAAAGCAATTTTATTATTTAGAAGGCAATGACCTCATGAAGAGCGAGACTTCCTTTGGTGACCACCTATCTTATTCTTTTCAAACTCTTGCCCCACTCTCTCTTATTCATATTCCCTCATCCTCTCCTCCTTTTACTCAATGAATGAGTACTTCCTGGGTGCTGATGGCAGAGTAGCACTGGGGGTCACCACCCTGAGAGAAACACATGCAAAAAATCGAGCCTCTGCCTTTTACAGAACTTAGAACTTGGTGGGACCTCAGAGTAAAACATGGAAAAGAAGCTTTGTGGTACTGCAGGTGACAGTAGCATTCTTGCTTCAAATGGGTCACCCACCTTTGGAGTCTTAGGTTAGCCATCAAACTATTTCATCCACAGTTACAAGGGTACCCTGCTCATAGCCTTCATTGTTTTCCTTCAAAAACAATAGAGATTCTGAGTGGTTTGAAACCCTCAGTGCCAATTTTCAAATCAATCACAGTTCTAGTCTCTTCCTTTTAAACTGAGGATACCTTTATTTTGTTTCTTATGAAGTGGTTAGTGAGAGTAGTCATAAATTCACACCAGAAGAAACTGAGGCTCTGAGAGAGATTAAATGGTCTGCTGAAGGTAACTTGGCCTCAGCACTGCAGAGACCAGGATCACAGGGGTCTCTGAGTCTAGGATCAGAGTTCTTCCTGCCACATTTCACCTACCTCAGGTGCATATTTTCAGCCAGTCACCTTATACCTGCTTCTCCTATTCTTGGTCAAAGTTGCTGGTGGTGATAATAGAGATTCCTAAACTCATCCACTTTACATTTGCTCCAGAGAGATAATTTTCAGGAGATGATCATGGATCAGGCTCCAATATGAGGTGACAGATTTAAGAGATAACTATTTAGAATAATTTTTCATTTAGAATGCCAGCTTTGCTTCTCTGATTCAACTGATACTGGACACAAGTGCTCTTATTCTGTATAGAAATTCATTTATGCTCTCATCTGGAAAAACCCATCCAAATACTAAACACACATGTACTTTAGGGAATGAGACAAAGAATGCTATATGAAAGTGTGTCCTGAAGAGTAATGGCCCAAAGCACGTCATTTCACAAAATTGTCCCTTTGTGTAGGATGGGAAGAAAATAGGGCTATAATTTTTATTGTTTCTCTTGGAGGGTGAAGTAAATTAACCTGCTACATTTGTAACTGTGGATACATTCAATGATAGCATACATTTTTTGTTCTTCTAGTCTTCTGAACTATTGGCTTTTTCCCCTTAAACCTTCCTCCAGGTAAACATTTACCATTGCCTGACTGGTTCAGTATCTAAAAAAAACATCTCTTTGTTTTGAAAAGTTCTGTTCTCTACATATCAAAAATCAGTACTCCCTTTTATAAATCTTTATTCATTGGTTTTGGGCTTCCCAGATGATTCAGCAGTAAAGAATTCTACTGCCAGTGTAGGAAAGGAAGGAAATGTGGGTTCAGCCTCTGGGTTAGGAAGATACCCTGGAGAAGGAAATGGTAAACCATTCTGGTATTGGTATTGCCTGAGAAATCTCATGGTCAGAGGAGTCTTGCAGGCTACAGTCCATGGGGTCACAAAAGAGTCAGACACAACTTAGAGACTAAAAAATAGCAATTCATTGGTTTAAAGCAAGCTCTTCTATATTGCCTGCGACTTAAGTGCTTTCACAACCTGCCCCCCTCAACACACAGTGAAGTGGAGAGTAGAGGCGTTTGAAACGCAGAAAATATTTCTAATCAAAAAAGGAAAGTTTGCAAGCAGTTAACTGGGTCACACTTTAGAAACAAGAAATAAACTTTGTACTTGCTGTCTTACCTATATAGTTTCCCTCATTGCTCCTTCCTATCTGCATCTCAGGACAGCACCTGAGAATTTAGTTCAGAGCCCTTTTTGCCAAGGCTTAAACCCAGACTGCCTCTTAACCTGTCCCTCAGGATTGTACATGTGACCCACCTGGCCAATCTTCCCTTACTATTTTGGACTGTCTCTGTACCTCCTGTTTCCAGAAAGGGAGTTCAAAGCTGTGACAAAGCATCTTTTCCTACTTAGCATTGCTCTCAAAATGACCCTAAGGAATTCACTGTAGGCCAGGAGGCTACTTTCCCAACATTTTGTTGTATGTGTCTATCCTTGTCCCTCCAGTGCGTCCATTTTGCTGTCAACAAAGAGAGGTCTGGCCTACTCAAACCAAGGCCGCTGGCTCTATTTCAGTGTTTTCTCCTATGTGCAAGGACTGGAGGGTGGGGCAAGGAGGCGTGGTTGCTCAGCCAAAGACTATATTAATGAGGGAGTCCAGGCCTCCTTCAGGGCTGTAGAAGGGGAGGTAATCTAGTTGGTCCATTTGGGAGAGTCTCTGGAGCACTTTCCCAGGTGCCATTTGGTGGGCCCCTCTCCACCCTCAGTCTCTTAGGAAATAAAGAAGAAAATAATCCATCTTGTTAACTAGGACTTGTCCCCCAAATCCTGCTTTCACCTCTGAGCTGATCTCTTCTGGGTGTCTCACCAATCCTCCAAGGTCTAGTGAAGATTCATCTTGCTTTCTTTTTTCCTGGGACCTCAAGGGAAGCTCTATATATTCCGCTGAAACTGCTATTTTAAAAGGGCCACCCCTTGAGCGTAGGCAGCCACGTCTACTTTGACTTTGCCACTGTCCCAGTGGTGGACATATAGTGCCCATGGAGGAAACAAGTGCGGGTCAAGGTCCCGCAAGCCCCTGAGTGCTCTGCCGGCCACAGAATCCATCCCTTGTCTCCTTTCTCTTTAAATTAGATGGATTCATTAAATTGATTGCAGCCGACACCAGAACCTCTTTCTGCCTTGTAAACTCCTTCAAGGCCTAATAGGTTCTTCCCTCCTTTTTTTTTTTACTTTTGTCCTAACCCTTGAACTGCCCAGGCTGGGGTAAGTGCTCCTACCTGTGTTCTATGGTCCTCTTAAGTGGTGTCGTTAACTATTTTGGAAGCGCTCTTCCGTGAGCCCTCTGAGTCCCTCGAGTGAGGGCAAGGTCTTAGGCACCTGTGCAGCCGAGCTCAGAGACCCCCAATATGCCTTTCTGTGCTTTATCTGGAACGATCGATACCCGAGGTCGGTTTTGGAAAGCGGCTTCCCGCGCTGACCCGGTGCGGTGGGGACCTGAAAATGCGCTGCAGCCTCCCGGGCCACACCGCGCGATCCCTGGAAGGCCGGCGCCCAACCAGCCTTTTCCCCGGACGTTCCCTCGCTACTTGAGTTTTCTAGAGCCTCTTTCCCTTCCACTCTCAGTCTTCCCTTCCTTTCTAGGAGCTCTCGCGGGCTCCACATTCATTTTCTACTTTCAGTAGCCATGTCTCTTTTAACCCGCGCTCCCTCAATCCTTAAGTCATCCATTAAATTCCTTTTTCACTTTTTTCTTCCATCCCCCACGCCCTCGATCTTTGGTCGCCAATACTGTGACTGTATTTCGTGTCTCTGCTCCTTAACCAAAGGCGCCCTAACCTCACGGCTCTCCAGGGCTCGGGTTTTCCCTCTTGGTCTCTGGCCTCCCACGGTCAGGGCCAGACCTGAGCAGACACTTCGCTGCCTGGCTAGCAAGACCGCTCCGCCACCTCACAGCGGCGGGGCAGGAGCAAGTTAACATCTTGCAAAGATGGAAAAATCTGCAGCGCCTCCTTGTAGGAGCAGCTTCCGGCATCGGCCCTTAACCCTGGCCCGGGAAGGGAGCAGAGGTGGGAGGTGTGGGTGGGCAGAGCTGGGGAAACCGGATCTCCCGTCGGTGTGACCTGCCCTGAAGGTTTTCTCTCCCAGGGTTTTCTTTCTCCTGTTGTTTCCCCCTCCCCCTCTCTCCAGACAAAAATACCCAGCAGTGTTTCGTTGGCTGCGCTGTCGACTTTCGCCTCCTAATCTCGGTTAAATCAACTCAGGATCACTGATGCAGGTCAGCATCAGCCCACCTGTTTGATCAAGAGTCAGAGATCTCTATTTCTTTTGCGGTCAGAATTCTTCCCCGGGGCAGGCACCTTGCTATAGTAACCTTCATTTAATACTTGCATTATCGTTAGCATCTGAGCTCATCAACATGTCTTCTGAGCTCATCAACATGTCTTTGGGTACGATCCCTCCGCCAGCCTTTGGGACTTCACTCGGGTTCAAGGAACACCTTTTTCAAATTCACCTTGACTGCAATCTAGAGACCTTGCAGGTACTTTTAATACCAAATAGCCACTAAGCAATACTACAGTTTTCAGGATGATTATTCTCTCTAAAAACAACCCTCAGTTCTTTCTGTCTCCCCCCTAATCTTTGTGTACTCTTTTCAATTTATTTTCGCCTACGCAATAAATGAAATTCTCCCAAAGACTCTCTTCAATCAGTGAGAGTTTTTGGTCCATCCTGCTTGTTAACAGGTTTGCAGGACACTTATAAAGAACAGTAGAGGGAATGAAATGAGCCATTCAGAACTGTGCCCTGAAGTTTACCAAGGTAACTGATCCTTTCACTGAGTCCTCCTGAATTTTTCAACGGTAAACTAGTTTGATCTCTAACAGATGGTTTTACCATTAGATGTTTAACAGATAGCGGAAGATTTACGTAATTTCTAAATTTACACCATAAGAAAGGTAAGAATGAATACTTAAGACCTTTGGTTAAAATAATAATACTTAGAAATCAGAAGAGAGAGGGAGGGAGATAGAGCACACACACCACTGCAGAACTTGCAGAAGGGATTTGCACCTGTAGGACTTGAGGTTGCTTAATGTCTGGCCAAGTCTAGAGGCATTCACCAGGACAGCTGGCAAGTAGGGGGTTAATCATTACAGAAAATGATGCATCATATCTTTCCAGTTTGCTTTATACAGAAGGGCAGTAAAGATTTATGCTTCAAGAGAAGGATAAAACTGATATTTTCAGAGTGTGGCTGCTTCCTTTGAAAGTTTAATTTCTAAGGAAATGTAGATCATCTATGTTATGGAATATCCCTTGCTCCCTAAAAGAACTATGATTTTGTAAAAGATTACCTTGATATTCCTAGGCTATGGGAAAACTTCTTACGTTTCTGAAAAGTTCTAACATCTAATGCTTGTAAAAATATTGAACCGCAGCTCAGTGGTAAAGAACCTGCCTGCCAATTCGGGAGAAGTGGGTTTGATCCCTGGGTCAGGAAGATCCTCTGGAGAAGGAAATAGCTACCCACTCCAGTTTTCTTGCCTGGGATATCCCATGGACAAAGGAGCCTGGCGGGCTACAGTCCATAGGGTCACAAAAGAGTTGGACGCGACTTAGCGACTAAACAACAGTATTTTTAAAAGAGAAAATTCTCCAGATAGTTCAATAAATTAGGTAACATTGCTTGGCTAAGTTAGTTTCCTTTCTTGCAGTGATTAAAAAGAGAGTGTTTTATCCTCCAATAGTCCTAATTACTGTTAGTCACATTTTAATTTAGATAAATTTATCAAATGCTTTTTTTCCCCATAGAGATGCTTCTTTCTTATATTTGTGGAAAATAATTCATGGATATAAATAAGATAGGTATATCTTATTACTATATATCTCTCTGGCATTGTGTTTTCCAATTCCAGTAAAACCAGGTTGAAAGCGTGTTCTGTCACCAGCTAGTTATTAACAAAAACAGTATTCATTGCCATCCTGGTTTTAGGCAGCATCTGAAGCTCCCTGCAGGTCGATCCTGTGATTATTAACTCACTTCCCACCAGTATCTTATACAGGCTCATTATCTACTGTCAATATTTTTATAGCCTATGAGGAGAAGTCCTGCTTACTTCCTGTTAGAAGGGAGGGAACAGGGTTTTTTCTTCTTTTTTTAAGTAGATAAATATGTACTCTACAAATATGTTTGACTGAGGAGGTAAAAAGGAGGGAAAGGAGAGCCTAGCATCTGCTGTCTCGCGGGCTCATTGTGTGGTTAATAATTGCTCCAGAATAGTTTTACAGGGTGTAGGCTTTCAGAAACAAGGGTTACTGAAAGATCTAGGCCTGAAAATTTTTTTCAGTTCTGTTCAGACACCAAATCCTAGACAGTAGGTAATGTTTTTGTAATTGTTGATGTTGTTTTAACTAACTTACCTCAGTATAAACCGTTTGCTTTCCTTGCTTTGAGAAATCTCTTAAGGTACATTTTCCTGAAAGGAATGAGCTGGTGTATGGTTTCCCCATTCAAGAGAGTGCAGCCTCAAAATGTAAGACTGTCACAGGGATATACTATGAATACAAGCTTAGTATTGTCAAGGCTCTACTTTGTATAAATAAACACTTTTTAAAGAGTTTATGCAAACATGTCTTTAGCTCAAAGTATACTTTAAAAAGTGACATTTATAACCTTCCTGTATTCTTTATCTCATGACTACTCTGATCAACTAAAAGACTGAGGTAAGTGATCGCAGATAAGGGATAACAAGAAATATTGTGGTGAATCATGATATTTTTAATATAAATTGACACATAATGTTCCACTTTGAAAATTTTCAAGTTGAAAATGTTTCTGTCAAGAATTAGAAGACTGTGTTTAGAATTATATCTTTTTAAAAGAGCAGAAATGTGAAGTCAGTCAATCCAGTTTTCACTCCTAGTTTTCTCATTAGTTCTGTGCACCTAGGGCAAAGTATTTACCTCTGTGAGCCTCAGTGTCCTTATCTATATAGAAGGAAAAACAACCTGAGATTCCTACCTTATAGGTTGTTATGAAAATCATATGGGATCATATATATGTATGTATACACGTATATTTAATATATATGTTTATGTATATAATAACACATAGGAATCATATAAGATAACATGTGTCAGTCAGGTTAGGCCATGTTATGCTGTGGAAACAAGACAAAAATCTCAGTGATCTAAGCAACACAATTTTATTTCTTGTTCAAAATAAAAAACTATAACAAGTCAGTTAGGGCTTAGCTTGTTATCTCTTAGGAACCCAGAATGACACAAAAGCCATCATCTCAAACATTGTTATTACCCAGATACAGATGGAAAGAGTCTAGAAGCAATTATATCATCTGCTTGGAACTGACACATATAACTTCAGTTCCTAATTTATTGACCTGAGCTATTCACAAGGCCCCATCCAACCACAGCAAAAGCCTACTGTAGAGGAGACCTGGGACTACACAGAGGATTAACTACCACCACACTTTGTGGGGGGGAATTGTAAATGGCAAAGTGCTTTACAGCTGAGAAGTGTAGAAGCAGACTGAGGATTTCTAATAATTAGAGTCAACATGAATTTATTTAAAATCAGCACCGGTTTGTGATTTCACCCTCTAAAGTGAACTTACTTGGAGGTCATTAAATTAAATGGTATGGATATATTTCCTTGGAGTTATAGAAAACATTGGCTCAGAGCTTCCAGAGATGAACCTTGATATTTCACTTCACCCCAAGTTAGATCACAGTTTTCCTAACATATAGGTCTTTAGACATTCACTGAAACGTCTAATTAAAAACTATATACAGGTGTGATACAACAATAGAATCTGTTTCTGTGCTCTTAAAGGAGCAAAAATAGTCATAAATAATTGCTGTATATATCATTTGTGGATAAACCAGTCATTTCCAAGATTAAGTAGCAGTCAGATATAAGGGAGTAAGAAAGAGCCAATTTTAGCTAATTTTGCAAAGTGGAATGAATATATTAAAGTGCCAATAACCTCTCTTTTGAGAATATTTTTCATTGTGAAATTATGCCTCAGTTCAGATGGACTCATTTTGCTTAAGCTTTTAGAACTGGGATTGCAAATTGGTGAGAGATGACGATGACATGGGGCTTCCCTGTTGGCTCAGTGGTAGAGAATCTGCCTGCATTGCAGGAACTGCAGGGGACCTGAGTCCCATTCTGGGTGGGGAAGATCCCCGGAGAAGAGCATGGCAACCCACTCCAGTATTCTTGCCTGGAGAATCCCATGGACAGAGGAGCCTGGCGGGCTAGAGTCCATGGGTTCGCAAAGAGTTGGACACAACTGAAGCAACTTAACATGCATGACGATGACATGGATCAGGTAAGTAGTGTGAATGGTGCTGCTACTGCTGCTAAGTCGCTTCAGTCGTATCCGACTGTGTGACCCCATAGACGGCAGCCCACCAGGCTCCCCCATCCCTGGGATTCTCCAGGCAAGAACAGTAGAGTGGGTTGCCATTTCCTTCTCCAAAGCATGAAAGTGGAAAGTGAAAGTGAAGTTGCTCAGTCGTGTCTGACTCTTAGTGACCCCATAGACTGCATCCCACCAGGCTCCTCCATCCATGGGACTTTCCAGGCAAGAGTACTGGAGTGGGGTGCCATTGCCTTCTCTGAGTGTGAATGGTGAGGACCTGTCAAATTTTGGACCTAGTATAAATGTATAGACAACAGAATTGGCTGACATATGAAAGTGAGATATGAGGGAAAAAAAGAGGTATGAGCAATTGGAGGAATGGTGTTGCCATTATCTGAGATGAGAAAGAGCAAAAGAAACAGCTTGATCGTGACGGGCAGGAGGATCAGTTTGGACACTTTAAATCTTCTTCAAGGAGCTCTTAGTGACCTAACTGCAGAGTATCAAGAAGGATGAATCTGTTAAAACAAAAATAGAATGACGTTTAATTAACTTTAAAGAAGCAGTAGTGGAGAGAAGTCAGTATATCATTTGTTGTTGCTTTGTCACTAAGTCATGTCCAACTCATTGCAACCCTGTGGACTACAGCCTACCAGGCTCCTCTGTCCTTTTTATTTCTCAGGCAAGAATCCTGGAGTGGGTTGCCATTTCCTTCTCTAGGGGGTCTTCCTGATCCAGGGATCAAATCTGTGTCTCCTGCATTGGCAGGTGGATTATTTACTTTTGAGCCACCAGGGAAGCCCAATTTATCATTAGGAAAACTGAATTCTAATCACTTAATATTTAGGCACACGGGTTCAAATCCTGGCATCTCTACTTACCATATGGTGTGACCTTGAACAAGTTATTTAACCTCTCTAAAGAGTTTTGTTTCTTCATTTGTCAAGCAAGTATAATCATTTTACTACTTTATAGATTTATCCATACTGTGGGTTTAACACAATGCATTGCACATGATGAGCAGACAGTAAATATTTGCAAATATTTTCCAAAGCAATAACATGGCTTGTCTCTTTTGCTAGACTTGAGAGATACAGAGATATCTCATTCTCCCTTTATTTGCTAGCCCTAGCAAAACATTTGAGATTGAGTAACTGTTAAATTAATGAGAACCTGCAGCTGAGTGGAGCTAAGAAAGGCTGGAACATGAATCCCTTCCCTAACACTGGCCAATAGTCATTGTTCTCACTAAATCCTGGTAGTAATGATGGGAACAGTTTTATATAGGTGATAGGGATTGAATAGATCTTTGACTACAGAGTGGTGAGGAAAGTTATGTCAGTTAAAAGGAAGAGGTCCCAAAAAGCAGAGAGATAGAAAGATGTAGGATATTCTCTTAGCTCAGATTCCTCAGGAGTTAATTAAATCTCTGTTATGGCCTAAATATATTACTCCTGTATATTTTCACATAAGACTGGTACCACCAAGATGGAAATATAAAAGGAAATGAATCAGAGTAAGCTAAAAGGAGGCCACCTCATGGTGTAAAGAACTCTCCTCGGAACTGGGAGATCAGAGCTCGCCTCATTTCTGTGATAAGCATGGACTCCTTGAACCTTGCTTCCCTGGTGGCTCAGACAGTAACGTGTCTGCCTGAAGTGTGGGAGACCTGGGTTCGATCCCTGGGTCAGGAAGATCCCCTGGAGAAGGAAATGGCAACACACTCCAGTACNGTGTAAAGAACTCTCCTCGGAACTGGGAGATCAGAGCTCGCCTCATTTCTGTGATAAGCATGGACTCCTTGAACCTTGCTTCCCTGGTGGCTCAGACAGTAACGTGTCTGCCTGAAGTGTGGGAGACCTGGGTTCGATCCCTGGGTCAGGAAGATCCCCTGGAGAAGGAAATGGCAACACACTCCAGTACCCTTGCCTGGAAAATCCCATGGATGGAGGAGCCTGATAGGCCACAGTCCATGGGGTCACAAAGAGTTGGACACGACTGAGCGACTTCACTTTCCTTTCCTTTCCTTGAGCCTTAGTTCTTACATCTACTCAAACTTACCGGCTTGTTGTGAGGATCAGATGAAATTGTTCATGTGAAATTTACTAATACACTTATAAAGCTATTTGTAACCTGCAAAGACCTATTAATGCACAATGGAAATCCCAAATTTGAGCAATAAATTGTGGGTTAGGAGTACTTGAGAGGGACTTAAGACTTCATGCTTCCACTCTAGGGCACAGGTTCAGTCCCTGATCAGGGGACTAAGATCCCTCGTGCTGAGCAGTATGGCCAAAATTACAAAAAGAGTAACAGATACAGAATAAATATACAAAGTGAGGACTGATGATCAACAGATAAGTATATTTGACATATACAGTAATAGTATGTCCAAATTAACTCGAATTGAAGATATGTGTAACACATAAAACTATAACATTTTTAGGAGAAAATCATTGTGACCTAAAGTTAAACAAAGAATTTTTAGAGTTAACACTAAAAACATGATCTATAAAAGGAAAAAAAAAACTGATAAATTGGAGTTCATCAAAATTAAAAGTTTTCCCTTGCAAAAGATACTATTAAGATAATGAAAAGACAAAGTAAAAGCTGGAAGAAAACACTTGCAAATCATACATCAAATAAAGTATATTTGTGCAGAATATGTAAGAAAACTCTCAAAACCCAACAATAAGAAAAGAAACAATTTAAAATAATGAGTGTGATGAAATCACTCTGCATGCTGATTGTGGGAATGGCTATATGAATTCATACATGTGTTAAAAACTCACAGAAATGCACATCAGAAAGTCAATCACTGTTCATTAAAAAAAAATAAGAAAGGGAGTTCTTAAGATAGTAACTGTGATTCTGGAAAAATAAAATTGCTACCAGAGAAAGTAAATGAAGAGAGATGGTCAACTCATCTTGATGATTCAAAGTGTATGCACTATGAGTACTAAAGAGAAATTATGTCATATATCATGACATAACTTTATTGTCATAACTCAGACCCAGTGAGAGAGAACAAAGATTGGAGTCAAAGTCTAGAACATAATGCTTATTCATCTTGAGGGTGACACTGCTTGGAAGAATCCAGGTTTTAATAATAGATTGGCCAAAACGTACATCATTGTAATTTAACACGTAAATTCTAAGAAAATAGATTTTACCAAAATCCCATGATTAAAAAAGGACATAGAGAACAAAGAAGAGGTTCAGAAGAAACACATCCAAATGGCAGTTAGAAAACAAGAAAAGTAGAAAAACACATTCTGTATTGTATTCTTTTATATCAAAAGGTGTGTCTGTGTGTGTGTATACACTTGCTTTTTCTCTCTTACCAAACTAAATTTCTTGAGTGCAGGAGCCAGGATACATGAGTCTTAGAGGTGGGAATCTTGTCAGGAGTATGAGGTAGAGGTGGAAATCTCCTAATAGGATATGTGTGTAGAAGGTACTTTTAAATGCTAGATATAGTGCTTTCCTTAAGCTTGTATGCTTATTTGGGATGGGAGATATTGTGGTAGATCTAACCACAGTCTAACCACCTACTGACACTGTCAATTATGAGAAATATTCTGTTCATGTTTGTACCCCTTGCAACACTGAATATACTGACTGGTATTCAATAAATGCTTAATTAAAATTGTTCATTTGAAATTGAGTAGAATCCTTTCTCCAGTTCTCAGCTGTTACCTAAATTGTCCAAGAAAATCAGGTCCTTTGAGATAGAGTGCAAAAGATGTTAAGAAAAGGGTCAATCACAGAATAATTCTATCCCTTGTGCCAAGTGATTAAGTAACTCTGGTTCCCAATTAAGCAAAGATACTGTTTGAGGTGAGTGCAGAAAACTGAATTTTCCACACCCTTAGAAGACATTTCACAGCATCTTAAAATGTCCTAGGCTGATGTTTACCGGTCAGACTCTTCAGAGAAAAAAAAAGCTTATTATATTAACAAAGACATTTTATTTTGAAGGTGAATGTGATTGTTACACTAGAAGTCACAAAAGTTAATCAATTATAATCCCAAGTTAAAAATTTTGAAACATGAGCAACAATTTTTAATCAAGGCATTTACTGAAGTATGTAAGTGAAGAAAAAAAATGACCTTTGGATCTGTCCTTGCTTTGCCTGGATGATTAATTTCCATTTTTTTTTTGCTCTACACACCCTGCCATAAACTTTTTTATTTACACTTTATTGTAACTGACTTCGTGTCATTTGCTCTTGCTTAATAATAATCGGTTAACAGCAAGTGCAGGTGTTCTCAAGGATGTGGCCCTTCCAGAGACAGGTGCTAAACAGTTTTCTTGAAAAATCATTATAAAAACATGAAGATAAAACTCCCATTCCAGTGTCTGGCAGGGGAAAAGCTCTACCTATGCGAAGAAAGAGTCAAGGATGGAGAAACAGAGTGGTAAAAATCAGTAGTAACTTACCTGTTCTAAATTTATTTGTTGCCCTTCTTCTTAAGGTTTGATCAACCACACCTAATGATGGCCACCCTAATTTGCCACCCTAATTAGTGGCTAGCAGCCTGATTTTTACATGGCGATTGTTCTATGTTTTCAAGTTATGTTTAGATGTTAAAAGTTATAAACTTTTGGTTGATTTTCTGCAGAGTTTAATTGCTGATTTTCTGAGAGCATGACACTAATCCATTTTCCTACCCTCTCACCAATGAGCAAAATTATTTCTGCTTCCCTACTCATGTTAGAAGTACATTCTCTCTCCTTTCATTATTTCATTTCACACACTTCGGTGCCAAATTCCTCCAAACTGTGGTCCACTTCCATCTTCCACAATTTGTCGGTCCAGTCTCCTGGTCACATCAGCTTCTTCAGGATGATCTGAAGCTGTCCTCAGAAGTTGCCCCCATTCTTCTGTCAGCCTTTCCTCCCACCAAGTTACCACCATTATGAACAATCTTTAGATTAAACAAGGAAGGTTCTGGGATGGTTAGGAATTAATGTGTAATCTGGGAGAACCTGTCTATCCATTAGAATATTGACTTGGATTAATTTATTAGCTATTTAATATCCTGAAGGCATGACATACAGATGCTAAAAGGAGAGGCTTAAGCTAATATGATTCTCAGATTAACAGTGAGACTCAAGATTAAAAGGAGAAGCAGAATAAGGGGAGAGAGAGAGATGAAGATAGATTGAAAGAGAGAGTCTTAGCTGCTGATTGTTAGGATAATGTGGGGCTTCCCTGGTAGCTCAGCTGGTAAAGAATCCGCCTGCAATGCAGGAGATCCTGGTTCGATTTCTGGGTCAGGAGGATGCCCTGGAGAAGGAATAGCTACCCACTCCAGTATTCTTGGACTTCCTGGTGGGTCAGATAGTAAAGAATCTGTCTGCAATGCAGGGTTTGATCCCTGGGTTGGGAAGATCCCCTGGAGGAGGCCATGGCAACCCACTTCAGTATTCTTGCCTGGAGAATCCCCATGGACCGAGGAGACTGGAAGGCTACAGTCCATGGGGTCCCAAAGAGTCAGATATGACTGAGCCACCAAGCACAGCACAGCACAGAGTAATGGTGATAGTTGGAAGAGGAGCATCATTATAGAAGTAATAGAAATAATTGTCAAAAGGAAGGCAGATTCTGCTGGACACATCCTGAGGATATTGCTTATTATGCCAAAATATTATATTAATCCTTAATTTCACTTTTTAAAATTAACCAATTAAAAGAAATTCCACATATAATAGACAAATTAATTAAGATGCTTCTGTATGCAAGGAACAGGAAGTGTCCTTCAAAATGATTAACCCACCAAAAAGTAAATATGGGCTCACCTAACAGAGAAGCTCTGCAGTCAGTGAGGGTTTGGGCATGAGCATTTATTTGATAACACTTTTCATAATTTTGTCAGGAATGTTCATCTCATCCTCTGCAATTTTCTCAGCTCTGTCCACCAACATGGGTTGACTTTGGTCTCAGTTTGGTGCCCCTAATGCAAACTATATAGTTCTCAGCAATTCACAGCACTGCCTGTGTCCTGATTCACATCCAGAAGGAGAAACTGTGTTTTCCCCAATAACAAAAGAGAAGTCTTGAGCTCCACATTGATTGGACTGAATTAGGGCATACACTTACTCTTGGACCAATCATTTTCTCAAGAGAAATGATATTACCTTTAATGACTTAGAGTCTATCTGTGCTACAGTGAGAAGAACTCAACTATAGGGGAGACAAGTACAGTGTTCACTATGCTGAATTCATGGTAGACTTTAATAGATAGAGAGAGAGGTCCAAAGCTTGGACATTCACTAAGGGCAGGCTTGAGTAAATTCTTTTAGAGCTAAGTCCTATTTTACAGGGTATCTCCTGAGGACAGCAGGCATCTAGCAGTGTAGGTGATACCATGAAAGGAGAGAAGAGATCTGTAAATGGAGTATTCCACTATGGAACTCATCCTTTTTCAGTACTAAATTCACGTCATGGATGCAACCTGCTACACTGTCAGCATAATGAACAGAGTGATTGTTCTGGGTCACTGAAAATCTGTTCATCAACATCTACAGAGAAGTTTTACTTGCCAGTCCAGTCCAGATCCTTCTGGTAGATTTTGCTGATCCTCTGCACAGTGGTGGAAATCACCACCCTCACCATCACCACCACCCTCTACATACAACCCTTTTCCAGAAGAGAACTCTTTGGTTCTATAGGAATTCTGCCTTTCCTTCTTGTCTGAAATTAGCATATTTCCATATCACATTGAAGTTAGTTAAAGGTAACTAGGTGGCTTTCTCTTCTAAAGAATTTTACCCTTACATCATTATGAAGGCTTATAATCAAGCCAAACAAAGTTAGAAATCAAAACTGTTTTGCTTTTAAACACTTCATTTGCCAGAATAAATCCCCAAAATAATGAATGCTAGTACTTCCCCACCCCCCCTCGCCCTAATAGAACAAGCTCTACTGTGGTTTTATCCTCAGGCTGTGAGAATCACCTGGGTGTGTGCCTTGATCTTTCCTCGGATGTCTTAGATTTAATTAGTCCAGAATGATAATTGGGCACCAACATTTTTTAAAATATACCTTTTGAGATATAATTCATTTATTATAAAATTCACCCTTTTCAAGTAATATTTATTACATCCACAGAGTTGCATGTGTGCATGAGTACTAAGTGGTTTCAGTTGTATCTGATGTTTTGTGACCCTATGAACCATAGTCTGCCAGGCTCCTCTGTCCATAGGATTCTCCAGGCAAGAATATTGGAGTAGGTTGCCAGAACCTCCTCCAGGGGATTTAATCAGCCCAGGGACAGACCCATATCTCTTATGTCTCCTATATTGGCAGGCGGGCTCTTTACCATTACTGCCACCTGGGAAGCCCCCCAGAGTGGAGATGTCTACATTTAAATGCCCCCCCCAAGAGTTCTGGGAGGGGCTGGGGACAGGAGGAAAAGGGGACGACAGAGGATGAAATAGCTGGATGGCATCGACTCGATGGATGTGAGTCTGAGTGAACTCCAGGAGATAGTGATGGACAGGGAGGCCTGGCGTGCTGCGATTTCTGGGGTCTCAGAGAGTCAGACACGACTGAGCGATTGAACTGAACTGAACTGAAGAGTTCTAATACTTGGATAGATAAGAGTTGAAAACTACTGAGTTAAAACAAATTTTTACTAGACAACCTAGTAATCTCCTGAATTATAAGTTAAAAATTATTCTAAAAATATTCTGAAATTATGTAGCTTTAACAAATTAATATACTTTATTTTTTAGAGCAGTTTTAGGTTCAAAACAAAATTGAATGGAGAGTTACAGAGCTAAAATTATGTTTTTGAACTATCAAAAGCTCTAGTTTAATTGGCATTCTTTGTCTGAGAGGTAAATAGAAAAATCTTTAATAAATGTTCCATGTTTTCTTAGGAAAAAATTCATAAAATAGTTATCCTCCTTTTAGAGCTACTTGGTATTCATTTAAAACACAAGGTGAACTAGAATATGGTTTCCTGTCTTTTTAAAAAATCTATTTTGAAACTTACTGATTGACACTTTCCTGGCTTTCTTTTATTGGAGAAATAAAGCACTCAAATAAAATTTTGGTGATAAATAACTGAAAATATCCAATATTAATCTAATTCCTGTACATTCTTTTCTACTTTGCTATAAATGATTAAAAAGTTTAATGTATGTGTGTATATATGTATGTATACAAATCATATTGTCATTTGCTTTGAAAGAAGCATTGGTCATCCTCAGCTAAATTTGATTTACAGAAAACATTTGTGAACAGAAAAGTTTTAATATGGACTATTTAATATGAACATAAAGTGTGATCTAAACTGCATAAAGAAAAGCGTAATTACACTAGCAGTTTCTGAACCATATTAAAGCAAATAGAAGTTTGTGTAGCCATTTGGTGAATTTAGACTGTGTGAGTGTGTGAGTGTGTGTGTGTGCACATGTGCGTGCGCGTGCACGCACAAGCGCACTCAGTTGCATCTGACTCTTTGCAATGGTATGAAGTGAAGTGAAGTGAAGTCACTCAGTCGTGTCCGACTCTTTGCGACCCCATGGATTGTAGCCTACCAGGCTCCTCCCTCCACGGGAAATCCAGGCTTCTTATCTCCAAGAGAAAAACATGCCCCAGGTTGCCGCTGCTTCTTCAGTTTGGGTCCCAGAAACTCATGGAACAGACCTGAACTTTACTCACAGCCTGAAGCAGAAACTGCCTACTAACAGATAAACCCATAAGTGAGAAGTAAATGTGTATTGTATGCCACTGAGAGTTTGTGATTATTTTTACACAGAAAAAGCGAAAACAGAACCATACACTAAGATAGGGAATAACAGCAGGAAAAAATACATACTTGGTGGGGTGGGGGTGCTGGATAGAGAATGATATGGATGGGAGTGAGCTAAGTTCTGAGCATATTGAATATGAGGTGCCAATGTAATTTCAAATAGTGATGTATGAAGGCTGAGGAAGTCATCTGAACATGGCATACAATACACATCCCTGAGGGTGGGCTTCATCCTGTGGGTCTGTCTTATCAAAATGCCCATAGAGATTTCAAACCTTCTTAATATGTCTGTAGCATGAAAATGACATCTGGTCTCTTAGATAATTTATTGACAAGAATTATTAACCACTTATTATTGTGTATTATTGTGCTGTTAAGGCAAAATGATAGGATACTACAAGAGGAACTCCCCAGATCAGTAGGTGCCCAATATGCTACTAGAGATCAGTGGAGAAATAACTCCAGAAAGAATGAAGGGATGAAGCCAAAGCAAAAACAATACCCAGCTGTGGATGTGAATGGTGATAGAAGCAAGATCTGATGCTGTAAAGAGCAATATTGCATAGGAGCCTGGAATGTCAGGTCCATGAATCAAGGCAAATTGGAAGTGGTCAAACAAGAGATGGCAAGGGTGAACGTCGACATTCTAGGAATCAGCGAACTAAAATGGACTGGAATGGGTGAATTTAACTCAGATGACCATTATATCTACTACTGCGGGCAGGAATCCCTCAGAAGAAATGGAGTAGCCATCATGGTCAACAAAAGAGTCCGAAATGCAGTACTTGGATGCAATCTCAAAAACGACAGAATGATCTCTGTTCGTTTCTAAGGCAAACCATTCAATATCACAGTTATCCAAGTCTATGCCCCAACCAGTAATGCTGAAGAAGCTGAAGTTGAAC